>PVJD01000433.1:0-444057 GCA_004026545.1 Mormoops blainvillei
CTGGGCATCTGTTCTACATATACCTCATTATTTCATGACAGTGGAGTTGATCGTGAAGCAAGGCGGCAGACCATTTAGGGGACTTGTAGAGGGTGGTGGTGCCTGACTCTAGTGGACTGCATAGCTCAGCAGCTACCCAGCCCAAATGCTACAAAGGGAAGTAACTGGTTTTTCAGAGCAATCCTTAAGCAATTCTGGGGGCAGAAACTCTCACTGTCTGTAAACAAAACTTGTATAAATAAATAAGTAAAGTTACCAAAACCTGGTTTGAGAGCAACCTGGAAAAATAACAAGGTATCTTTAATAAGGAGTTATAAGAACACTATTCAGTGTTCATGAGGACCCATTAGAATGCCCTTTCTCATACACTGCTGGTGAGAGTTTGGGTGCAGCCTTCCTGTGAAGCAGTTATGCAATATTTATAAAGAGTCACTTCCAGAAATCTATCCTAAAAAATAATCTGGGAGATAATAAAAAATGTCAGGATGTATAAGGATGGTCAGTGTAGCATTATTTATCACAGGAAAATTAGGAACAACTTAAATTCAAAAATAATTATGCATAAATGAAACATTGCTCAATCTTTTAAAAAACCATGTTTCAAAAAACTGTATACTATGATAAAAAGCTTACTTTATAAGATTAAGTAACAAAAATAGGATATAAACTACATATACAATATTAACCTTATTTTGTTATGTTACTCGATATCTCTGGAAGTAAACCTTTTCTTTCCACCTTCAGAAATTATTTTTATATCAGGAAAAAAAGTTAAGATAATTTGTTTTAATTTGGCAACAACTGATTTTTGAGGTTTCCCATTTGGGGACACAAGCCTTTCCTGTAAGTGATAAAAGGTAAAGTTTTGTTTTTAAAGTCTCCTAAGGATGGAATGTAAAGGCAAAAATTTGGAAACAAGTTTACTTCCTCTCTCAACAGCTGCAAAGTTATAATATTTTTTCATGTTCTCCTTCAACCCTTGCACAAGAACAAATATTATTATTTAAAAATACTGTAGTTTAATCCAAAAGGGATGATAATGCGAATTAGTGGAGAAGAGAGAAACTCATTTATTTCAATACCTCATTCTCTTTATCTGCTCAATGTATAGGCTTCCTTATGTGGGCAAAAGAAAAAACAGTTACGTTTGAAATTTACAGCTACATTTAAGTAGTGACCTGGGAAATTGCTGGTGGGGTGTAAAATGAGAAGCAATTTGGTAGTATGTTCGAAGAATCTAAAATTAGTGCTATCCATCGGCCTAGAATTCTACTTCTGGAAGATGCAGGCAAAGATTCAAGGTGGGCATCACAGTCTGAAGTGAAAGAATACAAAGTTAAGCACAGTCTGAATACTGAAAGTCATAGAACGGTTATCTAGGCTGTGGGTCAAATAAATGAAGTATGATAAAATATTAAACTTTTGAAGGTTTAATAACTCTTCAGAGAATGCCACACTCCTGGACCATCATCCTATTTTTGCTTATACAGCCATTGGTAGAGATGAGCCCCAGGCCAGGGTCAGAAGAGTAACTAAATACATATGAACATGTAATTTATTTTGGAATTTTCTCTAAATAGTATGTACTTGTCAAAAAGGAAATCATGCTAATGAAAGAGAGTCTTAGAAAAAATTTCATGTTCTTTTTGGTTCTGATAGTCAGGGCTAATAGAGGTTTCCAAACGTGTCATGGTACCAGCAATTTCTGGAACTTCCAGCAACATTCAGTTGACACTGAGTGGGCATTTATCTGGCCAATGCCAGCAGTCTGGCTCAAAAGCCACAAAACATTTTCTCTAGAGTCACGACTTTTCTTTCTTTCTTTCTTTCTTTCTTTCTTTCTTTCTTTCTTTCTTTCTTTCTTTCTTTCTTTCTTTCTGCTAGAAGGAACTTCAGAAATCTTCTTATTGGTGAAGAAACCAAGGCTCGGAGATATTAAATGGTTAGCTCAGGGTCAGAGCAACTTATGGCAGAGCCTCCAAACCCCAGGCCTGTCAATTAGCTTTTGAAAATACCACTTTTAAAACCCTTATTCTAATAAATTAGACTGTACCTGATATGAAATATTGGGAAAGGTAGTGAAATTCAGCAGTGGATTATTTGTGAGTTGATTTATAAGATTTAAAAAAGAAGAAAAAGCAAAAGACAGATTCTGGAGACAAAAAGACCTGGGAAGTTTACAAATCGTTTGAGGGGAAGGCCTCTGAGATGACGCAGAAGGGTCAGCAGGTGGGAAACGAGACGCTATCACAGGGCCTGGCTGACTTGCTGACCTCTTATTTACAGCTTTCGGTGTTGATTTTTCTGTCGTAAAGGTAAAGTTTTTCTAGTGCAACTATAATATTCTAATGTTTTAAAGGACTGAGAGCACATATTTGTCTAGTGGCTGGCTATATCGATCTAACAAAACGACGGCCCACCATATTCAGCCTGACTCCAAACGGCCTGAGATTCCATTTCAGCCTTCAGAAAACAAAAAACCCCAGGACAACCACCTTAGATGTAGAAAGGAACCTCTGAAATCACTTCCCCACATATTTGCCTACTACTAAGAGATGAGTTCGTCTGGGGTAGAGGCAGCTGGGAGCATGCAACATTGGATTAGCTTCATGAATGGCAGGCTGAGGTGCATGGAGCTTAGTGGCTAGAGTGTGGCTGGGCAACCAGTGTGTCCTGGTAGCCCAACTTTCCGGAAACTGGCACACTTGGTGCTTTTTGGAATACAAGGTTGTTCTACCCTTTCAGGCCCTTGCATAGAAGAGATTCTGCAACTACTGGAGAGAAAGATCCAAACTGGAGGTCGGGAGGGCATCACCTTATTTATCCCCTTCCAGCACACAGGGTCCTACATGCAGCGTGTACTCAGTTATGGTGCATAGAATGAAATGAAATTATCATTATGAGATGCACTATTTTTCACACTCACACATTTCTAAAACTGGGACTCATCTCAGCATTGGTCTCTTTGTTTGAATTATCTATATTGTTGGTATTACCCATGCGGGGTTTAAGTGCTGTTACAAATGTCTTTAAAAATAATATACTCTGATTCAGTATTGGAAAAATGTTATTTTATTATATAAAGAATAAATATAAAGTGCTATTCTGTATACACAGAAAGGCATGGAAATAGAAATGTAGCGTGCAGGAACGAAGGCACTTGTCGCTGAAGGACTATATCTGTAATACTGTATTTTCTTACAAAGTGACATCTGGGTGCTTTACAAAATTTAAAAAAGGAAGTAAATCATACACAGATGACCCTGTTACATTTTGTTATTGAGATATGTGCAAAGGATTGCTCATCACATGCTATGTTAGTTTCCTGTGACTGCCATAAAAAATGACCACAAACTTGGCACCTTAGTAAAACAGAAATTTATCTTTTCTTGGTTGACCAGAAGTTCAACATCAGTTGCACTGGGTCAAAATGAAGGTGAAGGTATGGCCCCTCTCCTTTTGGAGGTTCCTTAGGAGAGTCCCTTACACACTCCTTCCAGCCTCCAGTGGCTGGATCCCTCTAATCTCTACCTCTGTCTTCACATCGCCTTTTCCTCTTCTGTGTGTTGTACCCCCCTCCCTTTCTCTGATAAGAACACTTGTAATGGCATTTAGGGCCCATACAAATAATCAAGGATAATCTCTCCATCTCAACGTCCTTAGCTTAAACACACCAGTAAGGGCCCTTTTTTCAAATAAGGTTATATTTACAGTTTTCAGAGATTAAGATCTGATATCTTTGGGTCCACCATTCAGCCCATTACACATGCCAAGCAACAGAACTGGAGCCAGAAAAGCCTCCAAATTTCTAAGAATTTCTAGGTGAGAGGTTGGGGGGTGAGTAATTTATGTTGCTTTTTTCTTTTAGTTCCCTTCTAACAAGATCAAGAAAGGGAAGCATTGAAATTTGTAGAACAGGTATCAGTGGCTTAGAAAACAATCTCAGTGATGATAGAGGAGAACTCATCTAAGAAGTGTTCTTAATAACCCAGAGAACAAATTTGGGTAGTAAATCACTGGATATTGACAATTCAAAGTGAAAAATGATTCAGAAAGACTAGACTGTCAATACAAAGAAGTTTTAGGGAAACCTTAATATGGCAAATTAATTATAAAAATGGCCCTGAATCTCCACCTTTCTCTATATCTTTGCTTTATTCGATATGACTTTGTAGTTTCTCCCACAAAGAGGTAAAATCTGTTTCCCCATTCCTTGAATATAGGAAGCCCGTGTGACTGGCATTAGTCAATAGAACACAGCCAAAGTGATGCTATGCCAGTTCTGAATCTAAGTCTAAGAGTCCTTGTGAACTTCTATTCCCTCTTTAGTCTCCCTGACACCAAGTACAAGATCGCCTACTGGGCGATGAGAGACATGAGGATCAGTCACCCTCCTCACACTAGTCAGTAGCCACCCAGCCACCAGATACATGAGTGAGGCCATCCTTGACTAGCTAACGCTGAGACAAATCACCAGCCAACCACAGATATACAACCAAGTCCGGTGAGAACAACAGAGGCCATCCCAGATCAGTAGAACTGTCCAACTGACCTCAGACTCATGAGCAATAACAAATGTTTATTGTTTTAAGCCATTAGATTCATGGGTGGTTTATTATATGTCAAAAACTAACTAATACTTGATGGTGGAAAATTACCAGATTTTAATTACAGAGTGAATAAATAGCTTGGAATAAATTGAACTCTAAATATAAACCAGTTTTTGGAATTTTTAAACTAACTTATTTTGCTTATAATTTCCTTTTTTGTGTCATTAATGGTGGTAGAAGGTAAAATAAGTCTAAAAGAGATCTTTAAATAAGTAGAAAATAAAAATTCTATTTGAAAAAAGCTTCATGTTATCCTTTTTGGGGGAAGCATTTCTTTCCTTTTAAGGACTATAATCATCTTTAATTACTTTTATCCTGAGGACTTTCCTTTATTCAAGGCAGGAGCCCATTTCAGTTTTAAAGAAATACACTAATTCTCTACTCAGACTTCTGCTACTTATTCACTATGTAACTTTTCAAGATTTACTCCCCCTCTATGACTTTCAGTCGCCCTATATGAAAAGTGAGGATGACTATCCTTCCTGGTGAGGGTAGGTTTAAAGATGAAATATAAATGTGCTCTGTGTAATGCAAATGGAGAATAAAATCAACTGAGCTGAATCTATGCTGGTAATTCTTAAATATGCCCAATAACTGCATTTTATTGGCTAAAAAGTGGTGGTGATTTTCTCAATAAAATTGTTCTGTTTCATAAAGTAGATCATTTTATGATTGTATGGGTTGTATAGGTTGTATGAATATATGTTTTAATGTTGTTATCCCTACCCCATTCCACCATCAAAGACACAATAACACCTTTGAACATGACAGTTTCTCAAACACATGTTGCTCACCATTTGGAGAGCAGAATAAAACCAGGTGGCCCATATGCAGACAGTCCAGCCCTGATTGCAATAGATTACATTAGTAGTAAATGATCTGGGATTTTTGTTGCACCCAGAGTCTCCATCTCAAAAAATTCTGCCCCAGCCAGCAGCCAACCCGTTCACCCACCCCCAGTCAACTAGAGCTGATAGAAAAAGTCACATACATGTCACTTACCTGAAGAATTTAATCAGGGCCTCCCAGAACAAGTTTACAGTGGTCTTGAGAATTTCAGTTGAGATTCTGAGACTAAATTTTGGACAGTGGAGTCTGCAACTGAATGTTCTTATAGAATTGGGGCCACAATCATCAACCTAAGAAAACCAACCTGGTATGAAAAAAGTGCAGGAGCAGGAAGTGAGCCAACACAGAAAATCAGATTGCAGAGGAGAAAACGGGAAGACTGTCAGAGATACAGGCCCAGAAAGCCCTAGAGAGAGAGTTTCACTCCTGACTTTCAGTTTCCCAACAGGTTTTTCCTAGTGTTTATTTTCTGCCTGGAGATGTCAGATTCCTTGGACTATCTTTAAATGCCTTATTTCTCTTTTTATCTGACCCAGTTTGAAGGGATTTTTTTTTTGTAACCAAACGACCTCTGCTGGTTCGAAAAATTCCCCTGGGTTTAGAGATGTCTTGATTTCTTATTAGTTCTTGGTGGGCAGAGAAAGAATGCCTATTAAAAAGGTATAAGGAGATACTGAGGGGGTGATGAATGCCTGAAAGAAAAAGATTGGAGAGCAGCAGATGATGGTTATATTCACATAAAGTGCAAAAGAAGAAAAATTATTCTAATGACATTCACTAGTGAATGACCCCAGGAACCAAACAGAAAAGTATAGATAACTGTTCCCCAATAATGGTAAGAATGCTGAAGGGAAAAACATGTTGTTTTGAAAGACACTGCTTAATATGAACCCTTTCCTGAGATGCAGTGCTAAGAAAAAGAATCCACATGTGGTGAGAATCAGTGTTTTAGGTTTATTTCCCTTCAACAGAATTGATGTGGGTTTTTTTAAAAATTATAAACATTATAGAATAAGTGTCCATTGCCATATTATTGTATAAAATTAGACAATATATTTGATCCAGCCTATGGTTATAGCATTGCAACATAAACTTACCCTAGCAGACAGAAGTACCTCTAATTTAAGCTTTTATGCCTTCATTTCTCTTCAAGCACTTACCATGTGCCTGTCACTGTGCTAGGTGCTGGGAGAACCAAGGTTAACCAGCCAAACATGGTCCCTGTCCTCATGGAGCAAGTGGAAAAAAAATAAAAAAACAACTCAGTAAATAAGTAAAAGAAAATAATTACCTGTTCTTAGTTAGGTGATAACTGTTGAAAAACAGAATTAGGAGGAGGATCCACTACAGATAATGTGGTAAGGCGTCACTGAAGAAAGATGAGACCTGCGTGATAGCCTCTTTCAATCGCTCTCAAGATGACCTGAAGCTATTTGATAATCGAAAGAATTTAATAATTGTTTACCAATGATGAGATAGCTATCTAGGAAAAATGCATACCATCCTTTCAGACACTTTGGTAACCTAATGATTAGAAGAAGTGGAGAAGAGGGAAAGAAAAATGAAATTAATGCCTCTCATGTCCCAGACATTGCCTACATACATTATCTTATTGAAATAGCCATTATTATACCCATTTCATAGATGGAAGAACCAATGCCCTGAAAGGTTAAGTACCTTGTCAAAGAACTCGGCCAAAAGGTCTGTCCACCGTACCATTCACTGGATGTAGGTATAAACTACATCTGTAAAAGGCAACAAATTACTTCCTTATCTCTGACTGGATTAATTTTAAAATAAATACCTATGAACATTGTATTCTTGTAGTGGTTCAAATTATTTTCTCTCTTCAAAACATCTTTTAAGTGAATGATTCTGATGTAAGGGCCATAGAAATTCAAAACTAATAATGCCGTCTTCAGTTGGAAAGGGGAAGAAGCAGTTTTTACCTGAGTACCAGGGAGAGCAGTGCAAACATCCCACCTCCAGTTGATGTCATCTAGACCCGTCATGTCGGCTTGCTTTCTTTTTTTAAAATTTATTTTTATTGAATGCTTGCTTTATTCTTTTTTCAAAAGGAATAAAATATGCACCTAGGCTTCAACATGAGGTTCAATGACAGTTCCAGCATGGCAACAGCCCCATTGCCAATTCTTAGCTCCAACTGCCTTATATCTTATCTGCTTTCTTCACCATAGTCTGAGTTAATGACTCAACACGGATTGAGGTGTCAGGCACTACGATTGGTGATGGGTACATAAATGATGTGATGCCGCTCTCCAGGAGTCTGGTCTCACAGCTCTCCAACATTCTGAACGGCTGTTCTCTCCGCCCTCTCACCCCTGCCTCCTCCCTCTGCCCTGGGAGGGGATCTCAAGCCTAATCCGCCGGGTGGTTAATCCTTTCGTGAACCGTCAGAAGGGTGCAGCGGCGGAGCTTGCCGGGATGTAAGGATCAAGGCGCGTGGAGGAAGACCCTTGGAGGAAGCCACAAGGGCTCTCAGAAACGCCGCTGGCACCACCCGAGTTTCCAAGGGCAAAGCGCTTGGAGGGAAGGTTGAAAAACTAGGAAAGGAAGCTCGACTTGCCATCTGCGTGGGATCTGCGAATCCTTTCCCTGGCGGCGTGGGGTCGAAACCCCAGAACCTTCCTTGGGCCGCAGCGTCACACACACCCAGAAAGGGACCGTGACCCTGGATGCTGTGTGTGCTGGGGCTCAAAACTCGGAGCCTTCTTCTTTTTTCTCCCGCCTGCTTCGCTAAACTCTTCGGGGGCGGGGGGCGGGGAGGGCGGGATGGGAATGAGCAGAAAAGCCGCAGAGACCTCCCCTGCTCGGCCTGTGGGCTCGGGTCCCTCCTCTGCCCACCCTCTCCACCCTGAGCCTGTTGCACCCTAACCCCCACTCCCGCACCTCTGCACCCCAACCGCTAACCGACTTGCAGTGCGCTGGACGTGTAAGAACCCAAACCAGGAAAAAACAAAACAAAACACCTTCTCCCACTGGAGTGAAGGGGAAATCTCTGACCTGGACCCAGGAACCCTCTGCACAATGAAGAATCGAGGAAACCCAAGAGGCCTGAGTCCCGGACGTCCTGATTTCTCCCTATTTTGGGGTCAAAACGGAGGAAACAGCAGCCGGGCCCAAATCCACTCAAGTCTTAAATTCATCACCTGACGACTGAACTGTCTTTGAGGGTCCCAGATGAGCGCGAACACGTCCCTACACCAGGGTAGCACACACCTTTTATTTTCAGAGGATAAGTGGTTTGATTTCCAGACTCTCATTTAAACATTAAGAATACACTGTATGCCGTGGTGAAGTGAATAGAAAAGTAAATGAAACGAGTCCAGAACATTCAGTCTTTTAAAAAAAATTCCAAGTATTTTCCTTCCGTCTGCATTAACTCCTTTTGTTTCTCTAATGAGACAAATGCCCAAACAGTAACTCTCAAAGTGTGTGATTCAGGGACCGGCAGCATTGCTTAGGAACCTGTTAGAAATACAAATTCTAGGGCCCCACCTCAGATCTCTTGAATCTGGGACTGGGGTGGATGGAGCCCCCAAATTTACTGCCACCAGCCATCCAGGTGATTATGGTAGACATTGGAAAACCACTAGCTTAAAAGTCTGCTTGGGCAGCATCTCCTTCTGGTCACTGAATATAACCAGCCGGTATTGGACTTTGTTTATCATATTTCTTTTTAGAAAAAAAGCCTGCGATCTGACAGTGGGAAAACCTGCTGGCCAAAGGAGTTACTTGTAAAAAGTCATCTAAGCAATGGGAGAGAGAGAAAAGGGACTTCCCCAGCTACAGTCCATTTTCAGTATCTGTCCACTCCTCCTGAGAACTCCCAGACACAGGTTAACTTGAAACACTTCATTCTCCTTCCAGGCTCCTACAGCCTGTTTCAGATGTTCTCCTGGTTCTTTCTGAAAGGACTTTCTAAGATGATTTTCATAACCAAGAGGTCACAGACAGAACACTCCCCACCCTTCACCCCTAATTATATTGGCTTGTGGCAAAGGGGTCGGTCCTTCTTTCCTTCTCAGGCAGCCTCACCTTCTGTTGAAATTGAGACATGCCAAGTACCTGGGGGGGGGGGTGGCAGGTAGGCTGAGGATGGAGCCCGGCTGGGACAGGCTCCAGGTAAGCAACAGACAAGGAGGTGAAGAAGGGCGTGGGAGTGCTGATCTCGCTTAAGAGAAGGGCCCACGGTGAAGGAGAGATGTTTAGATTGGATTTCCCTGTGGAGCAGTGTGGGACAGTCGCAGTTTCACGTTCTTCGGGCTAGTGGTAGCCACAGCACAGTAATTCCCACCATGTCGCTTGCTCCGTTCAGTGGACAACCATGTGGTCTCAAGTGCACCCAGGTCCCAGAGCTGAACCCCTGTGGGTGGGGTTTCCCAGTAGCCAGACACCCATGAAGTCCTTCTATTTGCTTGTCTCACACACGATCTTTGCTCTCTGAATTTTTCTGGATTCAAGATTTCTAGGAAACAGTCACGTTTGTAAAGAGCTCTGGACAAATTCAGAGAACACTGGGGAAGGGGAAGGGGTGTGTGTGTGTGTGTGCATGTGAGAGAGAGAGAGAGAGAGAGAGAGAGAGAGAGAGAGAGAGAGAGAGAGAAATATTGTTGTGAGGTTAAACATAGCATCCAAGGGAGGTGTTTTGATTCGTTCAATAAAAAGATGACCATGATTGTTTGTACATTATAAACACACACTTTCGAGCTTCGTGCCTGATACACTTTCAGGTTGAGTCTAACATAGACAGCTCACCATCCACCACTTAATACAAGTTAACTAATATTTGCATAGAACCCTTCCTTTAGAAATCAATTGCACAAATGAAATCTCATTTGAGCCCCATTAACACTTTGTGAGGCAAAGGAGGAAAAATATCATCATCATTATCACCTTCATCCCCATTTGCAGAGATGAGAAAACTAAGGAACCAGTCCCTTTTAGGAAAAAGCTGGACACAGAACTAGCGTTTAAACCACATGTTTTATATTCACAACCTCATGACTCAAGCTTAAAGCAAAGTTTTCTAATTATAGGTAGGAAGCACAGGAACTTTTTAAAAGAAAACCGTTTGCAGTTTGGGACTGTCAGAGAGTGAGCATAAAGTTTTTTCTTTATGTGGCTGCCTGCATTGAGTGCTCAGAATTTTTGAGCTTTTGGTTTGTAAGAAAAACGTGAGTGGGAACTTAGAAAATACGCTGAACTGAAATATGAAAGAAGCTGAATTATGCTGGGACTCATCTCTGACTTGAACTCTGGGTGGGTGGAGGCGAGGGCAGTGTTGTCTGGTAGGAGTGAAGGAAGGAACACAGGAATTTGGGGAATAGGAGGTGGCCAGAGCCTGAGTTGTGCTCATGAAGGTCAAGTGTGGGTGGGGGAATGGTAGGACAGAATGACACCCCCAGAAGTCCTCCGACTGCCTTTGACAGGCAAGTGAATGAGGAATCACCAAGTTCCCGGCCTCAGGGAATGAATTGCACTGGTAAGGTGTTCCCTGAGCACTGGCAGAGAACATCCCTGGGTGCAATGGTTCCCTCTTCTTGATAAACTCCTTCTTTGAGGGCCAAGCTGAGGACTCCACCCCGAAGCCACCTTCGGGGTTACTAGAAGGTACGTGCAGGAAGGGAAGCGCAGGAGGTCTTACTCCAGGTACCAAACTGAACCGAGAGAAAGGAAAAAAAAATCGAAAAGAAAGAGCAAATGAAGCGGAAGTTTCAAGGCCCTCTGCGAGGAATAACAGTATAAATAACCGAAGACGTCTTGTAAACACTGCGGTCATAACCCCGAACATTAAACAGCCCCGGTGGCATCTGGCTCATCGGCCGCCGCGGGCTGCGCTGGGGCAGCAAGAGAACCAGGTCCCAGGCTCCTCGGCCTCGCCTCTCTGTTTATCTCAACTTAATCTTCCCCAACGAGCTGTTCCGTAGCCTGGAAGATGTTTAAATTAAAACTCAGTCCGCCGGAAGTCGTGGCGGGGAGCTGAATGCAATGGTTAACCTTAACCGAAAGGCAGGCAGGCACTGTTGTTAAAATGAATTAATTGTTAATAAGAAACAAATAATGCTTGTTACAGCACTTTGAAAATCGGTAAATGCCTCCTAAGGATTACGGAATTTACATTTTTTATAACTCCCATTATTTCTTCCCTGATTTTTAACTGTGGGTTACATGCCCTCCTTTGGAAAGTTATAAAACACGAAGTTTATCCTCCTGCTCATGTTAGCAAGTTATATTGTGGAATACACGAAAATCAGATTTTTTTTTCTGGTGTGCTTATCTCTTGAATTGTGTGACTATTAATAACTTTAATCCTGCCCTTTCTTTGTTTACAGTTACATTTTTTCTAGTTGTAACCTGGAAATCTGAGAGATCAGAGGTTTTTTTTTTTCTTTCTTTCCATTTCAGTGCACAATATCGTCTGCACCTTCATAGTGCAAATCATATTTAATCCTCTTCTATCTGTAGAAGTTTGGATTGAGGTTCAAAAGAACCATTTTTATTATCAAACTTCCCCACAGTTCTCTGCTTTTCTATTTCAAATAAGTTTTTTAAAATCACACCAATGTCAGGGCTTTTTAGCAATATAAAGAAAGATTTATTTTTGAAAGTAGCAAAACTTGTTTGAAAAAAATATATATCTTTAAGTGAATTACTTTATAAATGTGACTGTCAAAGTCAGCTATGCTATGATCTACACTTTACAACATACTGTACAAAAGATACACATTGATAAGCTCTTATTATCTATTCATATATTTATAATTACATATTGCACTTGGACCAGCAAGGCTCGCAGAGTCATTCACGGTACAAATTAATAAAGTTAAATAGATGGGAATCTTTGTAAGTACAATTGATCTCCTCTGGTTTGGAAACGAATCTCCTCGTCGCTGTAAAGTGTTCTCGCAGGGTGGGACAGAGAGAGGAGCTTTGCAGGGGGAAGCAGAGACAGAGAGCAGGGAGGGCAGGGGTCGCCTTCCCGGGGCCCGTTTTCCCGGGGAGCACGCCTTTCCCAGACTCGCACCTCCAAGGTCAGGACGCCGTGGTTCCACATAAGCGGCTCGCGGTCACCACTTCTTTCAGGTCACTCTCTGGTTTCCCGGCCACCATAAAGGGCCACGTCTGCAGGAGAGAAAAGGGTGGAGGAGGTAAGTGGCCATGGAGGAGGGGTGGGGTGGGGTCCCGGAGTGAGAGGCAAGGAGAGGGCGCGGTGGGGGCATGCAGTGAATCGGACTGACCGGTTATCTCTGCAATTTACTCGGAGTCCCAGAGAGCCTCGTGGCTGGATAAAGCAAAGAGTTGCATTGGCGCCAAGGCACAGCTCCGGGTGGTAGAGCAAAGAAGAGATCACTTCTAGGGTTGGAAGTGAAACCCAAGAGAGGAGCCCTTCGAAAGCCCAAAGTGGCTCGTGCCATGGCACAGCCGGGAGGCAGATGCCAACGTGAGGCTGAGCAGGGAAACTTAGAAGGACCTCTCGCCTGCTCGGCACCGGGGTTGAGTGAGGCCGTTTTCAGGTTTCTTGGACCTCCAGCTTTTATCTCCATCTATCTCCCCCTGCCGACTTTGTTTCCTCCATCACAAATGCGGGATTTGACAAATCCTGTTTCTAAATTAATTGCTGCCTTTTAAGGAAAAAAAGAATACCAATGAAAGAATATACACGCATATTTATTTTAAGATCGTCTTCCCATTGGCCTGAGCAAGCATAACCTTCTCTTCCCGTCTCTGTGATGTTGTATAATAAAGCCCACTTACGTTTTCTCCTTCAAAAATGAAGGCAGCAGCAAAATGTAAATTAAGGCAGTACTTTCATTTGACTTCCAGATTTTTAAAAGATGTTTACTCGTCTCATTTGAAAAATAAACTTTTAATTGGAGGGGAAAATATTTTTCAAGGCAAAATGTAGTTTTGTACCTCCTGACCCCAATTCCTGAAACTAACTCAGTGAGAAGACAATTCAAATCTTCAAGCCTCTCTCACTAGTGATGGCAGATAAGATGACTTTTAAGAGGAAAACCTCTCGTTCTTATCATATATAAACAGAGATGCTGGTTAAGTTGTTTTTCTTTAGAGCCTGTGCGTTTTAAAATTAAATCAAATGAAAAGGAATCAAATATATTTCTTAAACAGTAAAATGCATTTGAGAAAAATATTAGGCTCATTGAGCATTAATTTTTAAGTTACAACATAAAATGTTCTTAAATCTTAAGTTTTCATTCGAAAATGACCCTTATAATGTTAATTATTACAACAGTACTCGCGAGAATGTTCTGATTATGCAGATATTTGCTAGAACTTCTGGGACTTAAAAAAGTTAATCCACCTGTAGGAGAAACACAGAATATTTAAGTAGTTGGGGACTTACATGACAATTATAGGAGACCTGACGTTTCCATATCTAACAGTCCTATATATGCTTGAGAAAGAAACAAAAGTTGGGTGGTTTTATTTATAAGAATTAGAGGGGAAAATCGAGTTCCACTCTTTAGGGAAAAGAAGAATAAAGGGGTTAACAAAATGCCTTCTTGGGCGCAGCATCTCGTCCGCGTTCCCTTCCCGTACCAGTCCCTCCACTCCAGCCCTCATGGCTCAGGTACAAGAGATCCTCCTCTTTGCCAGCTCAATACACTTGCAAACTCCTAAGTGGGCTGCCACGTCAAACCATCTCATAAATCATCCCTGCTCTGGCGGCTTGTAAGGCAGAGAGCGAGGGCCGTGCGGGAATCTCCTGCAACGGTCCCTAGAGGCGCTGGGCTGGTGGTGGCAGAGGTGCGGAAGTCCCGGCCCGGCGCGCACACTCACACACCGCGTTGGGCGGGGGCACCCGCATTGTCGCAGCCGCAACGGAGAACTTACCAGGTTGACCGGGTGGATGTAACCGTTCTCGTATTTGTCGTTAGCCAGGATCTGCCTCAGGTGGGCGATGTAGCTGGACGCCAGCCTGAGCGTGTCCAGCTTGGAGAGCTTGGTGTCTGGGGGCACCCAGGGCAGGGTGGTCTTGAGCCTGGAGAAGGCCTTGCTCAGCACCCGCATCCTAGCCCGCTCGCGCGCGTTGGCTGCGTTGCGCTGGACCTGCTTCCCCTCCTGGCTGACCCCGCTCAAAGGGCTCTTCTTGGTGGGCGCCTTCCTCCTCTTGCCCAGGCCGCCGCGGCCCTTTTGGGGAGACCCAGTCTCGCAGTTGGAGCTCTCCTCGGTGCTCTCGTTGGAAGTCACAAACTCCTTGTTCGAGTCCATTTTCAGCCCGTCGCAGTCCAGCATCTCCACTTCTTGGAGGTCCTCCACGTCGCTGAGGGAGCCGGTGGACATGTTTGCGGGAGAGGATGAAAGGGACAGAGGGAAGGGAGAGAGGAGAAAGAGACCCGGAAACCAATGGGCCCCCCTAGTGTGCAGTGTGGAGCAGCCACCTCGTGTGGGGAGTTGGAGTTGGGGTTCTGGTTGGGCCTCACACCCCTTTCCCCTTAGCAGAGTTGTGAGAAGGAACCTCCAGGGCTTCTCTGGGAAGGAAGCCGGCGCTCTGTTTCCCCACCCCCGGAGTCGTGGCCGTAGAGGAGTGTGAGAGAGCGCTGAGGAATTTGGTGGACACTAGGAATTTATCTGGGGAATAGAGAGGCGGATCCTTGCAGCCCAGGGGAGGGGCTTGCCAGGCCCCAGCAACGCTCTTAGACCCCTTTCACAATCGGAGGGAAACTCTCCCTCGCAGGCCCAGATTTCCAACTAGTAATGTAAATCAACTCAACTGTAATGCTTAAATACCGGTTACCTTCTTCCACTTCCGGCTGGGCCAAGGAGGAGCGGGACCCACCTAGGGCCCCCCTCCAGTGCTCATTGCCCATCTCCCATCTCCTGAGGCCTGCTTTCCTTCTTCAGAGGTCATAGATGGTTGTATGTATTGAACTTTAGATAAATGACCAGGTCTTTTGTTCTTTCCGGGCCTTCCACCCACAAAGCATCCCTCTTGCCTCCTTCCCCCCTGAAAAAAAAAAAAAAACAATTAAAAGCCAGGCAGCAGCGTTGACTGTGTAGCTCAGTTGGTTAGAGCATTATCTGGATACACCAAGGTTAAGGGTTTGATCTCCGGACAGGGCACATACAAAAATCAACCAGTGAATGCATAAATAAGTGGAACAATAAATGGATGTTCCTCTCTTTCTCTCAAACAAAAAAGCCAAAAATCAAGTAAAAAAAGAATTCAGGCAGAGATCAACTACCTCCTGCCAACACCTCATAAGACTACAGCCTTACCAACATATCTTCCAGTCTTAACCGGGGAAAATCAAGTAAACAAGTGCTTCGTAGAATCTTCAGGGTGCTGTCAGAAAGTACCAAGAAATTCACCTGCCCGGGGTCACTGATGATATGAAGAAACTGCCTGTGTGTACACAAACACACCTCTGTTGCAAACCCACGCATAACCACACACATAGTGGGGTGGGGGAAATGAGGTAGAGTAACATGAGTGAGTGGAAAATTAAAACTTTTTTCTAAATTTCCTTGTACAAATAGATTTAACATTGTTTTAAGAATCTTAGTTGCTCTCAGCCTGGCCTGGGGCTTCTTGTTTTCTCCCTCCCAGTGCTACTCCTTTGCCTTAACCTTACATCCGCCTCGCCTACCAGGGTTCCTCACGTACAGCTGACATTCCAAAATACTAAACAGCATTATTCCTCTGGGAAAGGCTCTTTTCCATTCCTGACCACAGCCCGGACCATCTTTCCTAGAGAGTAAGGAAATGTGGGGAGTAAGTAGAAAAGCAAAGGGAACCAGACACCAAGAGATGGCATGAAATTGATGAGATGAAATTGGAGAGACTGAACGCATGAATCTCTCCTACTAGTTCTTTGCCGGGTTTTCTTTCCTTGCAATTAGGCACTGAAGGAGAGGGGTTGAAGCAAAGTGTAAGAGTGGCATCTGAGCTTTTGTCTGGGAGTCTGCACCCCTCTCTTACATTAAGATATCATATCTCTAATCCTGGGCTCAGCTGGGAATTCACTAACCTCTAACGTTTTGTTTTGTTAGCAGGGTCTTGTTTGCTTTCCCCCTATGCTGTAAACTAAACAGATTGTCAGCAAATCAGTCTTTATTAATGAATTAGTGAAACCCCCCCTCACCACCATAATATCTTTGCCAAGGATTCAAAATTTGTTAATCACCAGTATAGAGATTTATGAGCTCTCTTATTTTCTGTTGTTTGTGCAGGTGGAGATTTAAATGACCATATCCACCACAAAGATTTATTGCGAGAGTGATTGATGTTATAAACCAGGAAAAAGACTCTTCCCACAGCAGGGATGACAGAAATATCAAGTTGAAGTTGCCTTTGTCCTCATGCACAAATGACCCAGTACTAGAACACAGAAAGCATAATAATTTAATCTGAGATCCATGGCAGCATTAAGAGAACACCCAGCAGGCCTGTTAAACTTTCCACCACTGATTCCCAAACTAGTTTTCTTTGATTTTCCCTCCCTTGTCTCAGTCTTGGTAAAACATGAAAGTTAAAGTTAATTTTAGACTAAAAGAAGTATGTGAATGGGCATTGGTTAATACTTTGTGAAACGTGTGCGTAGCTACTGAGATATGTGCAACATAACCATAAATAATTTACATTTTTGGGCTCTGGAATGGGATAATGATTCAGAATCAGAACGATGGCCTTACCATATGCCAGGGTATTAAGCTATAAAGATTTTGTGCCTTGGAGCCACTCTTCTTTGGGGAAAGGGAGAAGGTGTCCTTTTCTGCTACACCTTAGTTGGTAGGCTCCTCCGGCTGCTTGGGGGACAGTAGCAGTGGCAGCAATGCATACCCCTGAACAGATGTCTGCTGTCTATTTTTTCGAGGTCTGCAACTTGAAAATAACAATTTCTGGAAGTGGGCAAAACTGGCTTCATGCCACACGCTGACTTTTGTGCCTAGCAATTTATAATAATAACAATAATAATAATAATAATTATTATTATTATTAATGAAATACAGTTATACTGAAGTGATACATTTGGGATGGGAAGGGTAAATGAGTCGATAATGAACTTTGGGATGTTTGTAAAAACACCCTAAGGGATGGCTGCCAGTTTGGGAGCAAGATGTGAAGAAGGCTATTATTTAGGTATTTTGAGAAGTCTTGAAGAGAGTAGATTAATATGAATAATCCTTTTTTTTCTTCTGACATTTTGTGCCTATTCCTGCTAATAAACACTGAAGGACAAATGGGAGAGGGAAATGACTTATTGTTGGATTCTACTAGGAAAATCAGGGAAGCTGTAACTAAAGCTGTGCCAAATTCTCCCAAAATATAAACTATATTCTGTGAGAAGAGAAGCACTTTGGAGAAACTGTATTAACTCTTTCAATAACAAGAAAAATACTTTGAACATCACTGTTTCAAAGCACTAGATAGAAAACTAGTGATTTGAAAACATGAAGTAGACCTTAGAAGTTCTTACCTTTCTTTTAAGAGAGTGTTTATGCCCCAGAGACATCTGGTCAATTTGCTGCACACTTCTAACAATTTGTTTTTCAAGAAAGGCTATCTCTGAAAGATTTCAGTGCAGAGGAAAATTTATCTCCAAAAGTTGTAAAATGAAGATTAGGCACGGAATGTATCCTTGAACTTAAATCCTGGTTTATCAACTGATACATATTCAGGAAGTTCATATTTGATTCAACTGCACTTGGATGGAATAATTTGCTTTGTTTTTTATGAGAAGGGAAACATCACAGGCTTCTTTCGAACTGACTTCATGCACTATCACATTGTCTTTCCCGGGGAAGACAAATGTGTTTTAATTCAAATTATAACACTTTGCTCATACTTCCCATTATTTACCCAGGAGGAACACAGGTTTGCAAATTGGCAAAACGACCAGTTCTCTTTTGTTCTTCTACTTCTAATGAACACTTCCTGGTTTGTACCATGGTCCTTATTTAATGCTCAGCACCACCACTGCAACAATGTGCTGACCTTGTACACAAATCAGCTCCTCTTTCTCGATTTGACTAAATGGTCACTGTACCCTTGGTTCGCTGCGGACTGGTTTTCATCTTCTGCTCGTAAGCCCACTGGAATGTGACTCTATTTTATTAAATTTTAACTTTATTGTAAAGTGAGCATTATATCCAATTACTTGTGCCAAATTATAATGGTTCTAACCTGTTGCATCGGTTGCCAAAGTGAGTATAGCACTGGTGAGTGAGATTGGTGGCTAGCTAAGGAGGAAGATAATGGTGATGTGAGGTGTTGCTGTTATCTTTGTCTATGCCCAACAGGTCATAAAAAGATTCAGTTACCAGAAGTCCTCTCAGTGTTCATCATACTCCAATCCCCTCTTCTCACATGCAGTTCAATGAATTGTAAGTCAGATGCCACAACACTAAGATTTAAAGCTGTCAAACAACAAAAAAGTCTAAAGAAAGACTCACCATGGTTCTTTAGGTACAAGAGGAAACCTTGACTCCCACAAGCTCCAAAATAAAACTCTAACTGAAAGCAGGCAAGTCTGTGCACATGAAGGACAGAGCTTACATTAAGGAGCAAGTGGGCCAAAGGAAACTCAAACAGACAGATAGTGAGAGGTAAAACTTTACAAATCCATTCCAATGTTCTCCTAAATCTTCTAATACTAGGATATTTTTAATTGACCCACTAAATACTAGGAAAGAAGGGAGAACAAATTGAACAACTCTTCATTCTACCATTTAGTGTAAAATCTCTCTTTTCTGTTGTCACCATTACAGAAAGAGCTGCTATATGAAAAGATCTTAACAGAAATGTGTGCCGGAGACTTCCACCCGAACAATGAAGTTTTACAAAAACTTACTTGAGAGATGACTTTTCTGTTTTTTAACATAAAGCCTGAGAGCAAAGCCTCCTGAATAAATCTTGTGGATTACATGAAAGATACCTGTAACGCACTTATATAAGAGTATGCTAAATACGGTTAATTGATGGCAAGAAGACAGATGCAGACCGACTTGCTGTCAGCTTCCTTTCAGGTTAAGAGAAGACAGGCACTAGAACAAGAGACTCCTTGGTGATTGTCTCTTTTGATTATGTCCTTGGGGCAGGTATTCTTAGCCTGGAGGAGCAAAGAGTCACGGAGTTTAGCTCCTGAGATCAGCAGGAAAGCACTGACAGTATGAATTCTGACTTTAGGAACGTGAACTATTTCCCGGTGATGCAGTATTTTAAAGAGAATCCTAAAGTCACAAACTGTCAGAAATGAAGGGGCTGAGAGCCAAGGAGGCCCTAAATGGTCAAGAATTCTGTGCAGGCTCATATAAGTCATCAGGAACAGTATTGCTACTTGAACCTGATTTGCCTTGTAATTCTCCTTCTACTAAGCCAATTATTGTTATTTAAATAATAATAAGTGTATTTCATCTCCTAATTAGTAACAAGAATCTGTAACAATTGAACCATGAATTATATACAATGAGATAGAGTCGAACCATCTAGGGGTATAATGATTGGAAACCTGCCTCTGGTTTATGTAATATAGTTCAGAGTGACCTCATTAAAATAAAATCTCAGCTCTACCATAGGGGCCTGATGGGTAGTCCAAGGACCACTCATTCAATGAATATATCCTCAAATTTGTCCTCTTATCCCCATGTTATCCCTCCTGTTAAACTCTGATTCAAGTCAACAAAATCTTTTACTCAGATGACTACAAAAGTCCCCTTAAAGATCTTTTTTTTCTTCTTCCAGGCTTGCCCTTCTAAAATCAGTTTCCAACAGAGTGATCCAAATCATTCCCCTGCTTAAAATTCCTCAAAGCTTCCCATTGTGTGTAACAGAAAAATCTAAATTCCTTAATGTGGCTTGAATGATTCTTTACTTTGCTTAGCACCCTCCCCTCCAACCATACTGGCCATGTCTGTGTCCCTCAAAGCAGTGCCATTGTTGAGCCCTGGGCTCTTGTCCTTGTTCTCCTCCCTGTCTGAATGCTCCACCCTGGCTTTTTCAGGTCTAAGTTCGTGTCACCTTCCATATAAGAATTTTCCTGAGCATCCACTTAAAAATATTTCTGTCTCACCGTCATCCTATTTTATTTATTAATGATAAATAACAGTAACCAACATTTTCTAAATGTTTATCAAAAACCAAGCACTGTTGTAAGCACTTTCCAGATTAACTTACTTAGTTGTAATAACAACCTTATAAGATAGGAACCTTACAGATGAGAAAACTAAGACACAGAGAGATTAAGAAATGTGTTTAATTCACAAAGTTGGCATTCTAGCTGTCTACCGCTGTGTAATAGTCCAAATAAGTGACTTAAGTTATTATTATTTCTCTGGGCTTTGTGGGTTGACTGGCCTCAGCTGGGTCCTTCCTGTGGAGGTCTCTCAAGTTGCCGTCAGAAGGCATATGGAGCTGGAGTCATCTGCAGGCTTGGTTAAGCTGAACAGCAAAGGTGGCACCTTCATTCACATACTCAAGGTCTCATCTGGAATGGCTAGAACAGCTAGGGTCTGGCTGGGCATGTGTTTCCACACAGCCTCTCTGCATGGCTTCCTTAGCCTGGCAGTCTCAGGCTCTCGAATGGTAACTGGCCCCCTTTTGAGTGAACATGCCACAAGATCCAGGTGGGAACTGAAAGTCTAGAAGCTGAAAGACCTCTTATGATCCAGCCTTAAAAGTCACAAGAAATCGCTTCAATCTTATTCTCTTGGTCAAAAGTGAGTCATGGGGGCACCCAGATTTAAGGGGAAGGGCCCATACAAGATCGTAAATATACTAAAAGGAATGGTTCATTGTTTGTGTATGTGTGTGGTGGGGGGGGCATTCATTCTCAGAGGCTGATTACTACAGTAGATAAATGAATAAATGACAAAGCCTGGATTTAAGCACAAACAATCTAACTCTATAGTCCTCACTTTAAACTGTTATTGTTTAGAAATTATTTTGTTTAACTGTGTTTCCCTTGCTATTGTCTCTCTACCCCTTCCCCCTCACCTTCACTATTATGAAAGGTTTATTAGTGCAGGGGCCTTGTGTGCCTGGCTCAGTTGTGCAACCAGAGCCTATAGCAGGGCCAGTATATACTATGTACTTAATAAATAGCTGAATGATTCGATGAATGTTCTAGATCATAGCATACGAAAGGTACACTGCAAATGGTAAGATATACACATTATTTAGAGCACTAACACAACTCCAAAACACAGCGGCTCAGATAAGCCACACATCTACTTCTCTGTTTCTTACAGCACAGCCTCAGTAGGTGGTCCAGAGTGGATGGATGACTCTCCCGTAAAAGGACATCCAACGACCCAGGTTTCTTCTATTTTGTTACTCTGTCACCCTTTGGAAGGTGACTTCATGTACATAGGTGAAGTCAGCTTACCCTCACCAGCCCTCCAGGGGGGGGAAAAAGAGGCCAGAGGAAAAGCAGATTCCTTCTAATAACGGAGCATGGAATTTATACATAGCACTTCTGCTCCATCCTACTGGCCTTTTTAGTGGCAAGGAGAGTTTGGAAATAAAGTCTCTAAATATGCTCTGTTAAAACTCAAGAATTGGGGATCCATTAGTAAAAGAAGGGGGGTCAGTCAGTTTCTGGCAGTGTATTTGTAGCATAAAGGATAAAATAGAATATGTTATTTGACTCTGATAGAAAATATACCATCACAGGTTCTTTATGAAGTTTCTAATTAGTTCATCAAGTACCAGTGGGCTTCACTTCTTATTTGGAGTTCAGAGTTAGTTGAAAGTTATTGAACAACCTGCTTCTGACGACGTATCTGAGAATACTGATCCGCTCAACTAGTGTCACTAACTTAGGCTCAGAAAAATGGCTTTATAAAGTTACTGTTTTTAAGGAGTCACTAGTGAAAATGTTCAGGCTATTAAGGCTATGTACCAACAAACAGTGGCCCTCACCAAAGTCTTCTAAGTTGTTTGTTTAATTTCTATCAATCTGACCATTCAACATGTATATTTATAAGGATTTTACAGTAAGTAGAAAACTCCTTTTTCAATTTAATTTTTCTAATATATTTTCAAGATTTGATAGCAGCTTATCACTGTGACTCAAGGTGCTATAGTAAAATCTCACTGACTGGGTGGCTTAAACAACATTTATTTTCTCACAGTTCTGGAGGTTGGAGTCAGAGATCATGGTACCAGCATGGTTGGTTTTAGGTAAGAATTCTATTCCTGGCTTGCAGATGGCTGACTTTTTGCTGTATCCTCATATGATCTTCCTTCTGCTTGTGGGAGAGAGTGATCTCTTTCTCTTCCTCTTTAAGGACACTTACTAATATTATTGTACCATACTGTATTACTTCATTTAACCTTAATTATCTCATAAAAGTCCTATCACCAAATACAATCACATTTGGGGTAAGGGCTTCAACATAAATTGGGCATGAGTGGGGGACACAAATCAATTCATAGCATTTATTTTTAGAAATATAACTGGAAAAATGGTTTTTATTATGTACAATTATTTTCATTTTCCACTTACACAGGATTTGCCTAGGACTCTTCTGTCATTTGAGGGTTTACTATATTCCAGCATCATTATACCTATGACAATGACAACAATAAGAAAAACAAAACTCAGTCCTTGTTTGTCTTTTTCTTTTTTTTAAGAATCATTAGGATAAAAAGCTTTAAATCTAGATTCATGGTCTATGATGAGAAGGGTCATCTGATACTCATTCCTAAAATTTGCAAAGGACAGCCCTCCAAAGGAGAAAGAGGAGGATCATTCTATAGTTAGAAGCTTTAAATCAGTTCTAAAGAACCCATTAGTAGAATACTTTAGGAATTTTTCATCTACTGCATTTTATATATCATACTGCTCCCACACAGAAATAGACATGGGTTACATCGATTCACTAATAAAATGTGAAATTTTTTATTAAAAAATAAAAAAAATATATAACCAAATTATTGGTTATATTATTGGAAATTGAACCTGCAACCTTTTGGTTTATGAGATGACACTCCAACCAACTGAGCAACACCAGCCAGGGCAATACTCCTGAATTTTTAAATCTGGTGACTGATATCTATTTTCTAAAAAGCATATATATATACATATATATATATATATGTGTGTGTGTATATATATTTAAATATTTTATTTATTTATTTATTTATTTATTTTAGACAGAGGGGAAGGGAGGGAGAAAAAGAGGGAGGGAAACATCAATGTGTGGTTGTCTTTCACGGGTCCCCTAGTGGGGAGCTGGCCCACAGCCCAGGCATGTGCCCTGACTGGGGAATTGAACCCATGACATTTTGGTTCTCAGGCCGATGCTCAATCCACTGAGCTATGCCAGCTGAGTTATTTTCTAAAAAGTACTTAGAGTGCCGTAGAAAGTCAAAACCAAATATCTGGAACAAGATTCCTTTTTTCATAACATAAAAGAAAAATGTACTGCAAACTTTGGGTAACAACCCTTCTTAAGATGTCAGCACACTCTGTCATCTTACAATTTTTTGTAGGTAAAATGTTGAGAGTACCAGCCTCTCTTTTTTGATTGCTTGTTTCTGGAATGTTAAACTCCACACTAACATGTTTTATTTACATTGTTTCTATGTATGCAAAATCATTAGAGGGATTTTCATCATTAGGGCAGCTCATGTCAATTTTTTCTTTTGAAATGTAAAGATAATTGGAACAAAACAGATTATTTTGGAAATGAGTTTACATGATCTAAATTGCCTTTTCCCCCCCTCTGCTCTACACACATTATGATACATTAAAAATATTTTTAAAAATTTAGCTTTCTTTTATTGTATTTTAGCTCTAGATCTGGCCCAGAGCTATATATATTGAGGTAAAAATGTTAATTTTCATTTAAAATTATATCCAAAAGAATAGGATTGATTTGACCAAACCATCCTTTTATTCCTGGTGTTCTGTCATTGGTTTCCTTTGTAGGCATTTGGCACCCGATGTTCTACATCAATGAACAACTACCACTTCACAGACCAAACTCAATTGAGAGTTACAGACTTGTGGAAACAAAAACCTTAAATGCCTCTGACCAAAGGAAAGAGGGTTTTAAAAAGAGCAGGCAAAGCATAAGTTATACTGAGGGCTGTGGGTAACCCTATAGTGTAAGTAGGCACTGACCTGTCCACTGAATTACTGAAACCTCTCCTGCAGCTCCAGGAAGGAAAATAAAGTGTTAGTAGAAGCTTCCTGTAATCCTTCCTCTTCATGACATAGGATCCCTTGGGAAATCTGCTGCTCTTTTAGGATTTCTCCTCTCTGAGGAGTGGTAGCGATCTTCCCATTGCCATATTCTAGGCCCCTTAGCAAGTAATCCAACTCACTCAGACGCCATCCCCATAGCCAGGTATCTACTGTAGCTCTTTCTCTCCCATTCTAGTTTTACTTGTAAATTGGTGCATTAGACTTTTCATGTAAATGTTAAAATTTAGCAGACCGAAGATGTTTCTTTAAAAGTCCAAACAACTTACAGGGTGAATTAGAATTAAAGGAAAGATTCAGGTTTAGTATTTTAGAGACATTAGAACAGGCAGCATTTTAAGTTTTAATAGCTTTACCGAAGTATGATTTACATATTATATCATTTATCCTTATAATTTAGTAATTTTGGTAAATTTACAGAGTTGTGCAGCCATCACTATAATCCAATTTTGGACCATTTCTAGCTCTCCAAAAAGTTCCCTCTTGCCCATTTAATCCTTACTCCTGCGTACAGCCCCAGGCAATCATTGATCTGCTTTCTTTGTCTATAAATTTGCCTTTTCTAGACCTATTTCATAAATTGTAAGTTTTGTCAATCATAGAATGTGTGATTTTATTGCATCTTTCTTTCACTTAGCATGATGTTTTTTAGTTTCATCCATATTATTGCATATATTAGTATTTTGTTTTTAATTAGTGAATACTTTTGAATTTTAATTTTTAACCAGGTATTTGGCATAGTATGGAAACACAGATCCAATTAATAAATAGAAGTTTGACTTTACTATTAACAACTAGATGTTAAGCATTTTAAAGGGAAACAAGATACTTTTCCTTTCACTTCTGAAACTATAATGGAGTATGAGGGTTAAAACAATTAGAGGAATTTTCCTCATAATTTTTGGAGATGTTTTCCTCATAGTTCCTTGCAGTTTCTACTTATCTCTCATGTGAAGATATCCCTGCAGTTCTTTCTGGGAGGGCTGTAATAGAGTTAGCAGCTTTTTCTTTATATTAATAACTTCTGAGAGAGAAACTGTTTTCCCACCATGAATGTTTCATACAGACACAAGTAGTCTCCCAGGTTATATTAGGTATGAAGAAAGAGAAAAACATGTGTAATAATTCAAGACAGCAAATAAGGGCTTGATATTATACAGCAAAGAAAAGTACATGAACTATATCTAACATTATAGATAAATCATAGGATGAATCATAGATGAATCATAATGTTAAATGAAAAATCAAACCACGAGAGACTATATACAGTATGATGGTTTAGGGAGATATATATATATACACACACATATACACATATACATATACATACACACATATACATATATATGATGAAATTATACAGAAACGTAGGGGATGTTGAATACAAGATTCAGAACATTGATTTTATCTTGGAGTAGTAGGGGGGTGTGACGGGGGACCACAAAAGTAGATTCACTGGTGTTGGGAATGCTTTAGTTTTTTGTTGAATGGTGGTTCCAGAGTGTTTGTGCATTTGGGCTGTTACAGCAAAATACTGTAGACTGAATGGCTTATAAAATACAGTAATTAACTTTTCACAGTTCTAGAGGTTGGGAAGTCCAAGATCAAGGCATTAGCAGGTTCCGTGTCTAGTGAGGACCCCCTTCCTAGTTCCCAGAACACTGTCCTTTCCCTGTGTTCTCATTCAGTACAAGGGCCCAAGGAGCTCTGTAGGGCCTCTTGTATAAGGGTACTAATCCCATTGATTGAGGGCTCTGCCCCCCTTAGGACCTGATCGCCTCCCAAAGACCCCGCCTCCAAGTAACATCATTTTGGGGATTAGCTTCTAACACATACATTTGAGGAGGGGAAACAGTTTTTAACAGTGTTTTTTGTTACTATGTTTCATAACATATGTGTGTATTGCAAAAATTTCTTTTGTGTGAATCAAATATTATATAATTATATCATATGACATAAACCATAAAACAAACTTTATATAACCACATGAGTTTTAAGAAGTCATTAACTTAGTATGTCCTCTCAAATAATATAAAATCTAATAAACTCAGTCTTTGATAGTACTGCATATTTCAAATGTTATTATTCAAAAGAAAATCTACTATCCACTCTCCAGCACTATGCCTGGAAGAACTACCTGTGATAACTTCAGTGAGGTCAAAAAAGTTTTTACTGACTGGACTGAATGTCTTAAGGACTGCTTTAGCCTTTAGGAATCAGAGTTACAGTCTCTTTCTCATTCACCTTTGGTACTTTTCACTACTCATTAAACACCTCCACTAGAGAGGAGGGAAGGAAGGGAGAGGAGGTGAAATTCAAAACGCCCAGTGTTATTTCAGTGTTGGTTGGTAAGCTGTGCTGGTAAGAGCTATGGGCCAGATGCTGATATTAATGGCCACAGTAAATTTTTTTGATTATCTTGAAATTTACTTTATTGTGTCCTTTCTTACATTATTTAGATATAGTTTCAAATGAAGTAGAGCTTTTGGATAGGTTCTGCATCAAATGACAGAAAACCCATCATGATTTAATCAAAGAACGGGATTTATTGGCTCTTACAGGTGCATAGTCCAAGGATATACAGTAGTAGTTGGATCAGCACATCAGAGTTTAGCGCTTAAACTCAGCGTTAGAACTGAGCCCATGTTTATTCTTTGCTCTCAGCTGGGCTGAATTCTGTATCGAGCTCCAGATGGAATCAGAACAACTGCCTGAAGCCCCAGTTACACTTCCTCCCATGAATAACTTCAGTGGAAAAAGAGGGAATGTTTTCCCACAACTCCAGCAAAAGTTCTCATGTCAGGGCAATGATTCTGACAGGATCGCTGGATACTGCACAAACTTAACCCTGGTACATACAAAAATAATGATAGTGGTCCACATTCTTACATCATATATAAGAATAAACTCAAAATGGATTAAAGACTTAAATGTAAGACTCAACACCATAAAGCTCCTAGCAGAAAACAGGGGTACAGTCTGACGTTGTTCTCAGTAATTTTTATATTATATCACTGTGGTCAAGGGTAACAAAAGAATAAATAAACAAATGGTACTACATCAAACTAAAAAGTTCTTGCACAGCAAAGAAACTGTCAACAAAACAAAAAGACAATCTACTGAATTGGAGAAGATATTGACCAATGATACATCTGATAAGGGGTTAATAACCAAAATTTATAAAGAGCTCATACAACTCAACACCAAAAAACCAAACAATCCAATTAAAAAATGGGCAGTGGACCTGGATAGACACTTCTCCAAATAGGACATACCAATGGTCAATAGACGCTCAATGTTACTGATCATCAGAGAAATGCAAATTAAAACCACAATGAGGTATCACCTCATACTTGTCAAAATGCCGATCATCAATAAATCAACAAATAGCAAGTATTGGTGAGAATGTGGGAAAAAGGGAACACTTCTGCACAGCATTGGTGGGAATGCAGATTGGTGCAGACATTATGGAAAACAGTACAGAGGTTCCTCAGAATATTGAAAATGGAACTGCTTTATGATGCACGATTCTACATCTGGGTATATATCTGAAGAAACCCAAAACACTGCTTTGAGAGAGTATGTGCAGCCCTGTATTCAGTGTTATTTACAATAGCCAAGATACAGAGGCAACTCAAGTACCTATCAGTAGACAAATGGATAAAGATGATGTGGCATATATAAAATAAAATATTAGTCCTAAAAAAGAATGAAATCTTACCCCTTGCAATACCATGAATGAACCTAGAAGGTATTACATTGAGTGAGATAAGTCAGAGAGAGAAAGACAAATACCATAGGTTTCACCTATGTGCTGAATCTTTAGAACAGAATAAATGAACAGTCACAAGTGACTGTTCATAAAAACAGAAGACAGACTGATGGCGGTCAGAGGGGAGAAGGATTGGGGGATTGGGTGAAAATGGTAAAGGGATTAAGAAGCATGAATTGTTTAGTTGCAAAACTAGTCATGGGGATATAAAGTACAGTATAGGGAACATAGTGAATAATAGTGTAATAACTATGTATGGTGTCATGTTGCTACTGGAAATATTATGGGGACTACTTTGTAAAGTATATGATTGTCTACTCACTATGTTTTACACCCAAAGCAAATACAAAATAATGTTTTTAAAAATTCTGTGGTTACTTGTTCTCTTTAGTCTTTCTCCAAGGTACAGATAAAAATCTTGAGTGGGTCTTATCTGTGACCACCACTTTCACCTATTCTCATCCTTGTAATCAGGATTCTTTCCTTACCAGTATTCTGAACTTATTCTCTTAGGGCTACCATTAAATTGCTAAGGGTAAAGATAATAGCCTTTTCCTTGGTTTTTATCCCCTTTGGTTTCTTCCATAAGGCTGATTGCTGGCTTATTATTGGTCTCCATAAAAATTATATACAGTTTATTACCATTGCTCCTGAGTAGTTCATAAATGTAGTTTTATTGTAAAGCTTCAAACAAGCAGAAGTACCCTAATCAGAATATGGAACACCCGCTTTATATTTTTCTCAAGCTCTCTTCTCCTGTGTGGTGGTCAACCTGAAAGTCCACCAAATGCTATATTCTATGTATATCAATCAATGAGTCAATTGATCAATCTAGATCTACAGATATGTGCATGAATATATGTCATATATATTATACAATACTTTTTATTTTCATCTTACATATTTGGACTCACTCACTCACTATTTATATTTCTGTGATTTACTTGTTCATTTAACAACATGGCTTGGAAATCTTTCCATGGTAGTAAGCATAGATCTACTTCACTTTAATGGTTACATGGTAGTCTATGGTGTCACTGGGCAATAATTTCATCACTTGCTGATTGATGTACATTTAGGTTGTTAACATGTTTTTTGTTATGTCAAATAACTATATATCATTTTCTTTGTATATATATTTAAAATTTTCTGTTTGCTTGGGTCCTGAGACATTACATAGTTTATATTGTCTTTGCATTATCTTTGATCATTGGCTTTATTTTCAAGGTTCTGTTGCTGGTTTTCTCATTTCTTCCCTTTGGATTTAATGATCACCTCTATTTTCAAGTCTTTATTATCATTTCCAAACATATGTTTCTCCAATTCGGTTTTTATTCTGGATTTAGTTCCTAAAGTCTAGGGATGAATCTTCCTATGCCTCCTGGTCATCTTCATATAATAGATCTCTCAGGCAGCATGTCCGCAGCTAAGCTTCCTTACCTTCTCCTTCAGACCAGCTTCCCTGTGTCAACGCTGATGGTTAACAGGAAGGAAGACTTGGGGACTGTAGTGAACCAGACTTTTCAGAGGCTTCTAGCCTGATCCAATCCCAGTTATGCAAGAGACAGTAATGAGGTTTTATAATAACGATAGAACCTTTTTTAAAAAAAACCTAAAAACAAGCATAGAGAAAATAAGATTTTGAGGTATCAAAAATTATCTGTCAAAGCCTGTATTTTTGGAAAAATTATGGTGGTCAAACTCCAATCATCAAAAGAGGCCCAATCAGATCACCTTTGGTTAGAGTTCAGTTCATCTTGTATGGTGTTAGCCGACACTATGCCCTATACAGTTAGTTAGTTGGTCAATAACCCAGGTTAACCTTGGCTATTCTGTGAAAAGAGACTTTCTTCTCTGAGTCTTGTAATATTATTGTAAGAAGGGCTGATATTCGGTTGGTAAGTATAGCAATAGCTATACCAGTGGTTAAAATTGAAATACTTCCATTCAGGTTGGTAAATAGTTCAACTTTGCCATGTGCTTCCTCAAGCCTCCCTTGCACTTCTGCAGATCTCCCTGACTCAGCTACGGAAAGGCTTATACATGGGACAGCGGAAGGTCCAGGGGCGAGGGGGAGCTTAGCAGCTTGTTTCAGTGCTGCAGGAACCCAGTTCCGCTTGGTCAACAGTTCCAGTTGTTAAATATTTTGAATATTGTCTGTCTAGGGCCTGGAAAGTTATTTTAAAATGAGAATAAGTATAGAAATGATGAAGGGGAAAATTTAATTCAGGGTATTAATGCATTTTAATCAATTTAAGTACAGTAGGAAGTTTTGTAATTATTTTGATCATTCATGTGAGTTGTTTGAAGTGTTTAAATATATCTAATGTATTAGATTTGTGATTTCAATTAAATGAGTTTTGATTAAGTAAATTTGAAATCATTATTGAAAAGGTTAAACATTTTTGTTAAATTATAGGTTTTGGTTATGAGTTGTATAATAGTGTCTATTTGAATAAAACTATAAAATTAATAAGCTGATCAATATTCAAAGTACAACAAGTATTATTCCCATCCAAACAGGACTCTCCTTAAATAGATAAAATAATGCCATCAATGTCTGTAACAACCCATGCCCACTGTCTGTTCTTTAGACTTCTTTTTTTCATAAGGTAAATGTTTATTAGAACGTTCCACGTGTCAAGTAACATACAAGGCCCGGTGCCTTTATTATATGCATGCCTCTTGTTCAGTTCATCTCCATTTTATTCATTAGGTTGGAGCACAAAGTGCTTGGTTAGCAACAGCACAGTGTTTAGGGTGGCAACTGTACTTGCAAACAAAAAATCAGCAGATGTGATGTTGGATGTACTTTCTTTTTTCTCCTTTCATTTCACACACATTTTAAACACAAACATTTCTCTGACTTAAGCTATTTTATAAATTTAAATTTGTGCTCCAAATAAAAATTGAGTTTGTTGATTGTAAAATAGGTTTAAGCAGAAAGAGTTCCTTAGTTTATTGTCACCCTTGTCTTCTTTCAGTGAACTGACTGCAGGACAGAAATCGGTACCTATGAGGGCAGAATAGCACAGTTAGTTTGGGAGCCAGATATAAATGAAAATTTAATTTTTGGAGAACATGATCTTTTAGGTTCATAGAAAAATGTATTTCTTAATAAATTGTGTTAGGACAAATATGCTGTATTTCTACTTCAGTGGTGAACCCAAAGAAATTCTAAATGGACCAAAGATTTAAAAGAAAAAAAAACTAAAACTGTAAAACTACTAGAAGAAAAATGAGAAATTTAAAAAAATGTACCGTGTGTGTGTGCATGCAGGGAAGAGGGTTTTCTAAGCAAACATAAAAACTGAAAGCCATGAAATAAAAGACTGATAAATGTGCTTACATGCACATTTTAAATATAAACAAAATCAAAAGACAGGTTTTGAATAGGAAAATATTTGGAGATATGCGATTTAAAAAAGGACTCATTTTCTTAATTAAGAATTGCACAAACCAATGTAAAAAAAAGTGAACAACTCAATTAGCAACATGGATAGAATATGTGGAAGAGAAAACTTACTTTCCATTGTGTAATGTTTTTGTATTTAAAATTTTTTATATATGTATGTTGTAAAACCTTTGAACAAAAAGGTAGAATACCACTACCCTGTGATAAAGCTATATCATACATATCTTCCCAAATTTTTTCTACAAATATATTTTCTCAAAAATTGAACTATGCTTATTATAATCTATTTTGTTACCTTATATGTTATAAATATCTTGTATGTTATTACATGTTCTTCTATGACATAATTGAATGGCAAAACCACTTTTCATGTTGCATATATTTGTTTCTATTTTTTATTGTTACTTTGAATATTCCTCGTGTAAAATCTTTGTGCATATTATTAAGTCTTCCAATTGAATATATTCACCACCATAGAACTCCTGGCATAAAAGGCACATGGATTTTAAAGTCTTTTGGACATTCTTAGTTGTTCCAGCTTACACATTCCCAGGCAGTATTTGGAAGGAGCTGTTTCATTGTATTCTTGTCAAAATTAGGTATCACCATTTTAAGAAATCTTAATTAATTAAACCACTGGAAAAAATATTCTATTACTGCTTTACTATTATATAGATGACTACTGTTGAGACTGAATTTTTTTATATGCATACTGACTTCTGTGATTTTAGGCATCTATTCAGAGAAAAATGCTGTGCTTATTTGGCGAAAATAACTCTCTAGACTAGAAACAAATGATCTGATTATTTTAATTTCCATAATCACTACAGTAGGTATTCTTGCAATCAGTTTAGAAATAGTGTTACAAATATTATCTTAAGTAAACTTTTAAGTAGCTACTATTAGCCAAGGGACCTATATTAGCAAACTCACCTAGCAGTCAGACAAGAAGAAAAACCTGGTAAATCATCACAGAATTCAGATGGTTCTCCAGTGTTTTTGCTGGTAGTAGACTTTTTACAAATGTTTGCTATACTTTTTTCTTATGATTTCTTTACATGCTAAACTGGACAGAACTCTCCCTTCAACGGGGTTGATTTCATTTCCAACAGTCAAGGGAAGACCCAGACAGCTCCGTGTTACTTTGTCAATTAAACCAAGGTGGAAGAGGGGGAGGGTGGGCACAGTGATAAATGAGCAGTCATTTCAATGTTTTCTTTCCAGCAGAAATCAGAGCCAGATTACACTTTATCTCGCCCTGACTTTTAGCAAGATAGATAGCCACGCAAAATTTTCGGGTTCAAGTAGTCTCCATCAAAAGGGCTGAAACCCTCATCTTCTGGCCACACGGAACTTTCATCTTTTAACTGAAGGGATCCAATTTCTTTTACCTAATAAGAAAAAATTTATTCAAATTTCTCTCCTAGTCTTAGGTCTTTAACCAAAATAAAGGCAAACAATGAAAGAAATTAACATCATTGTTTGATGCAGTGTTGTTGTTGTTGTTTTTCCTATGCAATTGTCCAAACTGGGCTGTTTCAGATCCTGAAAGCAAAGTGATCAGGTTTGCTTGTCACCAATAGTCCCAGTTCCTGTTCAGAATTATGTATTTATTAGGTGTCTAGCTTTAAATTTTTGCATTACCTGATAATGCAGTATTGATCCTAAATCCAAGGTAACAGTAAGTTACATTAAAAGCAACACAGTGTTGGAAAAACAATTCCTTTTGATTGCAAGAATTTACTCGTTTATCTTTGTTGGCTGGTACTTAGTACAAATGTCTTGTTTTTAAAGGACTTTAGTTTAAATTTTTTATATTAAGGACAAATAAATTAAGAGGAAAAATAAAGTCAGAAATACAGAAAAGAATTTGGTGGTGGCTTGTTCTTTTCTCATTAGAGGTATGTTGGGTAGGAGGGTTTTGGAGCGGATCTATTGCAGACTCGATGACATCAAGATCTAAGCCATCTTCAGTTAAGAACCAGTAAGTACATTACGGTCGCATTCTATATTAAGTGGAATTAAATTTCAGGTTCAAATCACGTCAGTACTTAAAAAAAAATCCAAAAGACTTCTAAATGACCCCTCTGATATATGACCCGGATGCTGCCAGACCAAACGATTTTTACCAAGGTGGACCCTCCAGGGTGGGCCCAGGACTGGTCACCTTCAGGGCAACCAGGCCAGATCGAAGATTTGGTGACCTTCCTGAAACGTGGCGGTAAGGTGACGCCAGAGAGTGAGCGGAAATCCCTGAAAGGCCTGTGAGTTGCAGCCCGAATCCCTCCAGCCAGGAGAGGGCATCTTGGAGGGCAGGGGCGCGCGTTTCTACGGCGGTGCGCGCCCCTTCGAGTCGGGAGCAGGTGGGAGGATCCTGCTTTCCGCCCCAGCACCGCCTGGGTCAGAGACACTGTCCTCTCTCGCTTTACCCAGTCAATTTGTCAAAGCCCAGCCTCGGATAAATAGCTGTCTTCCCAGACCTTTATAGTGACTAATCCAAATAAATCGCAGTCACTTTTACTGAGCGCTTCAGCGGGCAGCCGGGCTTTAATGGCTCTCCTCCCAGACCTCCAGGGAAGACTGGCCGTGGCCTTTGCGCGCACGTCCGCGCCCCTGGTCCTCCTGGAGGTTCAGCTTCCCCTCCCGCCACTTGGGACCACTGGGAGCGGTGGCAATCCAACCTGAGCACGATGGCACGATCTACCGGCAGGAGTTGCCTTCTGGGGAGAAGGGCAAAACCTCTCATCTTCTCTGTGGTCTTATCTGGAATTTTAACTCCTTGGCCTGGTGTGAAGATCTCCCCTCTGGGATCTTGTTTACTCCCTGTCTTTCCACCCTCTAACCCTGCTGCTCTAAGCCTCAGAAATTTGAAATATTTTCCGCATCCCACTTGAAGCTTTAAGTCCAATCAAACCGGATCTTACCGATTTCCTCCGAGATTTTAAAGCTTTGATCCCTAAACGTATGGCTTCATCTCCCTCATTCTCATCCTTCCCCTCTGGGATGCCTGCTCAAAATACCTGCTGGCGCCAGAGGAAATTCACTTGTAACAGATACCCAGCGGGTGTAAAACCAACACTCCGCTTCCAGGGTCATTTTCCTCCCCACCTTCTGCCCCATCAACTTGTCCCTTAGCGAGGTTAACACCGGGAATTACTGTGAATCCTGAGTGCCGGCCTGGACGATTTGGAACCACGTTAATAGGCTCGATGATTGCTATTTTACACATTGCTTCCCGGGCTCTGCCGGCTTTGCTCCCGTGCGGCCCTGGATTCTTGGCGTCTGTGACATGAATGTGAGGTCCAGGATGGGTCCACAGGTAGTTTTTGTAAAAGGATCCAGCAGGTCTTCAGGCAAACCTCAAAATATTTATAGTAAAACATATGTATTCCATTTACTTCTAAAAAACCATTACTGAAGTTAAAAAAAATCCAAGGAAAACCCAAATCTCATTCATTTCATTTTGGTAATAATCTAGTACACTACTAGAAATATTTAGTAGGTAACATAATTTTGCAACAGATTTATTTGCAGGTATCATTGACTTTTTATGTGTAAGATGAATCACTCATGAAGAAAGAATTTACTTTAAATTTGAGAGAAATGATAAGTACGAGAGGAGACAATCTTTTCCCCCCCAAACATTGGTAAGAGTGTCACGTGGGTTTTATTTGAACATATGAAAACATTGTTATAACATTTCTTTTGACGAAAGCAAAGCCTAACAGTCCAGTCCAAATTTTTTTGACTCATGGATTTTCTTATCTAATATCTCATCCTTTTTCATATTTTACAGTTTGCAAATCATTTTGCATGCATGTGGTTATTATGCAAAGCTCTTGAGTTTTAAAAAAACATGGAAAAGAAAGCATGTGCTGTTTTGGATCCACCCAGGTGATTTTAGTTGAAAATTCATCTGACAATTCCTGTCTTTCAAAGGAAAAAAGGTGTCTATGGAGTTATTTTCTGCTTGGCCCTGCCGCTGTGCTGCGCAGCAGAACTCCAGGTTCTCAGTAAATGTGCACAGAATTCACTTTGGTTGGAGGCTAGAGAGGAAAGTAAAAAAAAGGTCCTACTCCAACTTCCCTGCCACTTAGAATGACTTGAGAGACATCCCTAGCTCAGCCGGCTCGAGATACAATTTTCAGGCAAGATCCCTGATACTTCACGTTCGTTTTACTTTCTACTGTGCATCGCTCTTATGGCCATCGACTTCTGAAACTCTGCTGAGCAGAGAGTTTCCCCATTTTATAAAACAGTTTTGGAGGGTTTTGCCTGATTCGTTAGTCAGAGATGGCATTTAAATAGTAGTTAAAGGTAAGGTACAGATATATACTGGGAGTTAGTAATATCTTCCTATGGGGGAAAATGTTCCACATTTCAGAGATTTGGAACTCTTGGGTGACATATAATTTTTGTTACCTGAAGCATTTCTTGTTTATAAGGTTTTCCAGTTTGTTTCTTTTCCACAAAGAAATGGTAGCAAATATCTGCATATGAAAATTGTGTTTTAAAGATAGAATCTTCTAGGTTCCAGGAAAGCTAGGGTGATTTTAAGAGTGCCAAGGGGAATGTATGAAATGTATGAAGTACTATACAAATTAGAGCTAAATGTCAATGTGATCGCTGGTTTCTTTTTTTTTTTTTTGAACTTTTTTTAGAGAAGGAGGGACTAGGGGTAGGAGGGAGTTTCTCAGGATTACCAAATTAGATTTCTGAGCTGTTCAACATGATATTTATTTGACAGTTAAACTATGCAAGGTCAGTTAACCAACTGAATTTCTTTTCTCACTTCAGAGTATTCTGGTGGGTGACAGAGCATAACAGTACTGTTTTTGATATTATTAACTTAAGCTGAAATTAAATCATTGTTTCACATCACTCAAGGTTAATGATAAGCTTCAGGTTAGTCCTGACATACATGAAAATGAAGCTTCATTTTGGTAAAGTTGAGGCAAATTATTATAGTATTAGAACAGCAAAACAGCTACAAGAAAGGAATGGAAAATAAAAGATTAAGATAAAAACAATGATTTAATGCCAGTTGCAATAATTGTATCACTTTTAATTAACCTCTATTGACATAATTTTAAAAAATTCTAAAATATCTTCAGATTTTTAAAAAAGGAGATATATAAAAAAACTCATTAAAATAGTTTTGAAATACAGGAATTACATTATCAAAAAACAAAAACAATAGAACTTCCATTACTTTTCAAGTGAATCTGATTTGTGTAGTAAATAATTATGTTCCCAAATAACAAATCTAAGCCCAGATAATTATTCAAACACCCCTTATGCTTTTTGAAAAAAACTTTATTGAGATATAGTCCATGTACCACACAATTCATTCATTTAGAGTATATAATTCAAGGTTTTTTAGTACATTCACAGGAGCATGAAAATATTACTACAATCTAATTTACAGTATTTTTATTCCCTTCCCCTACAGAAAAAACCTCTGCCCATTAGCAGTCACTCTCATTCCCTCTTCTACCCCAGCTCTAGGCAACCGGTAGTGTAGTTTGTCTTATATAGATTTGCCTATTCCAAACATTTCATATTAATTGAATTGCATAATATGTGGATTTTTGTTCCTAGTTCTTTTACTTAGCATAATATCTTCAACCTTCATCCATGTTGCAGCATGTATCAGTATTTTATTGCCTTTTGTAGTTGAATAATATGCTATTACATAAATATACCACATTTCATTTATCCGTTTGTCAGGTGAAGGACATGAGATTCTTCCCATGTTTGGACTATTCGGAATCATACTACTATGGACACTTGTGTACAAGTTTTTGTGCTCCACTCTGCTTTGATTGTGTACACTCCTTGATCTGCGTGTTCATGTGATTGTATAAAAATTTGTTCTCCACTTTGAAATTCATACAATTCGAAGTTTTTCTTACCATTTATCAGGTTACGAATTGTTTTTCCTCATGCATGCATACAATTTATCTCTGAGAGACACTGTACAGGTAAAGAGTTATTTAGTTTGTCTATTCATTTGAACCAGTTAAAAGAAAGTCACCCAGGAAAGAGAAAAAATTTGTTTTTGTTTACATATACATACATTAATAAAGTTAATCAAATTAAGCTGTCTTCAAATATTAAGAATTAGCTATCCTTATTTCTGGGCTTTCCATCTGTACAATTTGGATGATTTTTTTTCTTGACTCTGATAACCCTAAATTCTTGGATACTTGCTTGCTATTGTAACCCTTATGTTCCCACAGAATATTCATTTTACACTTTAGTTAGTATTCTCTTTCATTAGGTGAGCAGAGCTTCTTTAGTGTTTAGGTTTGGTTTTATTAATAAGCATTTGATTTTCATGACTGCAGATTCATGTGCATTTTTAAGAGGGTAGGTAGAATACTTATGGTATTGTGACTATCAAATGTGATGAATCTGACTTCAACACATATTTTATAACATTTCTTGTTTCCAAAGTAGAACTCCGAGAAAAACAGATGGTATGATATTAGATGGACTGGACAGCTGTTAGCACTTGTATATGTCCTCTGTAGAAAAGGGTCATACTTCATTCAACAGATATTTATTGATTGCCTGTCAACACAATACTGATATTGTTGATATTGATGAGTTTCTTCTATTTGTTTTTTTATATAGCTAAGGATTTAGATTATCCCCATTAAAATAGATAAAGTACTGTTTAAGACTGAACCACATTGAATTGTGGCATCCTTTGAGATTAAACTTGCATAGTATCCTTTAGTGTAACTTCCAAACATTAGCATTAAAATCTCTTTGCTTTAGGATATTTTTTATCACATAGATTTATTACAGATTCATCTAATACCCCCTAGAATACCTGAGACTTTTTGGAACTCAAAACTTACAGGGAACATAATATGTAGTACACAATAATTTAGTATATTTGAAATGCAGTTGATTCTTTTGAAAAACCATATAATTAACATAATTCCAGCTGAATTAAGGTTTACATTGTATAGAGTGAAATCTAGAGCTGGTATAGAGCTGGTGGTTGTTACAACATAGTTAGTAATAATTAGAAATTGTAGATAACTCAGAAAAAGAAAATCCACCTTGGTAGCATCAGCAACACCTTTGCAAAAATCTCAACATATTTGATGTTTCAAAGGAAATATAATAGATCTCATTCAATTTGCAAGGGAAATTTTAAAGAGATAGATTCCAGTTATTCAGGTTCAGCTATAGTGGAAAGGTTAAAATCATAATCGTCCCCAAATGCCATCGACTCTTTTATAATCTCAGCAACCCAGATCCAGGATTATATTTCATTTGAAAAAAAAAACCAAAAACAAAAACACAGACTTGCCAGAACTACATGAGGTGTGGAGTTAATGCAGTGAGATTCAACAGGACTTCAGGGCCTTCTAATTTCCTTTATCTCCTGTGTCACTTTGATTAAATGCATCCACGTTTTAAACCCAGACACAAGCTATATTCCCGAAGTCCCTCTAAAAAAATTGACAGGAGGTGACTTTGGAATTGGGTTATGCGAGTGACCTGAGAATGGGTTTTAGACATGGCAGCATGAACTTCTGGGGCATGAAGTTCAGCTGAAGACACTCGACTCTGTTAACATCTAATCGGCCAAAGCTTTTGACCGCCTTTTCCTGCTCTTGCACTTCCTGTACAGAGATCCTGCTCAGCATACCTCTCCTAGAACTTTGGAAAGCGTAATTCCAAGTGTGTTCTTGCACAGGACAAAACAGATTTGGGTGCTAAATACTGTTGGAAGGAACTCTGGTGCAATGGAGAGTGTTAAAAGTATTTGATGTGCGTGGGTATCCTAGGCATAGGATTCTTCACTGTGGAATGATTCTCTGATCATTTTCTTTGCAGAAAAAAAAGAGATCTGATTTCCTTTTATGGATATAAATAAACTTAGTGTTAGTAACTGTGTATGTTTATCTTCTTAATTATACAAAAATATATAACTGTTTTATTTACATATTACAGGACAAGTGGCCTCCTGAAAATCTATTCTCATAATAGGATATAGTAATTTATATTATTTTAGCCATGTTGACATTGGTTACACAAAATTCATTCCCTTAAACCTTCATATAGACTGTCTATTGGCTTCCAGTTAAGCTTAAAAGATGCAAAACTGAGTGAATAAATGAAGCAAAGAATGATGGGATGAATACTTTATAAAATCTAGACATCTAGGGGAGAAAAAATTTAGCATGGTCTTTGGCAATCTAGATATGTAACTTGCATTTCACTCTAGGGATACTAATTGCCTTCTCTCTTATCCCCTTGCACTAGACGAATATTAGTTATTATATTATTATCTGGGGAGTTAAACAGTTGGGCTACTTTAGTATATAGGTTGTCAAGGCTTATGTTCTGGAGAAAAGCGAATGAATAGAAATTGGAAAATAAGCATGTATTTTATTGGGAATTTAGAAATGTTTACGTAAGTCTTTTGGAGATTATCTATGGATGAAGAGAGGGCTGTATCACGAATAAAATACAGAGAAATGACAAAGCAACTGGGGTAAACTGATCTGCAACCATAGGCACTTGGGGCCTGAGTGTTCAGAAGCAGGCCCTGAACTATAAAAAGTATCCATTTTGTAACTTCATGAGTCAAAATGTCACAGGTGGAGTGTCCTTGCCTAACTAATACCATGACTGTCCAGTAAATGTTAAAAATTGCTTCAATAATTACCATGTGCCAAGGTATACAACTCTTTGTGTGTGTGTGTGTGTGAGTGTGTGTGTGCATGTGTGTGTGTGAGGGGTAAGATGGGGGGTGGTGGGGAAGGAGGGGATATAAAATAATTATAATTTACTACTCTCTAGTAAGTAGATACACAAGTGCTCAATTTTTTTCTTTGTTAGGATTATTAATATGAAATAAAAAGAGAAAATTATAAAGATGTTAATTTTATAATCAGAGACAGAATAAACTCAGGTTTTCACAATTAGTACAGTGTTTTAGCAGAAAACATTACAAAATATCAACTGAATATATTTTTTCTTTGGGAGGGTTGAAGATCTCATACATTTTGTCTTTATTGTTGTCTCTGTGTGTTTGAGAGCTGGACCTGGAAATTGATGGTGTTTCATCTACCACAAATTCTTGAGACTTTGGAAACTGTGATTTTTTTCTCTCTTTTTATAGGTGCATTTCATTCATTTTGGAAATATTTTAAAATGCAAAAAGCACAAAGCAAAGAATCATTACAGTCATGATTCAATTCTGAATAAATCTCATGATAAGGCTATTTTTTAATAGATGATCTTTTAATATCCAGTGAGCACTTACCACTTCCTGTGTATTTTACACATATTACGGGAAGATTAGGTATCTCGCTGGGCAAAATAAGCATGTAAATGAATGCCTCCTAAAGCTTCTGTTACTTTGCATGGATAGAGCTGGCATTAGAACAAATAGAACAAATAAACATTTGATTCTTTTATTCTCCAATTCTGAAGCTGAGGGGAGTATATCCAGACAGCCGTAAGAGCTACATGTTGTTTTATTTTAGAGGAAATGAACCTTTAAAGTACTATCTGTGTTCCTCTTGGTTGTAAAAATTTCAAAATATGTGCTAAAACAATAAATAATACATTTTTTTCTTTATGGTTCTTACTAGTGTAAAGAAGAGTGGAAAGCTGAGCAAATATTTATTTGGTCCACTGAAGCTTTCTTATAAATAAATAAAAAATACTGCCCTCGATTTTTATTTATTTCAAATAACTCAAGCCTACCACATTAAACCTCATTTATGTTATCACCCAGAACTCCAGGAAAAAACAATACCATGACTTTTAGTTTAAAATACTTACTGTTGTGCATGGTTTTATAAATTATTCAAGTCAGGATTTTTAAAATCTATCTATGTATCACTGAATATTAACTGAACAATTCAGATGAGTGTACTTCTTGTATTTAATATTTGCACAAACTTCCAATAATTATCTAGATGGCCTTTATTTGTTTTTTCTTGCCACTGACCCATAGGATATACTAAAAGAAAACAGATCAACCTCTTTCCTGATAAGAAGAGTAACCAAGAAGACCATCTACAAGAACTAAGTTGTGAGAAGTTTGTTTTTTTAATGTGCATGAAAATATGTTAATATACATTGCCTTGGGCAGATGAGATGTGTTATTTCTTTAAATTCAATGACATTTATATAAAAACAATGAACAAAGACATTGCTTTCTTTATCTTTAAAAAGAAAGAACTAGTAAAAATGGAAATTCCAGAAATATTTATTTTTTAGAATGAGATCAGTTTAAATTTTTCCAGTGCATAACAAAATGCTTCAAAAAAATTAATCATTAAACTTAACATGTTTTACAAAATACATGAGAACAACCTGGATTTAGTGGGTTTAGACCAAGTCTTTGAAGTATCTTAAATCTCCTTGAGACATAAAAGACTGTTTATAACTAACAGTTGCTTTGTAGAAACAATGTTGATGAGATGTTTTAAAATTTTCTTGTTAAATTTTTATTAGAATATGTGGGTAGGGAAAAGGGAGCATCTGTATTGCAAGATGACTTCATAAAATTGATTTATTTAATCTCAGAAATGGGGAACAGGATGCTTACCAAGGAAGAGATTTATCAGTGGCTTGTATACAGGAAGCAAATGAAAATTTGGAAAGCTGTATCAACTTTAGGTGGACCTAATCATTTCTGAATATTAGTATAAAACAAGTGACAAAGCATCTTTAATAGACTTTTTTTATGTGTCTTGTTATACTAAGAGAACCCAATATTGGTGCATCCAACTTTGAGAGGAAACTATGAGACTATCGAACATATCAAATCTACTAATATATGTATTTCTGCTAAGTTTTGCTTTTAAAGCAATCAGATCTACAAAGAAAACTTATTTGCAAATAAAGTCTGTGATAGTATTTGGAGAGACTTTTGTTCTAAGAAAAACACTTCACCATCCTGCTGTATTATATGTTCTTTAACATTTGCTTTGCAACTCATCTGCTCTTGTAAGAGATGTTTTGGTCAAGAGGAGGAGAAGAAATAGAGGAAGACCCAAAAAAGATATAACCTTCTAAAATGTTGAGTACTTCTTCCCTCAGCTCTGACTTAGTCTGTTGGTGATTTATTTTACTAGTCACATCTTCTAGGAAAATGTGAACAGAAATTTGTACCATTGCTGAATTACAAATTAATTTTTAAAATGTTATATTGTTTTTAATTAGTAAGAGATTTAATAAAAAGGAAAATTAAAAATACTTGGCATTTTACTTATTATATTATTAACAGATATTTTGTTAGTATATGATAAATAATACATTTATTGAATATTAATATATATGAATTATATTTATTTTTTCTTGTTCTAATCATATACGTACTATAGACTTTTCAGAATTGGTGCAGTGACCCTCTTGCCTTTCCATCCCCATTCTTTCCAGGTTCATTTTTCAGACTAACAACTTATATCCTCTAGTATTTTCTTCTTATATCTAAATAATATCCCTCAGGATATAATGAATATATTTTGTTCTTTTTGCACTTAGATTTCTAAGGATTTATTATTAGAGAATAACACTCTTGGATTACTTAGCATTTTGAAAATTCTATTTTTAAATTAGTGGGTGATTTGAGGAAAGACGTGTTTTGGGAGGGACAGGTTGCTTTGCATTTTGTTTGTGTTGTATTTCTTTTTTGCTTCTCAACACTGTACTTCTGACCAATTGGACATATTCATGCTTATGTTGTGTAAAGTAAACTCAAATTAATCTTATCATAAGAAATTCATTTTTTACTCCTTTAAAGAATCAGTATTACTTGAATAAATATATTAAGTAAAAAGGCAGACAGCAACAAAAATGCATTTGGTATAATGTTATTTTTCTAAAAAATATACACAAATAGAGATTTAAAAGGATCTATATCAAGGTACTAGTGGGACTGTGAATGGTTTAAAGAGATTTCCCTTTATTTATCTGTATTTACTAAGTTTTCTACAGTAAATTTTAGTTGATTTTATAATTAGAAGTACTAAGTTTTTTTCTTTACATTAAATTAAAAAAATCAGTGATGTGGAATTGAGTACAGAAAGTTAGTCACACTGGGTCTTGACAGACTGAGGTACACTCGATCCTTTATTCAGCAGTTGGGTCAGAGCCATGCTGTTGTCTGAAAGCTGGTACTGGATGTGGAGAGGATGATTATAATTCAGAATCCAGGAATATGCACCCTGCAAAGGACCCCAGGGGTCGTTGCTAAGGCAACCTTCTCATCTATCCTACAGATGAAGTCACTTGTCCAAGTTCACATGGGTGCATGGCTGACTACAGTTTTGAGAGGCCTTATTCCAGAGGTCACATACTTGTGAAATGTTTGCTCTTGTGTCATGCCTGCAAGCTTACACAATAGTTAAAAAATTTGGAATTAGTGTAGGCATTTAGCAATCAGGAGTATTAATATAAAAATCAGATATCTAGGTTGTGTTGAAATAATTTTGAAAAGCCACACTTAGTGTTTTTTTTTGCAAGTTGACCAATGAATTTGAATAGTAATTGCCCATTTTCTGAGGGCCATGCACTTTATGTTCTCCATTGGCCTCATAGAAACCACCTGGCCCTGTAGACCTATGGGTTTACAACTTCTGGATACTGGTCAAAAATAGTGATACAGTGAGTGTGTGACTCCTCATTGATAATAACTAGGTTTGCCAAGCCCTGTTTCTCAGAATGCCTCAGTTTTTCTCCTTGTACTTCTGTCATTTGGGAACACCACTGGGGAGCGAAAAAAAGCAAATAGACCCAAACCACAGCTTGAAGTAGTTAGAGTCAAACTAAGGTAGAAAACACAGCTTAAGAGTGTGGGTTCATTAATTCTATGACACATGATAGTCAGGGAAGAGAAAGCATCAGAGGTGATGACATGGCCCATTGGATGTTCCTAAAACTGAAGACCAGTTTTTAGAGAGCAGGAGAAGGTGATACTGCCTTCTGAGGGCCTTATTTCTTGGAATCATAACTCTCCCACTTATATTCACTTAGACTGTTATTAATAAATGAACTACCCCTCCGAAGTTACTCTGAAGCAAAGTACATGATGTGAAAAATGCATTGACACATCTTGACTTTTTGGTTAAAGACAATGTTTTAGTTGTAATGTCACTTCTAGACTATCCTCTTCTGAAAACAAATTATCAAGATTTGTTAGAGATACCTATTCATGCACATCTCACTAAATCTTTTCAAGATGGAAGTAGATGCAACATAGATGTTAGCATCATAATTAAGGGTGAGTGGCAGACATTTTATTCTGGATAGAGGAGAGACAGATATATTTAAATGGGATGTTAAATAAGGCGTGTGTTTTTTTCATATTCCATAATGCCGACACTTATACCTTGAATACATTAAAAATTTGGATTTGTTTTGAGGTTTCATTATCCATTGTCACATGGGTTAAAACTGTTACACGTGCTGTCTTTAAAGATTCCAAAGTGGTTTTGCTCATTTGATATTTTTCTAGAATAACTTTCATATCTTGGCTCTGAATGACCAAATGCCTCACTTATGGTAGATTCATCATTATAACTGCATTATTTGTCCTGAACTCGATGATAACCAGTTTTATTTGCAGGAAAACATTAATCTAAGCAGAAGCATTCAGAACATGTGTGTAGAATCATTTCTCCTAGCACACATCTATCTCATTAATTTCACTTCTCAGCATCTCACCAAGCTTTGTCTAGCACACTTTTCTTGTTAATCTAAGTAGGAGAGTCCTCTTGAGTCCTACATAACTGTTTACATAGCCTGTTGATCAATTTTGTTTGGATTTTTAAAAGTTGTCATGGCTATTTAACTGAAAGGCAATACTTAAAGTATATCCTTTTAGATATATTTTTCTGGTTTTATTGAAAATTTAATAATTAGGAAATGAAGAACTGATTCCTAAATAGTTTTGGCTTAAAAACATACAGTTAAAAAAAACCCAACAACACAATGCTTAGCCGTGGCTTTTGTCCAACGTTTATGTCTTGCATGTCATTTGTGAATACTTTCAAATAAAAAATGTGCAGAATTGCGTTTATTTTTTGGCCTCATAGACAGCATAAAAGCTGTTTCTATGCTTCTTCTAAGCCAGTTCTGTAAAGAGATGTAATGCTACTTAAATTTTAAACAAGTCAAGAGTCTTCAACAAGGCTGTGTTATGTTATTACATCTGGTCATTCTTTGCATTAAAAGGATTATTCTCAATGTTTTGCAATGTTTCCTACTTAGACATCCAAAATGTCAATAATGGAATAAAATCCTAACAGGTCACTAGAGGGAAGAGAATATGGAGGGTAAAAGTTAACATTGAAATACACTTTAATCTCTAACGTTGTGTTTTAGAGCTTTAGGTTCACAAATTCCTCTAAGAATCCAGTAAAAGCTGTTGAACCCTCTCCAGAGAACCATTTGCAAAATTTAAATATTCAGCAAGGCTCAACATACCTCTGTGCTCATAGATCACAGGTTAGAAGCCCTGCAACAAATGGATATGTCTTATATACAATATAGAATATGGATATATGCGCATATATGCTATAGAATATACATACAGTGTTTCAGAAAACTTGAAAATCTTGGTTGTTTCTGTCTAAGCGGATGTTTAAGCCCATAGGATGCAGGTAGATGTGCTAACTGTTAGGAATCAATATTTTAATAAAATAAAAACTATGTTAAAAATAAAAAAAATAAAAATAAAAACAAATATTGACGTAAAGGTAGTTCATCTAATGACAGCTGATGAAACCATCTTACCCTAACCCCTTTAATATTGCTCACCCTAACCTTTTATTTCAAATGTTCATGAGATGCCAATATTCTACATAATTTATAAAAAATAAATATATCCTTTATGTACTCAGTTTAAAATGTTTCTAATTTTCCTTATACTTCCTTCTTTAAGCACAAGGGAAGTTTAGAAGCATGTTGTATAATTCCAAAATTACTTAGAAATGAACTATACAGAGTGTGTTTATAATTTTCAGATATTTGGAGGTTTTACTTGTCTTTTGTTATTGCTTTCTTTTTACTTCCTTTTTTTTGTTAGAAACCTTACAGTGTGCAATTTCAGTCCTTTGGGATTGATTGTTGTGTGGTTTTTCTATGACCTATTTTGGTGAATGTTTTAGGTGCCCTTGAAAGATTTTGCATTCTACCATTGTTGGTTATAATGTTCTATGTATGTCAGGTCAAGTTGGTTGATACATACTTACTAATTTTTGCCTATTAATTCCATCAATTACTGCCTATTCATTCCTATTCATTACTGAGAATGGAGTGTCAAAATCCCCATATATAATTGTTATACTGGGTTGAATGGTATTTCCCCAAATTCATGTCTATCCAGAATCCGTAAATATTACCAAATTTAAAAATAGGGTCTTAGCAGGTATAATCAAGTGTAAGATAAGGTTGTACTGAATAACAGTAGGTCTAACCCAAAGACTGATGTTCTTATAAAACTACAGAAATTTGGACAGAGACCCAAAGGGAAGATGACCATGTGAAGATGGGAGCAGAGATTGGAATTATGAAGTCACCAGCTAAGAAATGGCAAGGATTGCTGGGAAATACCAGGCACTTGAAGTGTCAAGGAAGGTTCTTCCTTAAGCCTTCTGATTTTGATTCTGACCTCGGCCCTGCCAACACTGTGATTTCAAACTCCTAGCCTTCAGAACTTCAAGACAATGAATTTCCACTGTATTAAGAAAAAAAAAAGGGGCCCTGGAATGTTTCAAAGTTTTTAAGAAGCAAAAATGCCCCCCATGTTGTTGACACATCAAGAAATAGGTGCCTTATCTAGTATAGTATTACTAATGTATACATGTAAGTATGTATGTAGGTAGGTATGTATGGGGTTATATTATAAAAACTTTGAACAAGATAGTAAATATTTGCTATGCTTTGATTTAGGGTCCAATTCAGACAAAAGTGAGAACACAAAGATGAAAACTCTGGCCTAAATCTTGGCTTAGATCATCATCACCCATAGAACAGCTCTGGGTCGAGTTCTGGGCTGCGTGGTGTACCACATAGGATAGAAGCAGCCCTCTTCTCAACATGCTCCCAGCTTCCGGCAGGAGAAAGACCTACAACCAGCGACATATATGTGATCAGTACTCTACTCATGCAAACAAGTACAATGTTTTGGAAATACTCCCCAGTTAATGTTTCTCTATTGGCTAGCTAAATTTCTCTCTCTGATTAATGGATCCAGGAAAGAGGTTGGCTGAAGCTACTGGGAATGAGGGTAATGTCAGATTGCGGCAGGGAGAGGGAAACTGGCCCTCTCTATCCTTGGAGGGTAACAGAAGGAGGAGAGGATACACCAGTAAGGACATGGGATATCTGTGTCCCATCCTTTCTCCTGAGGTAGAAAAATCCAAGTCTGGCGTCTCTGTGGTCTGGGAAAGAGCTGATAACGAGAGAGAGATGCGGGCTGATGTCTTCGGCCCGGGGAGAGGCGCTCTTACGGACTGTGGTGGGCATCTCAGGGCTCCAGGTGCGCAGAAGCGGGCAGCCCGCATCGAACCCCGACCTAACAGAGGATAGGCCGGTGGTGCCTGGGCACAAGGGGCCAGAGACAGCTCAAGGGCTCTTGGCACAGATGCAAGACAGCCCCCTTCTTCGCCAGAGCCAGAGCCCTAACCCAGAAGCTCGCAGTGTGGCCGGGTGGAAAAGGTGCCCTCTGTAGGAGAAGAGGAGAGAGGCAGAACTCCAAGAGATGTCTTGCCTGAAAGAGAGGAAGTAAACGCAAGAACTCCAATTTTGTTTGTTAGTTCACTTTGTTCATTAGATTCCACATATATACAATTGTACACTTGAGAACTGTATGTTTTTTAACTGATGTCACCCCAATAAATTTAAAAAAGCAAGAATTCCTGAATTTTTGTGCAAAAGAGGCTGCTTTTAAACTAGGCGAGGAACAACCATGAATTGTCAAGTTAGAGTCCCTACCCTATCTTTCCTCCCAGCACCTCACACGTGGTGGGAGTGTATTTGGAAAAATGGAGCCGGTTCATTCTCATGTGAGACCTAAAGAGGCCCCATTTGCTTTTCGCTTGTTCTTAAATCAACTGGAAGGATAAAGACGACAGAGGATCTTGTCTTACATGTTTTCATTTTTTCCCCGCTTGTCACTGCAAGCAAGGTCAAGCCTCTGCATAAACAAAATGCAATATATCTAGGAGTAAAGTGCCTTTAAAATTAAGATTTGCTCTTCCTAAGGGTGCATTAAAAAAAGGCACACCCAATTTCTTGATGTTTTGCATTTTATTATTGTAATCATATGTCTCTGTTTCATAAAGGTCTAAATGTGACTTGTCCCTGCCCTTACTACCTCTTTTGATGGCTTAATGGTTCTCATTAAAATAAAGCAGAAAAGTATAACTGATTTTTACTGTAGCTGATGACTACTAGAGGATTAGTTAGTAAGGGAACATTCTAGAACCCTGGCTTTGCTTAGACAGACTTGGGGCTGGCTTTCTCCACAGGGCATCAGCTAAGCAGAGCTCTACAGTAAGTAGGCTAAGAAGGAAGATAAATAATAGAGAATTAGAAGTCTAACAAGAAGCTGTTTTAATTTCACCATACTATAACTTTTGTATTGCTTGAAAGGTAAAACCATATATATAGTTTAACCTTATTTTTATTTTAAATTATACATACAAGGCATGCCATATATATAAATATCTATGAAAGTATATAAAAATATATATGGATATTTTTGAGCTTATGTCCTTTAAAAGTATACCTGGCCCAGTACAGAATAGCATATTGAAAAAAATAATAACAACAAGAAAAACCTCATTTCCCACCAGATTTTAAGAGGACATCCTTAGCTTTTTATTAGGTAAAATAAGAATATAAATATGAAAGTTTGCCAGCCCTTTGCCAAGTTGATGTGTGAAGGGCAGAAGAGAACCAGGACTCCTTCTACTGCAGACTTCTCCATTAGCCCTTCTTTTCCTCTTGTGAGGGCTATTAAAGCTACATTAGGAGAGGTAGTTGAGCTTCTTAAGAGGCCTATGTTTTGGGTATGTGTGTTTGTTTAGGGAGAGTGTGTGTGTGTGTGTGTGTGTGTGCGTGTGTGTGTGCTGGGCAAGTGAGAGGAAGATGAGATCCACCCCCTCAGAATGAGGTGGCCCGGAAAGAAATGAGGCACGAGCCAGATAACTTTTGCGTAATGACACTGGGCTGTGAAGAACCAGTAGGCCTCCAAAACCCACAATGCGACCTAAGGTGTGGAATCACTAAAATGGGTAAGAGTAGGTTCCAGGTGTGGTAACATGACCAGAGAGTTGACGATGCACACTTTTTTGTTTTTCTTCCAGAGGACCAGTTATTATTTCTCCACAAAACAGAGTCAGCAAACATAGAAACTTGTACCTCAATTAACTCTCCTTCTTTAAAAATATTATGTATATATATTTATATTTATATAAGATATATAAATATAAATATATATTTATATTTATTTAATTTATTAATTATATTTATTAATTATATTTATTTATATTTATATATTTATATAAGATATCAATATATAATATTGATATATATTTAAGATAAATTTGTAAGATAAGAATCTCTCTCTCATCTCTGTCCCTATCTATATCTTTATATACCTCTCTATATTCTTTTTCACTTGAGTACACACCGCTTTCCGGGGCCTAGGAGAGTGCTTTGCACAGAGCAGCACTCAGTTAATTCTGTATCAATCCCCCGAGACATCCGAAAATCATCCATGAGCTTTTGCTACTCTCTTTTCCAAGGTGATACTATTACATTTAAAATGTACAAAGGTATTTCGAAACAGTCAGCCAGTTACTAGTTGATAATGCCATGATCACATGTAAGTGCTTACTGTGCTGAATGACGTACCAGGCGCTCCACCTACATCACGCCACTGACTCTTACCAGTCTGAAAATATTAGCAAGCATTCACTCTTTCCATGAGTTAGGCTCCGTGATAACATGCACTATGTAATTTATTTTTCATAATAGCCTTACAAAATAGAAACTACTATCAATTCTACCTTAAACTGAGAAAACCAAAGCTTAGAAAGGTTAAGTAATGAGCTTAAAGTCACACTGCTAATAAGTGGTGGCACCGGAATTTGAGCAGGCAGCCTGGTCTTAACTGGTCTTGGTTTTCTGTTTTTAAAGAAAAATTAGTTGAGTTTTTTTTTCCAATTACACTTGATGCACAATATTATATTAGTTTCAGGTGTACAATATAATGATTAAACATTTATATTACTTATACAGTGATCACCTCTGTAAATCTAGTACCCAACTGACACCAGGATTTTTAGAAGTGAGTCAAATCATGTGACTCTTCTAATCAAAACCCTCTAGTGATTTCCTATTTCAGTCATAGAAAAATCCAAAGTCCCTATTCTCACATACAAGGCCCTTGATGTTTTAGTATCCTTGTTACTCTGGTATTACCTCCTACCACTTGTCAGCTATAGCTCTCCACCAGCTATAGCTATCTTTCTGCTGGTCCTTCAACACTCCACGCGAAGGAAACAGGGCCTTTGTACTTCCTGTTTTCTCTGTTGGGAACGCTACCCCCGCCCCCCGTCAGATAATACACATGGTTCAGTCTCTCACCCTTTCAGGTGCAGTCAATCATCACATCTGGTGATTCTGGTTATTCTATTCCAAGTTGTCACATTTCCTCCTACTCCAAGTTCAACACTTCTTATTCTTCTTCCCTTATCATTTATATATATTTTTTATATCAATGCATATTTTAAAACTTACCCATTTGTTAATGGTCATCACCCCTCCCTAAATTAGAAGCTTCACCAAAAGAAGCTATTTTTATTTTTGTTATTTTAAAATGCAGCACTAGCATTTAGAATAGAACCTGGCATAGTAATGGGTGCTCAATAAGTATTTGAACAAATGACAAGAGTTTAAGAAACTCACCCAAGTTCATACATTTAGTAATAGGCAAAGTGAGGCTTCATTACAAATCCATGTTGAGTTTATCCACATATCAAATGCATAAAGTATCTTCCTGGGCTCTTCTTTTAAGTCCGTTGGTCTTTAATTATAATAGGTCGGGTGAACGTGAATAAACAAACCAAACAGGAAAAAGGCAGCATTTGTTACTGTCTCTTAAAGTGGGATACTTTAAAGTGAGATCAAATCAGAGGCCAGGTCAGGGAAAGGGGACACTGGTCTTTAACAGAAAGGGAGTTGACAAGTGATGAAGTAAGGAATGTGCTGATGTTTCTGGGCTGCATGAGGGGCAAAGTGTGGGAAGGTCCTGTATGAAGTTGGTGTTGGGTTAATTAATTAGGGTGGGATGCCTGCACATTAAGGGGAGGAAGGAACCGAGGGGATTGATTTGGAGGGGACTGGAGTCTCAAGTAGCAGGCACAAAGGATCCTGGAGGCACAGGAAGGATGGGAGAAGTGCTGGGTACAGCTCAATTTGGCGAGTGGCCAAAGAAACATGTCAGATATTAGTAAAAACAGGCCACAGCTGCTGCTCTTTACAAGCTACATGTCAGGTCTTTCCTTAGCTCCCCCTCCCCCCTCCATCTGATGTCCTGTAAGAGACATTTTCCCCCTAAGACAACCAGTCATAACTCAGTTCCCACTTGAGGGCATAAGAGAAGACAAGGGGATGTTCAGGCTTCATTGCTAATGGGAAAGGGCTCCCAGCATTAATGAAAACTCACTGTCTTCCGAAACTGACCTCTTTTGTTCCCAGAATAATGAAAAAAATTTGTGGCTATTTTTCTTTAATCTCATGATATCTAAGCTTGTAATTTCTGAGACTTCTAAAATATAAGTATTTTCTTAGTTGCTCTTCAAAATGTATTTGTACATTTTGTATATTTTTCCATCTTAGAAAAAAGATTCTAGATAGTTCAGAGTAAAACATATTTATCAATATATATCTACTTGTATGTATACACACATCCATATACCAGGGCAGTTTAAACTTGCAAAGAACAAAAATATTTGAAGGTAATACATACTGTTACTGAATAATAAAATTTGGCTGAACTGCTCAGTAGCACTTTCCCCTCTCCCTTCTCCTCCTCCAACTCCCCAAGTCTCCCCCACACCAGCATAAAGCTTAAATAGGGATTAAGTGCATGAGCTCTGGAACCACTTGGGCCTGGGTTTGATTCCAAGATCTGCCACTTCCTAGCTATTGCAACCACAGTCAAATTATCCGTGTTTTATGTTCCCCAATTTTCTTCATCTGTAAAATGGGGGTAAAAATACTTGGTTAGAAGGGCTTTAGTAATGTTTAATGGAGTAAATATATAAAATAAAACAATATTAGATGTTAATATTACTATTATTTATAGGCACTATAAATACTTACATGATTTTTGTGGTTTCTTAACCTGTTACATACAACACATAGAAAAAACCCATAGAGAGGTACTTAAATAATTTTTATATTGTTGAGAAGAAAATATAATTATAGTTCTCATCAAATAACATTTCTTGCTCTTGAAATATGCTAATGTATTTGGAATACGGGAAGTTTTCTATTTAGGGAAATAAAAATCCATGTAAAATAAGAGCAGGTTTAAAATTCAGGAAGTGAGTTCTGTTGATTTTTTCTCTTCATCAGCTTTTCTGTGTGACACTGCTCAGATACCATGTACAGTTTTTCATGTGGTGAACACTCACTTGCATTCTGAGGAGATATAAGGCATAAGGAGCACAAGCCCCAAGAACTGCACACTGTTTAGGATGGGGGGGCGGGGCTGATGGCTTATCAAGTACACCTGCTAAAATGAGAGTTTGACACCCTGACTGGCGTGGCTCAGTTGGTTGGGAGTCATCCCACAAAGCGAAAGGTCTCTGGTTTGATTCCCATCAGAGCACATCCTTAGGTTATGGCAGGATCAACATTCTTTCTTTCTCTTTCTCCCTCCCTTCCCCTCTCTCTAAAATAAATAAATGGATAAATAAAAAATGGGAATTTGACTCTTTCACTCTCTTTCTCAGATTTTTCAAACATGAATTGATCCCTAGCTTCTGAAGATACTGTAAAGCATGTATAAAGATTGTAGAAAATGCTGAAAGCAAACTAAATCCTATATAAGTTATCAATGAGTAAATTTAACCTCAAATTTCTAATTTTGAGTATTGTTTGGTTTTTCTGTGGTCACTTCATTTAAACTAAAATAAGTTATTGGGCATTAATCAGATGCTGGACACTCTTACAGGGGCTGGATACAGAAATCTGGGTAAGACAAGTCCTGAGCCCGATAGGAAGCGTTATCTAATGGGAGAGAGGTAAATTACCTTCATCTAATTATAATGTATGTGGCAGTACTATGGTATCAATACCAATATATTACTGGGGGAATGCTACAAAGAGAGGGATTATTTGCTGGCAGTAAGGGGTGTGTATGGCCTTGAAGGGTGAATAGAGGCACAAAATCTCAATTGAGGGGCAGTAAATGGTCTGTTGATGCAAGAGTGTAGGTTGCAGGGTGGAGACTGTCATGACATATGGTTGGAAAAATGGAGAGGGAGGGTTCATCTGACACACATTCTGAAGCGTGGTCTACAAAACTTGGTGACTAATTACTCCATAGGTTTAGGAGGCTAGGAATTGAAGGTGATATGGCTTGGGTTTGTGACATTAATTGAGGTAATTGACACAGTATAAGATTGTTTTTGTCTTGTTTTGTTTGGCATGAATGCATGTATTGATAATTCAGGTTGAGATCTTTTGAGTTTGAATATTTTGTCACCGTTCAATTAAAACTGCTTCGGTCCTACTGTCTGGCATTCAGCTAGTCACAGCATCCTCTTAACTTCTATTTGCACTGTGCCAGGTACCTCATGGTTTCTCTGACCCAATTTCCTTCTCAGAGCTCTTGGTTTCTCACTCAACTGACAAACAATAGGATTAACTAGTGTTACCTCAAATAAAATAAAAACAGCTCTTTCTTATTCAAATTGGACCCATATCTAGAAAATGTAAGACGTTCCTCTGGGTGCGATGTTCCAGATGACTGTTTAGGGCCTTGCAAACTGTCCCTAACCAGGCATGAGAATTAGCAAAGGAAATTAAACCATCTATTTCAGCAGGGCAGGAAACTTCTCTGATACATTTCTACTCCGGAGAATCATACACAAGTCAATAAAGACTAAACAGTTGGAAAATACAACTAAATAAAACCTGAGACTTTAAAAATCACTCAGGAGTATGCACATTATAGGTGGTTTAGCAAGGAGCACCTATGCATTTCTTTTTGCTTTATTTCTTAATACAGTTTCCTTAAAAAACAGCTTTGGATCCGCTATTAATAGGTATTTAAAAGCTTGGGCTGTGCTCATAGTTTCCTTCTTCTTCTTTTTTTATTCTCACCTGAGGACATTTTTTTCATTGCTTTTAAAGGGGGGGGGGAAGAGAGAGAGAGAGCGAGAGAGAGAGAGGGAGAGAGATGAGAGAGAAATAACGATTGGTTGCTCCTGTACATGCCCTGCCCCAGCTAGGGATTGAACCCACATTTAAGTGTGTGGGACAATGCTCCAACCAACTGAGCCCCACTGACCAGGGCCACAGTTTACTTGTTAAACTCAAAACTCCAGTTCATATTACTGATGGATGAGTTATTTTTTTCTTGTGAAAAATAATTTTTTAAACTCACAGTATAAAATGTAAACATGTAAAAAGTGCCATATATGAAACAAAAGCATATTTCAAGAATTTTTGAAGCAAATGAAGGTACATTTTTTCAGTTAATTTATATTTGGACGTCAGACAGTATTTTAAAGTACACATATATTTTGTGACTAGTGCATAATTTAGAGAATAGTTATCCAGTTTGTGGAAGTAGAGACCAATACATTTTAAAATATTTCTGCTAACTTATTACTTTTGGTCAGATTATAATTTATTTGTGCATTTTTTCAGGATGAGGATAGAAAATGAAACTCAAATTAATCAATTTTGTTCCTTGAATGTACCTTCACTATAAAGATAGATGAAGTTGAGAAGATTTAAATTACTCCACAAACGGGAATAAAGCTTCCTTTGATGTGTGAATTTATATTTATTTATGTCAGCTTCCTTAATTACTGAGTATAGTTGAAAAATGGATTAAATTATAGGAACCACCAATATTTCACTGCTGGAATATCATTATTAGAGAGAAAGAAATATATGATATAAATGATTTGATAATATACTTTTTTATAGTAGTTGAAAGTATATTTATTTATAATCACCAAGTGTTTTAAAATACCTGCCTAAAAAACTCTTTCTGGTCTCTGAAAGAATTCAGCCATTGCTGATTGTTCTGCTCACATAGTAAGGATTTGTCTCTGGCATAACATTATCTATTACCTTTTTTAAAAAAAATTAAGTGTGGAAATTTAACAATTGCCAAAAATTAAAAATAAAAATTTGTTTTAAATCATAAAAGTTTTGTTATATTATTTATTTATAATTAATTTATTTTTAAAGATTTTATTTATGTATTCATAGAGAGTGGGGTAGAGAGGGAGAAAGAGAGGGAGAGAAACATCAATGTGTGGTTGTCGCTCACATGACCCCTACTGGGGACCTGGCCCACAACCCAGGCCTGTGCCCTGACTGGGAATCAAACCAGTGACCCTTTAGTTTGCAGGCTGGCACTCAATCCACTCAGCCACACCAGCCAGGGCAAGGTTTTGTTATTTAAAAAAATTTAATCCTTGAGGTCATTAAAACTATATTTAAAAGAATTTCAGACTTGACTAATATTCTTATGTACAAGTTCCTGTTAGTTTTTAATAATTTCATTTTCAATTATTTTAAATTTAAAGTATTAACATAGGTCATAATAATAGTAAAGTTAATTACTTAATATTTGATGAAAACTGTCATATTATTTTAATTGATTATTTCCTTTTTATTTTTTTCCTCAGTTGATGTTACTATGCACAACCAATTCTAAATAGATTGTAGACACATGGAATTTCTTTAGAGGTTCACCCTCTATGTCTCATCCTGGCCAAAGACCTCATATGGTTCCTTCAATAAATAGGGTCCCTTACTGCAAAGCGTTTTCCCATGTTCTGGACTTTTCTTTCTTTCTCCCTGTTAAAGCTTTTTTAGTCTTTCTATTGGTCCTAGACTCTGTTCCTAGACTATCATTAAGGCATGACCAAAATAGCTTAATAATGAATTCTACTTTTCAGGTATCATCTTTCTATAATACCAAACAAAAGTAATGCTACAGAGAAAAAAATCAGGGATTGTTTTTAAAGGAAGTTTTTTCAGTATTTCCCTAAATCATATATGACGGATCTGGTGGCCTGTTCTGGTATTTCTGTCATAAACCCACCACGTGTTTTATGGTCACAGCGTGAAACCATCCAGCAGTGCTGCTTTGTAGGCATTTTCATACTCTAGGGCAGTGGTTCTCTAGCCCTACCATTCCCTCGCGCCCTGGGGGTATCTGGCAACGTCTGGAGACATTTCTCATTGTCACAGCTGTGGAAGTGCTACGGGCATCTGATGAGTAGAGGCCAGAGATTCTGCTCAATATCTTATAATGCAAAGGGCGACCTCTTACAACTAAGAATTACTTAGCTCCAAATATGAAGAATGCCAAGGTTGAGAATATGGCAATTAATCCAACTGGAAGGCTTTCCTTCTAATCTGAAGTCAGAGGTGAAATAAATTTTATTTTCTACCGGCTATTTATGAAGTGGTCTTTTTTTTTTTTTTTTTTTTTTACTTAGGTAGATATAAAGGATTAAAATATATAGACTTTCAAATTTGGATTAAAATTAAGCAGTCTGTAATAAATTGAATAGCCAATTTCACAGTTTTGCCTTGATCATTAATACTATAGTTGTGCAAATGACACTATTAGGGTTTTTTTAGTGTTGTTTTCTCCCTCAGATTCCTTTTATTTTCTCTAACATGAGACAAATAACTCAGCAGACCTCTTAAGTTTATGTGAATATTCAATATTTATTCATGTTTACCATATATTTCTCTACATCTTTAAGTTACATCTTTCTATGTTTGAGTTCCTCAAAGCTTCCCATGGTTTGTGTCATTCATTAATTTATTCATTAAATAAACAAGTGTCTATTGAGTATCAACTGACCCAGACATTGTTCTATGTCTTTTTCTCCTACACTAATGAATAAAATAGACAAAAACTTGTGCAATCAATAAGTGTATATCCTGTTGGAGTGAGAGAGATAATAAACAAAAATATATCAGAAAATTACATAGGTCTGAAAGTTATGGACATAAGTGAAGTAAGAAAGGAAAGAAGGAGTGCTGTCTATGGTGTGGGGCTGGATTGAAATTTTCAATAGATCGGTCAGGTAAAGATTCATTGAGAAGGTGACATTTCAGGAAACATTTGAAGAAGATGAGTGAGGGAGCCATATAGATATCTGGGAAAAGTCTACTCTAGGAAGAGGAAACTGCAAGTGCAAAGTTCCAAGGGCTGGAATGTACTTGATAAATGTGAAGATAACAGAGAATTCATGTGGCTGGAGGACAACGAGCTACAAATGGAGAAGAGGGCAATGGGGTCAGGGAGATGGTGGGTGAGAAGGTCAATTAGATTTTATATGGCTTTTACTTTGAATGAATTAGGGAGCTACTTGAGAATTTTCAGCAGAAGCACATCAGGACCAAACTTGCGTTTTAAAATGACCACTTTTGGATACTACATGGAGAATAGATTAAGAGGGCAGGACCGGAAGCCGGGAGACAAGTAAGGAATTTCTAGATGGTGGTTTGGGCCAAGACGCTAGCATTGAGAAGTGGCTTATTAATTTATTGATTCACTGATGGATTTGATTTGAGAAAGGGAGAGGAGACAAGAGTCTTAGCTAGAGTGACTGGAAGACTGGTGGGATAGATAGTTTTACTATTTGTTGAATATTCCAGTTTTTTTCAACGTAGAGTCTCTTCCTGTGAGCATATAACACACTTTTGTTCTACTAACATTGAGAGGCCATGCAACTTTGACCAATACATAGGCAGAAGATTTAAGTGCCAGCATTTGGTTTGCTATACCCTTTTTCCTCCCGTCACAAAACCAGCAATACTCCAGCTAAAGGCTATTCTGTCGATTTGGCTCCTAGAGCAAAGCCGTGTGGATTATAACTGCAGGAGACACACAGAGGATATGTAGCAGGAAATAAATCTTTGTTATTTGAAGTTGGTAAAAATTCAGGTTATTTAACACTTCAGCAACACCCCCAGCTTAGCCTGACTAGTAGAAGTGTAGTTGGTATTATTTGAGAAGGAGACATCTGTAGAAGCACAGGTTTTGGGTGTGTAAGGAGCAACCAGGAGTTCAGTTTTGCTATATGAACTTTGAGATACCTATTGGAACTTCACATGGAGCTGCCAAATAGTTAGTTGGATATAAGGGGCTGGAGTTCAAGGAAGAGGGGCCGGTTAAGGATGTATATGTGGGAGTCATCAGCCTGAGGTTGAACACAATTACCAAGGGAGCAAGTGCATAGATAAGGAGTTTAGGAACTGAGCTCTGGGGTATTCCAATAGCTAACAAGTGAAAGCAGTCAATAAGGTATACAGAAGACCGGGAGACTTGGTATCCTGGAAGCAGAGTGTACAAAATGTTTCAAGGATGATCATCTGTGTCCTATGGTGTTGTTAAGTCAAGTGAAATCAAGACTGAGAATTGATGTTGGGACATAGTGATGTGGAGGCCACTGATGACCCTGATAGGAGCAGCCACTGATGACCTTGATAGGAGCAGCTTAGGTGACATGGTCTCGAGGAAAGCTTGACTCTCTTGAATGAGATGGGCTCAAGAGAGAATAGTAGGAGAAGAGAGAGATAGACAACCCTTTGTAGGAGTTTTCCAATTATAGGAAGCAGAGACATAACAACTGAAGAAGGAAATGGGGTCAAAAGGGTTTTTGTCATTATTCTTTTGTAAGATGAGAGAAATAATAGCTTATTGGTATGGTGATGGGGATGATGTAAAAAGGAGGGAAACAATTGCTGAGACAAAAGAGAGAGGGCAAAAGTGCTGGAGATATCTGTTTAATAGGTGAGAAGGGATGAGATGTGGTACACAAATGGAGATATTGATCTTTGATAGGATCACATATAGTTCATTTATAGGAACAGGATGGAGAAAAGGTTGTGGATACAGGTGGCGGTATATGGGTAGATGTAGTTGGAGTGAGAGCTTGTGGAACTTCTGATAGCTTCTGTTCTGTTTTGTTTTTTGGCTTTTGGCTTTTTTTTTCCATTAAAATTGGAAGCAAGGGCATCACTGAGAATGAGGTTGGGTAAATAGCTGATGGAGATTTGTCATAATTGTGTGTTTTTCTCAATCCATGTTCAGCTGAATGCTCAGTAGATATGGAGTGTTGGAAAGATGCTTTAACCACAGTTGGAAATTGTCCTAGCAAACCCAACAAAGCGAAAGGTTTAAGGTATATTCGGGGATGTAATGACAATGGAATCGTAGCTGGATAAGAAGGGAAGTGAGGACTGAGAGACAGTGAAAAGGTAATGCTATGAATGGATTGTTGAAGTTGGAGTGCTAAAAGGAATAAATCACAAAAATAGAAGTTGTTGGTTGGAAAATGGGCAGCTAAAACTTTAGATTACAGGAAACCTGCAATAATTGCTAATGACAAGGTCTAGGGTGTGTCTATGGAGTGAGTAACTGAGTAGAGATAGGACAAGATCTCAGAATTTTTTTACCCTGAAATTGCTCTTGCTAATCCAAATTCTTTTCTCAAACATTCACTGTTATTTAAACACCTTAATTGAACTCACTGCATTTCTTGTGAGTTCAATCATTGCAGATTTCAAGTTATTAAAAACAGATTTCACAATTTAGTTAAATTAACAATAGAAGAATAATGAGGAATCACTTGGCTTACTTTAGATATATACAGAATGAAAACTTACAAAGTCAAATTAAATAAGGAAAGAGTTTGTTGGGCATTACCATAGTCCCCACTTAACCTTTCTGCAGGGGGATGCAGTCCAAGACCCTCACTGGATGCCTGAATCCATGGATAGTACTGAGCCCTATGGATACTGTGCTTTTTCCCCTACACACATACCTACAATAAAATTTACTTTACAAATTAGGCACAGTAAGAGATTAACAATAAGTAATAATGAAATAGAACAATTATAATGATATACTATAATAAAAGTTATGTGAATGTGTTCTCTCTCTCAAACTACCTTATGGCATTGTAATTGTTCTTCTTATGATGATGAGAGATGATACAATGCTATGTGATGAGATACTCAGGTACTCAGAATGCCACACAACTTAAAATGTATGAACTGTTTATTTCTGGGATTTTCTGTTTAATATTTTCAGACCGCAGTTGACCACAGGCAACTGAAACTGTGGAGCCATGCATGACGGGGGACTACAGTATTTCAATAATTGAAATGGGTTCCTATCAAAGATGACCCAATAATTCATTAAAACCTTTAAATATAACCCTGGCCGGTGTGACTCAGTTGGTTGGGCATCATCTCACAAAGTAGAAGGTCAAGGGTTCGATTCCTGGTCAGGGCACATGCCTAGGCTGTGGTTTCAGTTCCCGGTTAGGGTGCATAGGAAAGGCAACTGGTTGATATTTCTCTTCCTCCCTTTCTCCCTCCCTTTCTCTCTCTCTCAAATCAATAGACATGTCCTCCACTGAGGATAAAAATAATCTCTAAATATATCAGACAGTTAAAAATTGAATATTTGTTCACTATTTGTCTTAAAGCCACCTTTTATAAATTGTTATCTTGGGATATGGTTTCTCTCAGTATCATCCACTGATTTACTGTTATTCTTAAGACATTGGTTAGTATTGTTCCAGTCACTAATTATTATGTTATGGAAATTAGACATAGAGAAAAGAGGTACTTAATTACCAAGAATTATGTCTTTTTAAAAAAAATCTTAAACCCTGGAGAAAGTCAGTTTTTTTTACCTGAAAAATCACAGAAATATAAGTTAACTTTGAGCCATCAGGGCAGCAAGTAAATTTTGAATGCTTAGAAAAAACTGACAGCAATAAATGAACTTATGTGAAAAAATAATTGCAAACAATTTGAAGTTACATCTGACATTAAAGATGGACCTTATTACTAGGTAGGATTATTGATTCTAACTTAACTGATTTGTAAACTGACATATATATCTCATACAGTACAAAAATTCACCTTACTTTTTTCCCAATTAATGTATATATCATATAAAGTTAATTATATGCACTGATTTTGAGGTTGTTAAAAGTCTGTCAGAAATTGACTCTTAAAAGCCCTTCTTTTCCTCTTTAATATAGACACTTGATTTTATCTTAGCCTTTTGCAACTTGGAGTAAAATTTCATTTTTCAGGTTCAGTTAAAGCCAGGTGAGACTCTGTGACTAAGTTGAGGAATTTTTAAAAAACTTTTTTTAGTTATTCAGTTACTGCTGTCCCCATTTTTCCCCATTGCTCTTCCCTGCCCTACCCACCACCCCACTCCTACATTCAGTCCTCTCCCCCTTGTCCTTGTCCGTGGGTCCTTTATACATCTTCTTTGACTCAACCCTTCCCAATGTCTCCCCAGTTACCACCCTTCCCCCTCCCCTCTGGTCCCTATCGGTTTGTTCTTTATTTCTATGTCTCTGGTTCTGTTTTGCTCATTTGTTTGTTTTGTTGATTGGGTTCCACTTATAGGTGAGATCATACAGTAACTGTCTTTCACCACCTGGTTTATTTCACTTAGCATAACACTCTTTAGTTCCATCCATGCTGTCATGAAGGGTAGTTCTTTCCTTCTTTCTTCTGTGTAGTATTCTATTGTGTAAATGTACCACAGTTTTTTGATTTACTCATTTACTGATGGCCACTAAGGCTGCTTCCAGCACTTGGCTACTGTAAATAATGCTGCTGTGGACATTGGTGTGCATAGGTTCTTTTGAATTGCTGATTCAATATTCTTAGGATATAATCACAGCAGTAGAATTGCCAGGTCAAAAGGCAGTTCTATTTTTAGTTTTTTGAGGAAATTCCATACTGTTTTCCACAGTGGCTGCACCAGTCTGCATTCCCACCAATAGTGGACTAAGGTTCCATTTTCTCTATATCCTTGCCAGTACTTTGTTGATTTGTTTATGGTGGACATTCTGGCAGGTATGAAGTGGTCTCATTGTGGTTTAATTTGTATCTCTCTGATGGCTAGTGATGCTGAGCATCCTTTCATATGTCTCTGGGCCCTGTGTATGTCCCCCTTGCAGAAAAGTCTGTTCAGGTCCTTTGTCTATTTTTTAATCAGATTGTTTTTCTTCCTGGTGTGGAGCCCCGTGAGTTCTTTATATATTTTGGAGATCAAACCCTTGTCTGTGGTATCATTGGCAAATATATTTTCCCATATGGTTGGTTCCCTTTTCATTTTCCTGATGTTTTCTTTAGCCATGCAGAAGATTTTTTTTTTATTGTTGTTGAGTTACAATTGTCTCACTTCTTTCCCAGCTTTAGGTGGTTCTTCCTAGACATCTTTAAAATGAATATATTCATGCCCTTCTACTCTCCCTCCTCCTAGCTTCCTGGAACCCAAATGTGATGTCTGGAGTTGTGGCAGCCATCTTAGATGTGGAAGCGAAGGCAGTTATTAGCATTAGGATTGGAAAATAAGAACTGGAAGGCACCTGAGTCGCTGAAGAGTTCGCAAAGCGACTGTCAGCCAGGACTTCCCACTTTCAGTTTTGTTGACAGAATAAGATCTCGTTCATGTAAATCACTATTTTCCTGGTCTCTCTTACTTATAGCAAAATTTGATTGCTAATAGGTAAAATAAATATCATTCATTCTCATTCCACCAATATGCCTTTTAAAGAAAGTTTTCTTTCATTGACTACTATTTTGAGACCTCCTTGTTTCTCTATCACTTCTTAGGAAAAGAAAAAAATATGTGTGCTCCATTTTTTCCCTAACTTTATCAAGACAAATGTTATATAATATTGCATTAGTTTAATGTGTACAACATAATAATTTGACATATATATGTATTGTGAAATGATTTACCACAATGAATTTAACATCTAACACTACACGTAGTTATAAAACTTTTTCTTGTGATGAGAACTTTTAAGATCTACTCTCTTAGCAACTTAATATAGATACAATACAATATTGTTAACCCTAGTCACCATGCTGTACATTGTTATATCTGTAGGACTTAGTTACCATATAAGTGGGAGTTTGTACCTTTTGAACATCTCCACTCATTTCGCCCACTCCCTGCCTGAAAACAGTCACCAGTCTGTTTTCTGTTTTTATAAGTTCATTTTTAAAAGATTCCATATATAAATAAGATTATATAGTATGTGTTTTTCTTTGTCTGACTTATTTCCCTTAGCATAATGCCTTCATGGTCTGCTCATGCTGTCATAAATGGCAAAGTTTCTTTATTATGGATATTTATATATATAATTATATAAATATATAATTTTCTTTATCCATTAATGGACACTTGAATTATTTCCATGTCTTGGTCCTTGTAAGTAATGCTGCAATGAACATGAGGTGTGGTTAGCTCTTTGAGGTAGTGATTTCCTTTCCTTCAGATATATTCTCAGAAGTGAAATTGCTGGATCACATGGTAGTTTTATTTGTAATATTTTGAGGAATCTCTCTTTTTAAGATTTAATGTTTTGCATGGTGGCTGCACCACTTGTAGCCCATAGGACATTGTTTTTATTCACAAGGTTTCTAGCCTTGACCTTCCACATCTATGACAGCAGTTCAATCTTATGTGATTAAGTAATAGCTCAAACAGTAGTTCTAAATGAGGATGAGGGTGGGGGAGTTGTAGATTCAGTTTGGGGAGGTTTTCCAAGCCACACATTCCTAGCTCCATTATCTGAGATGCTGATATTCTCTGACCAACTCCCATTTGAGAATCACTTATCTATAGCACATCCGCAAGTTTTTATTTGCTTCCAATTGGCAAAATTTAAACTAATACTTAAAAACTAGGAATTTTGCTAAGTGAAAAACTAGAGTGTTAGAATGTTATGGAAAAGAGGTATTTTGTTTGTTATATTTTGAAATCACTTAGAGTTTCACAACCTTTTTACTTAACAGTATTTTGAGGCTCAGTTCAAGAAGCCTTAGTCACGTATCCATAAGCAACTCTAGTTTTTTCCCCACTAAGCTCTTCCTAGAATCGCTTCCTCAGGAATATGGGGAGGGAGTATGGGGGAGGACACTGTGCATGCATCTGTCAAACCACAGATTTTCTTTTTATTCTCATGCTTTCAGTCATACTTACTAAATATTATGGCTTGTGCTAGGCACTGTTTGCACTTGCCAATGGCCTGGCACGGTTACCTCCTGTTTCCATCAAAAGCTCTTCCGGTACTTCCTGGGAAGAACCAGTGTCTTCTTTTCCACTCTCTTGGTGGGTGGTCTGTTGATTTGAGCTGACACCACCCAGTATGTACTCATTTAGCTAAACTGTAATTAGCCCAAGACTGTGTTATTTCTTGCTTTGGCTACAACAGGACTTGGTGATAGAAAAGGTCAAGAATTGATCAAAATGTATCTGAAATATTTGATGGAGAAGTAATATGTTGGGGCCAGTGAAATTTCTTTGGAATAAAAACTATCCAACAGGAAACAAAACAAAAAAGAAAAAGATCAGGGTTACATGTGACAAGGAAATCACTTTAGCTCAGGCATATATTGAATAGCAGCTGTATGGCAGATTTTAAAACTGAGGAAGAGGTTATACACTGCCTTGAATTATTGTATTTGCTCTCCAGCTAGAGAGAAGACTCTGAGATTTGGATGCAAATATACTTGTTAGGCTTTTCTCCCCTATTACATAAGACTTAACTTTAAGTAATGGCTTTGACAATCTTTGGCAAAAGAAGTCTAAGACTGCCTCAGGCAGGACTCTTTGTTTTCACAGGAAAATTCCTTTTTACCCAGTAGCAACGCTATTTGGATTTCATCTTCACTGACTGTTCTTCTGTCTGCAACTACACCATGTTGGCACTGTCTTTTAAAAGAAATACTCTGATTCTAGTGCCCAGCTTTTGGTAAATCTTTATTTCTCCAAGTATTCAGTAAGTAAGCCTTGACCAGGCCCAACAGGTTGAGCATGCAGTGCTTCTCTTCTCCAGTAGGGGCACTGGCCACACTAAATTTGGTTTAATCTGACATTCCCTTTGGGTCCAGGATTCAGTTTGTGAAGTTATTTCTGCATGCAATCACTCCTTAAATGCATCACTATTTTATATTAAATACTTATTTTATTTATACAACAAATTTATTTTATATACAATACCCTTACAATAGTTAGCAGTTTTCATATACACAAAGTAGTTCTTGGGGCTCTGATGTTCTTTTTTATTTTTATTTTTCCATCTCCCATCCTGAAGTTCTTAACATATGATTCAAGATGCAGGCTCTTTAGAAGAAGATTAGTAATTCTTAAGACCTATAGTCATCCTTGCCTAAGAATCTGTTGCTGCCCTGTTGGGCCTGACTCTGCCAGCACCCATCTATCTTTGCCCATTTGTAAAAGGACATTTATATTGAATGTGTTCTGAATGACACATTTTCCTTTATTCTTTAGCCGAGGGAAGTATTGACATTACAATGACGTTACCAGTTATACACACAGCATCTGGTGGCCCTTGCCCCTTCTTCCACTGCCAACTCACTTAGTACATATACAGTAGGTTGCTCAGGTACCGAAGGCTCATTAAATACATATTAAGAAGTTGCGAAGGAGAAAAAGAGGTTAAAGTCTATGTGGGTACCTACCAGGGAAGCCAAAAGGCAAAAAGACCAAGGTTTTCCTGTGTGTGTTTAAAATTTTTTTCAAAAGTAAGAAGACACTGTTTTTATGTTCTGTGTGTCCAAGTGTTGTTAATAGGATGAGAAACATTTTTTGTTCGTACTCCTTTGTAACCTTGAACTGAGAATGCTGAAGTTCTTGCCTTTCTTCTTCATTGCATCCCACAGAAAGGTTATTCCAAATTCACTTGGCAATATTCAGACAAGCTATTTCCTAATCCTCAAAATAGCTTTTGTTTTGAGTGTTTCCCAAAAGTCTTAAAATATGTTCATGAGCTGTATATGTATTTCATTTACTAAGCTTTTGGATTTAAAATCCTTAAAGGAAAAATAAAACTTGAAGAATAAAGACTTTTAAATATTATAAATCTGGATGAGCAGAAAAGGACATGCTTCCTAATAAATACAAAGTAGTATATATTTGTACTCAAGAGAGAATATCACAAATATTAGAAAGTTTAATATTTCTTGTTCCTGCAGTGATTAATACTAATTTTTTAAACTTTTAAACCACAGAATGTTTTTATTTAAAATAAAATTAGTCATTGAGTAACAAATAAGAGCAGTATTATGAAGAGATTCAAATTTGGAAACCTTTTTCCAAGGGTTCTACAGGGTGTCGATTGTTCTTCCAAGAAAACACATTCCATTTTCCAAAACGGCAAAGTCCTTCGTTTCCTCATTCAGCACATACCTGTTGAGCGCCAACTGGCATTGTGTTAGCATTGGTAGTACAACAGTGGAAGAAAGAGACATGAATCCAATGATCACACCCATGACTCTATAACCACAGACTGTGTTCTGTGTTAAGTGGGAAAAACATCCGGAGCCTTGAGAGACCTGACTTAGGCTGAGCAATAGGGAAGAACCTTGGGAAGAGCAAGCTGGGACAGAATGTGGGAGAACCTGAAAGGAGGTCACTGTGTCCGGGACTCAGGAGCTGAGGAAGGAATTGTCCCACCAGATAGGCTGGGTCTGGATCTTGCGAGGCCTAAAATCTTGTTAAGGACATTGCTCTTTATGCCAAGGCCAAAATAATTTCCTTAAGTGTTTTAAGCAAAGAGGTGGCAAGACCATATAGGAACATTTTTAAAAGTCACCCCTGCTACATTGCAGAGGATAAATTAGAGAGGGAAATAAGACTGGATGAGGAAAGTTCTGATAGGGGCCTACTAAAATGGTTCAAGTGAGAAATGATAGCAGTAGCGGTGGAAGGAGAGGAAACTAGAGAGGTTCAAGGGCCTTCTAGAAGATAAAACCAATAGGGAAGTTCCTAGAGTTATCATCTAGTGAACCTTAGCATTATGGGCAAAAACCCAAGTTGAAGAGAAGCCCATCTTCTTTATTGTTGAGGGGCAATGGCATTTATGTGTTATGAGCAGAGGTGACTGCTGAAGAAGGTAGACAAGTAATAGACCATCACATGGTAAATGTTTTAGTCAGAAACAGGAAAGCCAAAGTTTCTGCAAGATAGCAGCCAAGCTAAGGTCGGCAGCAACAGCTGGGAGTTCTCTTGGGAAGGCTTGCTGAATGAAGCAACAAAGCATGACATTCAATACTGGTTATATATGGAGTGGCTCATGATTTCCCAGGCAGCTCTGCTTATGCCCCAAAGTAACCCAAGAAAGCTAACTCTACCAAGTCACCTGGCTTACCTTTATGGCAATCCCATGTGTTCGCAAAACATTTCTCTCCTTTGCAACACAACAGTCAAGGTTCCTCATCTTTCCTCCACAAAATAGAGGTTGGTGTTCTAGGAAGATTTTGGAATGAGGATTCAGATGACCTGGGGCTAAATGCTGGCCCTGAACTTGTCTAGTGGTGTGCATTTTAGAAGCACAGTTTCCCTCCCAACTAAAATGTGGTTAATAAAATCTACAACCTTGCAGGGTTGTTGTGAAGATTAGGTGTGTAACAGGTACTCCACAAATGGTAGCAACAATAACAGCAACAACAAAAACTTTTATTGTTAAATACCTTTTCTCTCCCTCCTTCCTTCTCTACAGTTTCTCTTTTTGAGATTTTTTTCACACCTATTGCTTCAGCTCTACCTTTATTTGATAAATATTGTACAGTTAATAGATATCAGACACCATACAAAGTGATGGAAATGAGAGGAGAAGACCAATGTTATTTCTGCCCTCACAGATCATATACCTATAGAGAAAAAAGCTGGGTCGATCCTGTGGCAGAGACAGCTGGCTGTTCACCAAAAAGCCACATCCATTTTTTTTTCTCCTGAATATGTGGCAGATTACATTTGTCAGCCTCCCTTTGAGGATGCTGTGCAACCCATTAATGAAATGTGGACAGCAGTAATATGTGTGTTACTCTGGACCAAGGTTTCTAAGAGGCAGGTGGGCTTTCTTTACTCTCTTTTTCTGGGTGGATACAGATGATAACGAAGGATCACAGAGAAAGGCAAAGTCAAAAGATGGAGGGTACCTAGATCCCTGATTTGCCATGTGGAAGAGAGCCTTTTTCTGCCCAGGAAAATTGAACTTAGACTGTTTCATGGACAACAATAACAAAAAAATCTTCTACTGTGTTTGAGTCATAAATGTTTTTGGTGCTTATTTGTTACAGCAGTAAGCTGCTCTGCTATGTTCTTCAGTCCCAATATTTTTGCTCTGTTGTAATCAATGGTCTTAAAATATTTTATTGTTGAACAGAGGCATATTAATCTCAAAATGCCTAAAACTGAACTTATAATTTTCAAAAGAATTTCTAACCTACCTCTTTGTAATTATGGCATCACCATTGCACAGGCTACCCAGACTGCACACAGAGGAGTTAGTTCTGACTCTCTTCCTTTTTCCCAGATTTAATCAATTACCCATTTCTGTACCTCTTCCTTTGTGATCCATCTGGAATTTGACCCTTTCTTTCCATCCCTTCTTGTACCATCAACAACCCTAAAAGAGGTGTCTCTGTCAAGAGGCAAAGATGTTAAAATTCAGGTCCAGGGCTCTGACACAAGGCTGTGTTTACCTGGAGGAAGGGGCGCTTTTTTGTAGCTTTCATAAAGATGCCAAACGTAATGCTTCTTTTCTAATCTTCCACCATCTTTCTGAGGGTTAGAGAAGACTCTGGGTCTGATGCTTTTATTGACCCTCTAGTGTTTCATGCTGAGGCAATGATGAACATCTACTAATTTATAACGTTCCCACCAGTCCTACACGTCCAGTCTATCCAGAGAGCCCCTGCTACATTAACCTTCCCAAAGCATTGATGTTGTCACCTCTTGCTTAAGGTTAGTGGCCCCTCTCTGTCTATCAGAGTACACTCTGTTGTTGTGTATTCAAAGCTTTCTGTGCTCTAGAATCATCTCACTTCTCCAAACTTTTCTTCTATTATTCTTTCTCGTATTTCTCAATGCACACAATATTTGCCTTTTGGGACGGAACATTCTTTGTTGTACCATAATGTCCCAAGAATTAGAGAGCATGTAGCTACTCTGAGCCCATCTGCTAAATGCCATGAGAACCCTCCAGGCATAGTGGAAAGCAAGTTTGTCCCTAAATTTTTGAGCTGTGGGCAGGACTGCTCTTGGTTGATAACTTCTAAGTCTGCACCATCAATAATAAACATTATGTATTTATTGAAAGTCTGTACCACTCTGTTTTTCCCTTATTCAACCTAACAACTGTCTTAGGTGAGTGTTATTTTTCTGATTTTATAAATGAGAAAACGTTGGCTCTGGGAAGCGAAATGATGTATTCAAGAGCACATAGCTATTGAGTGAAAGAAAGCTGACTCAAAATGTATACTTGTATACTCCATCCAAACTGGGCTACTTGGTGTCCCCTAATGTGCTTTGTGCTATCCTGATTTTTCTCATTATGTGTATTATGCATAGAATACCCCAAATTTCCTTCAGAAAATTCCTTTCATCAAGCATAACTTGCGACACTGTCCCCTTCAGGAACTCTTCTCTGACCACACTAACCAGGGATCATTTCTGAATTCCTGTGGTGCTTTCTCCTGCTAGTCAGCCTGTTTCACAGTCTGCTTTGGGCTGTTTTATGTACGTGTTCCTTCTCTCTCAAGTTGGACCATATGCTTCCTAAATACGGGGTTTTATTTTATTGTTGCTAATAATTTCTAGCACCATTTCTTGCATGTGGTTAAATGTGCTAAATATACATGAAAAGGAAGAATAAAGGCCCAACAATATGACTGAGTGAAAATAACACAGGGTTTAGAGTTATTTTTATCTTTTTTTTTTAATTTTCAAAGATTATTTATTTATTTATTTTTAGACAGAGAGGAAGGGAGGGGGAAAGAGAGGGAGAGAAGCATCAATGTGCAGTTGCCTCTCGTGCGGCCTCTCCTGGGAACCTGGCCTGCAACCCAGGCATGTGTCCCGACTGGGGAATCGAACTGGCGACCCTTTGTTTCACAGGCCATGCTCAATCCACTGAGCTACACCAGCCGGGTCTAGAGTTATGTCTAAATCCAGGCTATGTCATTTGTGGCTGTTGGCCTAGCACATGTAATATATCTTCCTGAGCTTCCGTTTATTCATCTGTAAAATGTGCTAATAATATTGAACACAGTGGGTTGAAATAAGGAGTAAATAAGAATGTATAAAATATTGAGCACATTGTAGGACAATTAATGGGAGCTATTAGTAGAAGTAATAATAAAGGGAGTTGTATATCAGGGCTTTAAAACAATCAACAGAAACATTTTTCAATGTTGACCTAGACATTTGCCTGGAAGTCTAGGATTGCATTATCTACTTGTGACCATGCCTGGGGTTGGTGTTTATTAAACGGTTTTGGTTTGAACTCTCTCTTTTCTCATAATATTCAGGTTATTTCTGAGCCTGGGAAAGCTTAAAGATATAGAGAAGTCTTTCCCTAGTACTCCCCATTAAGCTTTCATATAAATCCATTTATCTAGACACAGGGAAACCTGGGAGAGGAAAAGAGTATGCTCATTCTGATCCTCATTCACAGGAATCTCACTAGACCATTGCACATACTAGTATAACTATGAAAAATTGTGATATTAATCCAATCAACCATCCATTCATATTTCCATATATCCACTCATCCATCCATCCATCCATCCGTCCATCCATCCATCTGCCATTTGACATTTTAAAGCACTACCAGTGAATCTGTGTTATGCTAGGAAATGGAGGTATAATGAAGAAGACAGTTTCTCATCTTAACAAAATCACAGTCAAAGAGGTCAGAGAGATAACAAATGAAATGAGCACAGTTATCAAGTCAATTAAAGAAGCATGTGTACAATTCAAACTCTTCTTGGATTTTGATCCTTCTGACAGAGTTGAGTGCTATTTAAAGTTTTTTAAAAAAACTGATAGAAAAGAGTGTGCTTTCTTTAATAGGATAAAAGCAAAACAGGACCACCCATTGACGAAATCAGAATAGTCCAAACAAGGTCACCTTCATTTCTGACATGAACTGCAAGTTCAGGGGTTTCCCAAAAATACCCTCAGGTTTGATAATTCACTAAAAGGGCTCATAGAACTCACTAAAAGCTTTTATGGTCATGGTTATGGTTTATTACAGGGAAAAGATACAGATAAAAATCAGTCAAAAAAAGGAGATGCATGGGGCAGAGTCCAGGAGTGTAGCAAACATGGAGCTTCCAGTTGTTCTTTCTCCATAGAATTAGGGCATATACCCCCAGTACTGGTGTGTGACAGTCAACATTGAGAACTGCCAACCAGTGAAGCCCCTCTGATGCTGGTGTCCAGAGTTGTTATTGGGGGCTCCATCATGTAAGCATGATTGGTTGCCCACATGGCTAATCTCAGTCTCCAGCTTCTCTAAAGATCAACTGATACCACATAATGTAAAGCCCCCACTCTAAATATATTATTACTGTATGGTGTGACCAACCCCCACTGTAAGTCACATTGGCTATTCAGTGTCACTCAAGACCCAAAGCAAACAAATACACTCATATCAGGGATGACATTCTAAGACCCTGGAGATTCCCTTTGAGCAGACAAAGGCAAAGACCAGATCTCTCTTTGGATAAGGTTAAATTCTTTACTGTAAGTACATTTATAGTATTTTTAATGAAAAATCTTATAATTTATAGCAACTTTTCATTTTTATTGTCTACCCAGCCATCTATCTAAATGAGTTTTTGAAGTTCTGCTCAAAGGTTAGAGATAAAGGGATTAAGATGTGTTTAGTAGATTATCAGATATATTATTTGGGATGTTAGTTGTGTATAATAAAAACATACTAGATCTGGTTTAACAGAAAAAGGGGATTTATTTTAAGGATAAGAGGCAGTTTGTGAAATTCAAAGTCAAGGATTTATCCTTCCTTTTCCTGTTTATGTATGTGCATTTTTGTTCCTGAAGTCCAGAAGGAAAAAACTGGTCAGTCAATGATTCTGGATATATATCACTTTAATCAAGTAAAGCAGAGGCTGATGATTTTTCTCTTGGTCTTGATTCCAAGTTTCTTCCAGAATGGGCCTGAGATGCTCACCTTGGAGGAGCTACTTACCCCTGACCAATCAACTTTAACCAGTGAAGCAGGGTCACAAGATGCAAACATACGGCTAGGAGCCCAGAGAAATACAGCAGGAGAAATATCCTACTAGCTGCTGACTATAGAGATCCATGTGGACTGCAACAGAAGATCACTTATTAAAGGGAATGTAAAGTAAGGTTTTATCCTTAGTTTAAAAGCAAGCTAGTGGATAAGACTAATGAATAAATCTTGGGATTTCAAAAAGGCTGTTCATGTTCCATTTAGTGACACATTTGCAGTATTATATTATGTCAGACTACTCATTAGTGTGAGAAAGACATGGCATTTGGATACAGAGGAACTATGTCTTAGCCCCTCACTGATATTGAAGTTAATTATCTTCTTGGAGCCTTTGTTAACTTATTTATCAAATAGGGAAATTCCCCGCTCATGAAGTTATAGTGAATAACAAATGAGATCATGTGTGTGAAAACACATTTTAAAATGTTGAGCACACATTAATTATCTTTTGTAAATAACCCCTACATTTTTATATTTGTATAACTGAGAAAATGTATACATTTAATGAATCTATTGAGTATTTTGAACTTAAAGTCATATATGATTCTAAGTGCATAGATTATCTTTAACACCAGAAAGTGTTTCTTAGGGAAAACAAGGCTTGTTCAACAATATGTCTCACCAAACCAGGAGACAGGCTGTTTATAATGCTGAATAGATAATTAATTAGGGATAAAGTAACATATTTCAACAATTTCTTTAAAAGGTCAGAATTTTTGAAGTCAGTTCTAAAAGTTGAGTGCTCATTACGTGCTAAGAATTGTGGTTTTCCTTAAGAGAAAACGGCAAATCGATTTCATATAATAATTCAGGAGGTTGAGCTACTTCTTTAATTTTCTGATATAGTACAAAATTTAGGCAGAATTTTTTTAGGGTAATGAATGTGACCAATGTATCTTATCTCACCCTGCAGTACATAGCATTTAAATTAGATGACTCTGAAAGCCGAACATGCACATAAAGGAATGCCCTATGTCTTTCCCAGGGCTCCTCTTCCAGTGATAACCCCGGCATCCTCCATGGGAGTTTTACACAGTCCAATGGGCCTGTGTTACTTACTGTTGTCCCAATGAGAGAACAGCAGAGCTCAGGAGTCCCGTTCCTATGACTTCCGCCGAGGTTCGGATGTTTTGCTCTTTCCAACAGTAAACTCATTGCTTGTTGAAGAAAAACCCTTCAATGGCTGATAGTCATCACCACCATGGCTGGCCCACTCATGGTGTCTCCAGATGTAAGGAAAATCCAGGGAATCTGGCTCCCCGGTGCTGCTCTCGCCTGCCCTAACCGCACTTACATGGTCCTTGTCTCTCGGGCAGGCCTTAAAGGTCAAGGACACTGGGTCTGAAGGCTTGCCAGCCTCAGTGACATGCTGGATCAGTCCTTTCTCAAACCTTCACACTCCGGCACCAGGAAGTGTGATACTCAGTACAGAAGAGAAGCTCCATCTTGTCACACAGAGACAGAGAAGACCCTTTATTTCTTAAAGGCAGTTGGGAAGATATATTTAGTATTATGCGGTATGCTTTAAAGCTAAAATAACTGTCCCATCTCTTTCACAATGAACAAAAACCTGTGCTCTACAAACTATTATTCTTTATTACTACCCATATCCTTACTTTCTCTTTGCAACTCTGACCATTCATACTTGGGACAGCTTGGTTACACAAAGAAGATAACAAATTCCATGAAGAAACTCAGAAACGGAAAACTGACAAATAGAATAAACAAGTTTATCATATTTCCAAAGGGAAAACTTGAGGAGTTTGCCAAGGGACCGAAGGATTTACTAACTTCAGGCGACGTGAGTGTGTAAAATAGCTTCTAGGAATTTTGGTCATTTCCTCATACAACACAGCGAAGTTACAGAGGGACCAGACAAACAAACAAAACATTTACAAATAGCTCAGAACATATTTATGGGCCTTTGACTTTGTCCACCATCTTCACGATGGCTCCTCTCCTCAATTTGTTCTTTATTTCCCAACAGAAGCATATTATGTCTGTTTATTATTCAATCCAGGCAGATTTCCTCTAAAGGTTACATTCTCACGTATCTTCATTGATATAATGGATATACTGGTTTATTTCAAAACTGCACAAGCTAAGCCCAAGTAAAAGAATGTAAAAGATATTAATCACATCACTCCCTATCTTAGACTCATTTGCCTGAACGGTTCTCTGTGTAAATCTGATGTAGTCACTGTTGCATTACAACTCTTTGGGAGCCCCAAAAGTCTGACAAAATGTAGTACTGTGGTTTAATCTGCTCTTTCTGGAGTTCTTTAAATTGTTTCAAATGCATCTTTTTAAAAAGCATTGTGTCAATAGCTGGAATCGAGTCGTCATGCCTATTATTAGAGAAACTTTCTGGATGAGAAAGTAAAATCATGAGAAATAAAAGTTTAAGTCACTGATGTTAATATCAAAGAGATTGTTTCACTTTGTTCATGTTATCTCTCTAGTGAATTCCATGCAGAATGAGGAGGCTATTTTCACTGCAGATAAAGTATTTATTTGTCTCACCTCTGCCCAGGACTTTAGAATGCAATACTGCTTTGAAAGGGTTTCATATTTGTCACTCTTATTATTAGTTTGCTGTTTCATAAGGTGGGGAGAAGCAAGTTTTCTATGCATATGACTCAAGTGAGTGAATTGAGTCCTATGGTCGTAGCAAAACACATATCAGTTTTGAACCATATTTCAAAGAACTTCTTTACCATTCTTGTTTTCAGGGGAGGTGGGCAGTCTATGTCCCAGACTGACCACAAGCACTAGACGGATTTTGGAAAAGTGATCTTCGTGAGGCCTCCTGCATTTCCCCTGGTGTGCTTGCTTTTCCCCTCTCTGAGAAAGCAAATTTATATCATGTCTCCTGTCATCAAAATTTCAACTCCACCTTCCCCTTCTGCTTTATCAGCTGGTGACCTCACTTATTATTTCACTCAGAAAATAGAAGCATTCAGAAGAGAATGACTTCATCTTCCCATAACCAAACTGACCAACCTTTACATATGCTTGTACGTCAACTTCCCCACGTTACAAAGATGAGCTCTGTGCTCCTACAAGGTCTCTGATCCCACTCATCCTCCAGCAGCTATCGTCCCTTCTCTCCTGCATCATTGTTTTATCTCTCAACTAAATTATTTCCACAGACTTCAAGTATAATAGCCCCTGTGGCAAATAAAAGGTCTGTGGAAGCAGGGCAGGGGTTGGGCAGGGCAGGGGAGAGCAACGGGGGAAAAATTGGAACAACTGTAAATGAACAATTGTAACTGAACAATTTTAAAAAATAAATAAAATAAAAATAAAAACAAAACTTCCCTTGTTTCCATGGCCACCTCTAGGCCATTTTTTTGTTCTTCTTTAGTTGAATCTTTTGGATGATTTCTGTGTGCTCAATATATCCTTAATATTTAGAATCTGCTTCAATAAGATTTTCACTTCACCATGGAAAATGTTCTTGTCAATGGAACCACTGATTTCCAACTTGCCAAGCCAACGGTCGGTTCTCTGCACTGCCCTCCACACCCTTGCTTGTGCTCTTAACAGTGTTTGGCATGTTGATGGCTGTCTCTTTGAATATTTTTTTTCTTTCAATACCTGAGTATTTGTAAACTCAGTGCTGTTTCCCCTCTACTAGCTCCTTTTCCTCAACCTGACCTCTACGTGTTCGCCCATCTTAGGTTTCAGGTCTCACCACCCCAGCCCCCTTTTTTCCTCTGTTTGCACACTTTTCCTAGCTAACCTGATTTTGTGTAATCACTTAAAACACCTTCAGTATGCTGAAGTTTGCATTGTTCAGCTACAACTTCCCTTCTGAGATTCACACTTGTATATGTAACTGGTTATTTTAAATTTCCACTTGGATGTCTACTAGGCATCTCAAATGTAACATGTCCAAAATAGAATGCTTTGTATTCCCACCCCAAACAAATCCCATCCCAAGTTTCTCCATTGAATAAACGGCAATATATTTTGCTCAGGTCTTCACACTAAGAATGATAATAGGCTTCTGCCTTTCTCCCACTCAACCCCCAATCCATTAGCAAGTGGTGTTGGGTCTGCCATTCTAAAATTCTGAACTGACCACTTCTCACCATTGTCATTGCTCCCCTCCTATCTGGAACAATTGACTGTCATGCTGTATCTGGACTCTCATAATAGCTTCTTCCCTGGCCTTCCTGCTTCCTCTGTGCTAGTCTTACTATCAATTTCCTGTCGGTTCCCATTTGGAATAAAATCCATTATTCTATATTACTTGGCCCTTATAAAACTCCTACCACTTTCTTTCTAACTCCCTCCACTTGAGCTACGCTGGCCTTCTGGACATTCTTCAAACCATCTGAGCCTTCATACACCTAATCCTTCAGCATGGAATGCTCTTCTCTCACTCCTTCACATAATCCAGGCCTCTGTTCAGATATCACCCCTTCAAAGGGAGCTTCTCTAACTGTGCGATTAAAAATATCTCCATACTTCTGTCATTATCTTTCCCCATACTGGTTTTATATTCTTCATAATGCTTACTGCCCTTTGATCTTATGTTATTTATTTAATTTTGGTTGTTTATTTCTTCGCTCTTTCAATAAAGTGTCCATTCATTGTTATGTTTTTAGTACTCTTTCTTTCTTAAAACACATTCTTCTTCTGGCACCTGGGGCACCACTTTTTTGATATTTCTTCTATCTTCCCCAACCTTACTTCAGACAGTGCACTGAGTAACTGCAAGGCAATGGTACTGGGCCAAGGAATAGGGAGATGCTGGCCTGATCAGTGGAAGTCAGGAAAAGCTGAAGTCCTGGTTGTCTAGTTTGGGAACAACCTTAGCAAAGAATTGCAGTTGAGAGTTCTACTAGGAGAAACAACAAAAATGGACATTCAATGCGGATTTTAAAATTGAGTGGGTCATGTTTCTGGTGTTATTTTGCTCATCCGTTTACTTTGTTCATTGGATTCCACATATGTGTGAGATCCTATGATATTTGTCAACAATAAAAAAAAAGAACGGAAAAAAATGAGTAAACTTGCCAGACTTCCCAGCTGTGCTCCAGAGCAATCCTTCCTGATCTTACATGCAACGTGCTGTAAGGGTAGATGAGGTTCTCAGATGAAGTCCATTACTTTTATTTACCTATCTCTTTGTCATCTTCTCCCCTTTTGTTTGTTCTTTCACTTTGTATGGCTTAATTTTAATTTAATTAAGTAGCAGCAATAATGCATCATAGAAGAATAAATGTGACAAGTTTTGCATGCAAGACCCTGTGAATAAAATGATGAGCGAAAAAAAAAAGACTTTTTTGGGGTCTACAGACTAATGGGAGAGACAGAATTTAATCACATATGTGCCCACACACATGTATGCATACACACATGATTATAAACTGGAATAGAGTCATGGAAACGAAAAGATGGCTGTGCAATGAAATCATCCAGTAATGTAAGAGGTCAGGGTTTGTTTCCTGAGAGCTCACACTGGAAGATTAAGAGTTAATAACTAATTTGGTAAGATGGGTCACATTGTCCCCCATTTGAAAGTTGGTACTTTTTTCATACAGAGCTGAAGTCAGGGTGTTTCCTCATTAAATTATTTCTTTTTAAAAAATTATTACTTTTTATTTTTTCTAAGTATATTTTATTGATTATGATATTATAGTTGCCCCATTTTCCCCCCTTTGCCCCCTCTGCCTAGTACCCCCATTACTTCCAGTAATCTCCCCCTTTGTTAGCATTCAGGGGCTGTAAATGTAAGTTCTTTGACTTCTGCATTTCCTATATTATTCTTAACCTACCCTGTTTTGTCTATTTTGTACCTACCAATTATGCTTCTTATTCCCTGTAACTTTTCCCCCATTATTCCCCTTCCCCCTCCCTGCTGACAACCCTCCACGTCATCTCCATTTCTATGATCCTGTTCTTGTTCTATTGTTTCCTTAGTTTGTTTTTTTTTAGATCCAGTTGTCGATAGTTGTGACTTTGTTGTCATTTTACTGTTCATAGTTTTGATCTTCTTTTTCTTAGATAAGACCCTTTAACATTTCATATAACAAGGGTTTGGTGATGATGAACTCCTTTAGCTTTACCTTGCCTGGAAAGCACTTTATCTGCCCTTCAATGCTAAATGATAGCTTTGCTGAATAATCTTGGATGTAGGTCCTTGCTTTTTATCACTTTGAATACTTCTCACCATTCCCTTCTTGACTGCAAGGTTTCTTTCGTGAAATCAGTTCATAGTCTTAATGGGAACTCCTTTGTAGATAACTCGCTTCTTTTCTCTTATTGCTTTTAAGATTATCTCTTTAACTTTTGGCATTTTAATTATGGTGTTTCTTGGTGTGGGCCTCTTTGGGGCCAACTTGTTTGGGATTGTCTGAGCTTCCTGGACTTGTATGTATAGTTCCTTTGTCAGATTGGGGAAATTTTCTTCCATTATCTTTTCAAATAAGTTTTCAATTTCTTGCTCTTCTTCTTCTCCTTCAGGCACCCCTATGATTCAGATATTGGAATGTTTAAAGTTGTCCCAGAGGTTCCTAAGCCTGTTCTCATTTTTTTGAAGTCATGTTTCTTCATTCTGTTCAAGGTGAATGTTTATTTCTTCCTTTTGTTCTAAATCATTGATTTGAGTCCCGGTTTCCTTCTCTTCACTGTTGTTTCCCTGTATATTTTTCTTTATTTCACTTTGTATAGCCTTCACTTCTTTCTTTATTTTATGGTATACTCAATCATTTCTCTGAGTATTCTGATCACCAGTGTTTTGTAGTCTGCATCTGATAGGTTGGACATCTTCGTGTCACTTAGTTCTTTTTCTGGAGTTTTGATCTATTCTTTCATTTGGGTCATATTTCTTTGTCCTCAATTTGGCAACCTTCCTGTTTCTGTGTATTAGGTACAGCCACTTTGACTCCCCGTGTTGATGGACCTGTTAAGTTGTAAGGGGTGGAGCCTTAGGTATTAGCGAGGGTAGGGCAACAGGGACTTTGCTGTTTTGTGGTGCTGTATGTGGGGGAGGGGCCAGAGAGGGAACAATGCCACTTGCTTGGCTCTCTGACCTTTTCCAGTCACTTCCCCCACTTCCCATAAGTGATTGGTTCCCTTCTAGCTTCTGTCCTAGTGCTGATTTCCTGAGCGGGTGGGTTTATGGCTATTTTAGGACCCTGTAGGCCCTTTAAATGGACTCTCCTGAGAAACTGGCAGTTTTTTCTACCACCCCAGTCCCCACTGTTTTTTACATCCAGAGTTATGAGACTTTATTTTACCAGCACTTCCAGTGCTGGTAAATTTTTTTATTTTACCAGCCGCCTGACCTAGGGCTGTGATGGCTTGCTTCCTGGTTGTCCTCTTGGGTTTTATCTGCCACACATGAATGTGGGACCACTTGATCTGCCAGCGGCTGCTGCTGTTGCCTCAACACTGCTGCCATCTCACTGCACCACACCACATCCTCTCTGCCCCGGCTGCCCGTCTCCGCCCCTCCTTCCCATCTGGATGATTGTTTCTTCTTTAAATCCTTGGTTGTTGGACTCCCATACAGTTCAATTTTCTGGCAGTTCTGGTTGTTTTTCATTTTTAGATTGGTTGTTATCCTTCTTATAGTTGTGTGAGGAGGTGCAGTGTGTCTACCTATGTCTCCACCTTGGCCAGAAGTTCTCTAAATTATTTCTTAAAATTTACTAATAGAGTTGACAACTCTGAGTCCAAGGTCAAGTCTGCCAGAGCAGCAGAAGTAGAGCTGAGAGGAGTGAGCCCCCAGTTGTTCACAGATTATCAAATTGATATAAGTGATTAAGAAGTTAAGTCTCAGTTTTTATGGAGACAAAAGCACCATATTGGAAAACATCTTGTGTGGTGCAGGTTCAGGCCAACTATTTCCCCTAAATGACCCAGGATAGGAGTCTTAAATACCCAAGACCTTCCTGGAACCATGATGGACACTACTAATTATTGATATTCTTATTTCCTGCTGAACCAGCATGGCCCAGAATGCTTCTCAAGAGTGTCTATGGCATCCTCCATCAATTGGCTGCAGTTGACATGAGAAACAAATATAATACTAACATTAGTGTAAGTGTATACACGTTAGTAGTAGTATTTATTAACTATTTCAGTGTCTGAGTGCATTACATTCTGGTGAAGTTATATTGTCACAACCACCAGATCCTGACATCTTAGGGCAGTAACTTTTAAACATCAAAACAAAATCTCATACTTATTTTTCCCAGTAAAAATTTTAGAAAGTGACATGGAATCATAACTGTAACATATAAACCATATAACACAGGAATCAGTGGGCTTGCAGCTGGATATAGAGCCTACTTCTTGGCCACACCCTACAGGAAACCCTGTGGCATCCACGGAACCCTAGCTACCAAGACATACCTTCTGAAAATCACTGTCTCAGATGATTATCTTCCTATGTTTTTTAAAATCACAATTCATAATCCTGGGGTTCGTGAATTATAAGATCCGAGTTCAATGGGCAGCCTTGGGCCAGGATCTTCTAAGACTGCAGTGGTGGTCTTGGTCGGAAATCTCTTCACGTCTTATACCTTGGGGGATAAAGCCACTTGGCCATACCAACTAAGATTAAGACACTCTTTAAAAACCTAAGAAATCTATTCAAATTCCTTTAAAATGATGCATACACACACATCGACCTATTATTTGACATGCAAGTTCAAGGAATTTATTGAACTTCAGAAGCCCCAGGTTAAAAGCCTCTAATTTAAAGACAGTGTCAGTGTAGAAGATGGAGCTCACTGGGCATCTCCAGGTAAAGAAAGCAGAGCTTAGCCTGAATGGGACCAAGAGTGTTGGGCAGGACCATGAGAGTTCTCCATACAGCAACGATGGGAGTTTCTCTTCTTTTAAAGGGTCAGTGCGTATCAGGGAAGGTCCTGGTGACTGTTCTCTTCATCTCAAACATTAGTAGGGATTTACCTTCATTATTTCTCTCCTCTCTTCTCTGCAGCCATCCCCATCTACAGACATTAAAGATTGTTTTGAATGGAACTTGGAAAATATACAATGAGGTGGATATAGGAAATGGGTATTCTGTTTAGAAATTCAACTTGTGCTAGATCCAAAGACAAAGGTGGTTCAGCAAGACCATGGCCCTAACCACCTGGCTCACAAAGCCTGGCTAGTTCATCAGGTAGGCTTTATCCCAATGAAATGAGATGGCGTCCCTAAGACTGAGCTGTGACCCCACAAGAATTTCTAAATCTTTCTATTTCAGGATTTTGAACACTCTCCTGTGCTTTTTCAGCCAAAGGGAACACTAGTACTGTAATTAATAGAAAGGTCATAAAGTTGGAAATAACCAGAATTGAAATGCTGTGCTTCAAAGCTCTTATTCTTTTTGCTGGGGTAGGGAGAGGATTATACCCTTTTGTGGGGCCCAAGGAGCAGCCATGAACTGCTACACCCAGTCATGCTAGTTCTGGGCAAGCAGCCTGCCTTGGACAGTAACTGGTTGATGGGTGCTGCTGGTGAAGGTCACACAGGTGTACATGCCAATGGAAGAAGGTTGGGTCAAGTGACTCAGCTAGGGTGCGGTGATTAGACTTAGGAATGAGATCTTGAAATCCCTAATAGAATTGGACGGGAAGAAAGACAGACACGTGGTTGCTAATAAGAACCAATAACAGAAATAAAGTTTCTCCTTTTCTGGATAAACGAATCCTTACGGAGAAATTTGAAGACGAATGGTAAGGCAAATAGACAGGAAAAAGGCTCCCACACCATGGAGCCGTGGTAAAACATCGATGGAGCCAAGTGAGCGGTGAAGCAGAGACCGAAGCATGGCCAGGAAGAACAGCTGGTGTTTCTCGCGAGGAGGCAAGGCACCTCGGCACAGCCTGCTTCAGAATCCAGTTTCTTGGTGTAATCAAATGGCTTAGCATTTCCCAGGCAGCTTCTTGGTTATTTCTGCACTTGGTTTTAAATGGGCCATTCCTTGGAGGACTCAAAGGGTTTCCACTGATACCTCAGCACTTGAGATTTCTGTAGATTGACATGGAGGGAAGCTTGGAGCCCTCTACAGAAAGAAACACCATTGGACATATACTTAAGAAGTTAAACAACAGGTGAGAGAGCAACCTAGAAGCTACTGGAACTTCATCTAAAGCAAGTTAACAGTCTTTAGGTATGGAAGGAAGGGAGAGGAGGGGGAGAATGTAAGTTTAAAATGAAAAGACTAAAGAATAAACATTTGTAATACTCTGGGTTAATGCATTAGGTGCTTATATTCTTCAAATGGTGATATACCACATTCACTTTTCAATAAAAATAGTTAATTTTTAAAAGGTTTCCTTTTTAGAAAAATTATACTTCCATCAAGAAAATGTAACTTAGGGGAAAAAGGTCATTAACTGTGTCAACTTTGGAAAATTCTATTTGGAGCAAAAGATACAAAGGCACCACCATCGACCTGGTAGCAACGTGAACTTAAGTTCATAACAGCCTTCCTTTTTAAGAAGGTACACCTGGGAATTGTGTTTCTCCGCTTTCAAATACACACACCTTCTTTTGTTCAATGCATACCTTCTGCCTCCAGGCTGGGCTGTGTAATTTGCAGGGGTTCAGTACAAAATGAAAATGCCAGGTCCTTTTTTCCAAGAGGGGAAAAAAAGATGTTTTCCTTTCTTTGCTATTTAATGAAAACCTTCCTCCGCACAAGAATATTCTGTGGGCAAATGCGGACCCCCACAGGCAGGGCATCCAAGGCCCTGCCTGCCTAGCTTCTCCTGAAGCAAAGGCGGCCGCAACTACTGGTCAGGCATGGGACTCAGGTAGTTGATACCTCCTCACCCCTGCTGGGGAGGCAGAGGTGGGAGGATGCATGATTACCCAAAAGCAGAGGCTCCAAACCTCTGGCTCATCCTCCATTGTCCCATCAGAGTTCAAAACACAAATTCAGAGATAAATTTATTAAGATGGTGATTGCAGGTCCTTGAGTCCTAAGTGCATGTGGGCAGGGAGGAGGGTCTTCTGAGCAGGTCCTGTGCAACTGCACTGGTGAAATGCTCACAAAACTGGCCCTGCCTCTCACACCATCAAAAATTCTTACATATTCTCTTTAGTTAAAAATCACTTTGTTATAAATCAGTGTAACGTGTTCTCCAGTGGGTCGGTCAACAAAACCATCTCTGGAGCTCTTTACAAGTAAAGATCCCTGAGCCACCTTACTGAGAGTTCTGTTGGTTTATTTATTCATTCTTCTACATATTTATTGGATACCTACTAGGCTCTAGGCCTTGGGGTGGATGTTATGAACAGGATGGAGAGGATAACAGTCAACATCTCTGTCCCCATGGGCCTCAGAGTCCATTGGGGGAGGCTGAGCTTAAAGAAGTAACGAAAGTCTAACTATGAATTGTGGAAAGGGTGGTGAAGGAAGTAAATTGAGGTGAAGGAGTTGCTGGGAAGGGTTCAGCCTGGAGTTGAGGACAGATATTTAAAGCCTGGAGTGAAATTTATTCCAGAATACTTATTTCTAAGAACCTTCTCAGGTAATTCTGATCGTTAATCATGTTTGAATTTAACTAAAAATCTAACAGCTGCCTATTATTACCATGCTAGAGGAACATGGCAAATTCACCTTCTATAGTTTGTGTTATGAAATCAATATGAAATACAATTATAATCATGAATACTAATAATGAATAATAATAAATATGTTTCCATATTATAAATTTCTTCTAGAGGTTTTCCATCTCTTGGTTGTGAATCTGCAGATCTCTTAACCTTCCAAACACAGTGATGGCACATTTCATGGGCACCCAGAAAGTATATTAGGGGCCCAAGCAAGGTTGTAGCATACGACAGAAACATGACCTAAAAAACCACATCCCTTAAATCTCAGTCTGTGACAGACCACAGATGTCATCACATGTCCCTAACACTTAATATTGAACAAGAAGTATCCTTGTTTCCTTCATAGTATCACTTAAATCTATCACAGTATAATTAATGGAGGCTGTGCAAATCAGTCAGTTTGAGAGTAGTGACTTTTTAATTTTAATACAAAAAAGCTGTGGGAGACAGTGTCGTTCTTCAAAATGCCCAACAAAACCTAAACGCATGTCTCAATTGATCCCTTCTCCTGTTTCATGACTTTTCTCACTATAGCTCCGCAACTGTGAGAACACGAGTAACCAGGCCCCAAAGCCCATGCTCATGAGAGCCGTGGACAGGATTGATGGACTTGCCCTTCCACAGTGAGAAAGTAGAACACTTCAGGACTACGACAACGTTCCCTTCTTCAGAGAAGATTTACATGTGTTTCTCCGTGTTAGCTAGTGAAGGCACTTACAGTCTAAAAACACTTCAGTCTAAGTTTGTGGATTTAGATCATTTTAAACTGTAATAGCAAGTAAACTTGCAGTTCACATTTCCTCCTAAGGTATAGGTGGAACCTTTCTGGTTCCAATGCCAAACCTCAAGGGTTTATCACTGCTTTTCCTATTTGGGAGCCTTGAACTTCAATTTTTGTCCCACACTCGGTGAGTTTGTAGAGACCTCTGTTCAGCTTCTTGGATTTTTCTGGTTGCCTCACTCCAGAGCTTCCTAATGCCCCAGAGGAACTCTTAAGTGCTGGGCTCCATTCTTTGGGTTTTTCCTTCTTTTGAATATCAAAGAGAGAATTAGTAAAATGAAAGAAGGATCTGAAGAAATCACCCAGAATGCCAGCAAGAGAAAAATACTCATAGGAAAAATAAAAGCTGGTTAAGATTCTTGGAACATTAAAGAGGAAGTTCTAACAGATACCTCATTAGAGTTCCGGAAAGAGAGTGAATGACAGAAAGGCAGCATTCCACCAGAACAACTTTCCAAATTAATGAAAGATGTGGATCATCAGGACATCCCCAATAGGAAACATGAAAAAAAAAATCAACATCTAGATACATTGTGTTAGAGTACTGGAATAAAGAGACAAAGCTTAATCAGACCAAACAGAAAGCAAAAAGAAGGAAAAAAGAACTATTGCAAAGCCAGGGGTTGTAGCATAAAATAAAATTGTAGAAATAAACCCAGATTCGTCAGTAATAATAATTACTATGAATTCAATAGGCTTGACAGTTAAAGTCATATATTGCTAAATAGAATGAAATGTAACTCCTAAAATATGAGTACACAAAAAGGTCAAAGTAAAAAAAAAAAATTGGAAAAGGCATACTAAGCCAATACCTAACAAAACAATATTAGAAAGATAGACTGCTCTCCAGTCAAGGTGCGTTTGAGTCAAAAAAGTTATCAGGCATAAAGGAGATTGCTACATGGTGATAAAAAATTTAATTCATCAGATACAATCTGTATATACTTTGTAACATAGCTGCAAAATGTCTAAGGCCATAATGGAAAAATCGACAAAAGAATTTGCAAACTTCTCACAGTAACTGATAAATAAAGCATCAAAATTTTTTTGTAAGTATATGAAAATTTGTATAACATTATTAACAAGCTTTACATGAAAGGCAAATAACCCCAAATAGAAACTGCATCTTATTCTCAATTACACAAGGAACAGTTGTCAAAACTGACCCCATCCTAAGACATAATTTCATAAAATTTTTATCATCTAAACCATTTTCCATTAAGTTAGAAATTAGTATCAAATAGATATGTAGAAAAACCCATACCTTTGAAAACTAATTTTTAAAAAACTTTCTAAAAATTCAATTAAAGAGGAATAATAACAAATATGTTATATGTCCAAATTGTGAGATATAACCAAAGCACACTTCATAGTGAATTTATAGCTTTAAATGCTTATACTAGGAAAGAAGAAAGCTGAAAATAAATGAGCTAGGCAACTTTAGAAGTTAGAAGAACAACAAAATAAACACAAAGAAAGCTGAAGGAAGGAAACTATAAAGATAAGAGTGGAAGTTAATCAAATGGAAAACAAATACACAGTAGAGAGAATCAACTAAGGCAAAAGTTCATTTTTTGAAAAAACTAATAATATAGACTTTTTTAGGTTCTAAGAAAAGATGGAATAGTACAAATAAACATTAGAAATGGAACAGAAGGCAACTATAGATGCTGCTGAGACTAGAAATATAAAACTATGAAATACATGTTTTCAAAACATAAAAATTTAGATAAAATGAAAATTTCTTAGAAAAACTCCAACTTAACTTATTCAAGAAAAAATAAAATGCCTGAATTGTTTTTTCTAGCCATTAAATAAATTAATCAAGGTTAGAAATTTACTCATTAAAAAGCCAGTTCCAGATGGTTTTAGAGGTAATTTAATTCAGAGTCATGAAACATTATTTCATTTTTATTCCAATTTTTCTGTAGGCTCAAGAAGAGGAGCACCCTCCAGCTACATTTTTATGAAACTAGTTTAAGCTTGTTACCTAAATCAGACAAGGGAAATATTAGACATGAAAATTATGGGCTAATTTTACTTATGATTATAGCTGTAAATTATTCATAAAATAAACTAAATAAAAAATGAGATCAACTTTAAACTGGGTTTTTGTAGAAATAAAAAATTATTGAACACTGAAGAATCTCTTCATTTAATTCTTCATATGAAGAGGTGAACGAAGACCACCTTTCAAAATGTATCATCAATGTATCATTAATTCAAAAACTTTTAAATACACCATTAATAGAAGGCGTCTCAGTTTGAGTTCCCCGGCAGCAGACCGTGAGGCGGAGACTCCAGTGAAGCATATTTGTAGGTGACACCAGGAAAGACAGATGAAACCCATAAACAAAAATCTTAGCAAAACAAATTATCTATCTATCTATCTATCTATCTATCTATCTATCTATCTATCTATCTGCTTGTTTTGCATATGCTAATCACTTATACAAACTTTACAAGTAAAGTTTGCATAGTATTATTTTGCATTGCTATGTATAGAATAACAGCGTAAAGCAATGAAAAGGAACGATGCACATGAATACGGAACAGTATTAACTGTGGTGCTGGGTGCATAGGAGAGATCCTCAAGGAGGAGTAAACCAGGGTCTGAACTCTATTAGTGAGGCTTACTTTTTTAAGCTGGGTAGTGATGTAAATATGTTCATATCATTCTTTATGCTTTCCAAAATAATGCCTTTAAAAGAAAACAAGAAAAACAAATACGCTCAAGGTACATGTTAATATCAAAGAAATAGAGAACAAAACTATCAAAAAACAATATAGTAATATACCAAATATAACCAAAAGGTTACTAAAATAGGTAAGAGTGGAGAAAAATTGTATATGGTATTACATACAGAATAAAATCTATAGATATTTAGAATAAAAATTTAAAATGCACGTAAAATACAACAGAATTTATAAAGATTATATACTTATAAATTTGGATTCTTTGGGACTTCTGGCCAAGATGGAGGCATAGGTAGATACGTTATGCTTCCTTGCATAGCCAAAAGCATGACAACAATAAATTTAAAAACAAAAAGCAACCAAAACTGCCAGGAAACAGCTGTATGGACGTCCTACAACCAAGGAATTAAAGGAGAAACATTCATCTAGATGGGTAGGAGGGGCAAAGACAGGCAGCTGGTGTGGAGAGGGCGCATGGCAAGGTGGCAGCTGATGGCCCAGGCAGTCCCACATTTGGGTGCTGGAAGTAACAACTGGGGAGCAAGACAGACCGTGCAACCCGTGGTTCCAGTAGGAAAAGAAAGCCTCCAAACCTCTGGTTATAACACCCTGTGGGGGTTGCAGCAGTGGGAGAAACTCCCAGCCTCACAGGAGAGTTCATGGGAGAGACCCATACGGTCCTAGAACATACACAAACCTACCCACCTGGGAATCAGTGCCAGAAGGGCCCAATCTGCTTGTGGGTGGTCGGGGAAGTGACTGAAAACTGGTGGAAAGCCAAGGAAGAGGCACTGTTCCCTCTCTGACCCCTCCCTTACATACAGCACCACAGTGCAGTTAGTAGGTTGCCCTGCCCTGAGGAATACCTAAGACTCCACCCCTTAAATGTAACAGGGATACTGAGACATAGAAATATGGCTCAAATGAAAGAACAGATCAAAACTTCAGAAAAAATACAACTAAGCAATGAAGAGATAACTGATCTATCAGATACAGAGTTCAAAACACTGGTAATCAGTTTGCTCGCAGAAATGGTTGAGGATGGTTGCAAAATAGAGGAAAAAGTGAAGGCTATGCAAAGTGAAATAAAGAAAAATATACAGAAAACGAACAGTGAAGGAAAGGAAAGTGGGACTCAAATCAATGATTTGGAGCAGGAGGAAGAAATAAACATTCAAGCAGAACAGAATGAAGAAACAAGAATTCAAAAAAAAATGAGGAGAGGCTTAGGAACCTCCAGGACAACTTTAAACATTTCAACATCTGAATCATAGGGATGCCACAAGGAGAAGAGGAAGAGCAAAAATTAAAAACTTATTTGAAAAAATAATGAAGGAGAACCTCCTCAATCTGGCAAAGGAAATAGACTTCCAGGAAGTCCAGGAAGCTCAGAGAGTCCCAAAGAAGTTGGACCCAAAGAAGCACACATCAAGGCACATCACAGTGACATTACTCAAGATTAAAGATAAGGAAATAATCTTAAAAGCAGCAAGAGAAAAGCCAACAGTTACCTAAAAAGGAGTTCCCATAAGACTATCAGCTGATTTCTCAAAAGAAATCTTACAGGCAAGAAGAGTCTGGGAAAAAGTGTTCAGAGTCATGAAAGCCAAGGACCTACATCCAAGATTATTCTATCCAGCAAAGCTATCATTTTGATTGGAAGGGTAGATAAAGTGCTTCCCAGATAAGGTAAAGATAAAGGAGTTCATCATCACCAGGCCCTTATTATATGAAATGTTAAAGGGACTTATCTAAGAAAAAGAAGAAAATCGAAACTATGAACAGTAAAATGACAACAAAGTCACAACTATCAACAACTGAACCTAAAAACAAAAACAAACTAAGCAAACAATTAGAACAGGAACAGAATCACAGGAATGGTAATCACATGGAGGGTTGTCAGTGGGGAGGGGGAAGGGTAGAATGGGGGAAAAGGTATAGGGATTAAGAAGCATAAATGGTAGATACAAAATAGACAGGGGGAGGTTAAGAATAATATAGGGAATGGAGAAGCCAAAGAACTTTTATGTATGACCCATGGACATGAACTAAGGTGGGGAATGCTGGTGGGAGGGGGTGGTGCAAGGTGGAGGGGACTAAAGAGATTAAAAAAATGGGACAATTGTAATAGCATATCAATAAAATATACTTTAAAAATATTATACACTTATAAATTTGAAAGGTTGTAGAAATATGCAATACCAAAATTGACACTGGAAGACATTTTTTAAAACTTGACTACATTAATAACCATTAAAGAGATAGCATAGCAGAAAATGATTCTGTATGTACCAATTATAAGTTCTAGGCCCAGAAAGTTTCTAGGTGAGATTTACTAAACTTCTTAAATTGCTCCAGAAAGCAGAAAAAATAGCTGCTTGCCTTTTGAAATGAAATTAATATAATCTGACTTCAAACTTCAATTAGCAGGATAGTGCAATAAAATGTAAATTATGGGCCTATAAACTTATGAACATAGAAATAAATCTGCTGATTAAAATACTCAGCAACCAAATCCATGAAAGTTTTTAAAAATAATACATTATAATAAAGTGGGAGTTGTCATTGGAATGCAAGAAGAATTTAATAACAGCAAATCTATAATTTGCTCATCTATCATTTGATTATAGCAAAATTAAAAATCACTTTATGCCTAAAGATTGGCAGTCACAGTGGAGAAAATATTTGTAATATATCTAGTAGACAAAAGGTTATTATCCAGACTATTATAAAGATTAAGGAAAAAAATGTTGAAATAGAAAAACAGAAAATACTAATATGTACTAACGAATCACAGAATAATGTTTGTGAGTAGCTAATTAACGTATAAAAATCAACCTCATGTGCGTTCAAAAAATGCAAATTTAAAAAAAATGAACTATTTTCCAGCCATCACATTGACAATAATTCTAGATTTTTACAATATGAAGGGTAGGTGAAGATACAGAGAAAACAGTATTGTTTTCATTCCATATGGTGGTAGTATACAGTTATGAAGCCATTCTGAAGGACAATTTGGCAGTTTACGGTAGAATTGAAAATACTATACTACATGAACCAGCTATTTTATTTGTAAGTTTATTCCCTAGAAAAACATTTATACCTGTCTACAAGACAATATGCAGAAAAGTATACATTGCCGCCTTGGTTGTAATAGGGAAGAACAGGAAACATCACATAGGAGTGTTAATAATTAAAATGTGATGAAGTCAGACAATTTATTTAGTGCTTAAATGTCATTGATCTATACACATCAATAAGACTGGAACTCAAAGCATAATGTTAAGTAACAACCAAAGCAATTAGCCAAATAATAGTAGGTATGTTATCAGTATGATGAAACAAATCGCAAGCATGAAGTTATTTCTAGAATGTGGTAAAAGTCAAGATCCTGGACACTTTCTGGCAGAGGAACTTGGGAGGTGAGATGGTGATTGTGGTAAAGGAGCCTTTAATTTTATCTATAATTCTTCAACATTATCTCTTTCCATTCTCTTTGGTTTTTTTCAGTTATCCTTGCTTTTCTCTTCTTTCCTCCTTTTCTCCCCCTTCTCTCTTTATTCCCTTCTTCGTCTTACTGAAACCCACTGGGGAATACGAGATATAAATACAATTTTAATTTTTATTAATAGTTGAATTTCCCTGTCTTATATCCCCTGTGAATGAGAATGAGCAAATTAAGTAATTCTATTTATCGTGAATATAATGATCTCCTTTCCCAAACAGATGTAGAGTTTTTTGGAGGAAAGAATCATATCTTCGATGTGACGTCTTACAATTTCCCACAGTGCACATAGTACAAATGATGCATGACAAATGCTGACATTCGCCAACCACAAACAAATTCCACTTAATTACTTTTTAATAATAGAACATACAAGTCTAAATCAATGGTTGCCTGGGTGATTCATTAAAAAATGTGTGATCTATTTGTAAATGTTTCTATCAGGCATTCCTTTAGTAATTTTTTCTTCTAGGTTTAAACTTGTATTTTTATCTCTAACATAGCCATTTGTTCATTATCCTGGATGCAGGCTTTAGGAGACTATACTACAGGTAAAAAGTACAATAAAAATAAATGTTATATTATACTCTGATCTTGCATTTGAGGTAGAGAAGCAGTGTCAAAAATCTAAATAATGTTTCTTATTACTTAGTTTAAATGATATTTTTAAAACACTTAACTATATAAATATGTGGTGGATATTATTGTAAACACCAGGCAGAGCTAATATAGATACTCTTTTCTGATGTTTCACTTGAATAATGTTCTTTGTTTGGCTACATTTCACTCTATATTAGTAGAAGGTGAATTATGAAGAAACTGGGTTAAATATACAAATCTATTTTAGTTTTAAAAGAGTAAAAAATATGACATCAATGGACCAATTTAATAGCTAAAAAAATAGTCTCATATCAGGTGTAGGCCTAGAAATCTTCAGTGTGCTTGTATTTTAAAATCAGGAATAAACGATTGAAATTTGCCAGGATTGAAATCCAGCCTTGTAAGCACTAGACCTTTGGGTGTTTTTCTTGTCATATCTGAGTCATGCTAGTTCACATGTCCAACTTTGAAAAGATTTCAAATTACTGACTTTTTCCCACTTTCTTTCAGGTTTTAGTTTAGTCCAAATTGGCTTGAATGCAACTTGGTGCTGCTGAAAAACAGGTTTAAAAATAAATTCTACAGAGATAAATATTTTTCACCTTCAATAATGTTTTTAAGCAGGTAAAATTTACAGTTTGAGGTTTGACTTTTTTTTTGAATTTTGAGTTTAGACACCCAAATTTTGACATAAACTTCTATACACAGTCTCCATTTTTTTAAATGAAAAATCCGTAATAAACAAGAAAGAAAACCAATAATAATGTTAAAAATATTTAAACAGAAAAAGCTGACCTAAAATTTTCTGTGAAAAAATACCTCTGGTAGAGGGAATTCTAAGAGAGTGAAGAGAACATTACTCTTAAATAATAAGAAAAAAGACCTGTGACAGGTGATTTCAACATGTTTTAAGGACAGATGAAGTGCTGTCATTTTGACTGATGGTATGCTTTAATTGCAAGACCTCTTATTGCAAAGTTGAAAATCAAGTTGTGGTAATAAATGCATCATTGAACGCTGCCTGAACAGTAAAGGCTGTTAATATCTTATGAATGCAATTTCATTGCAAATAATTTTTAAATTTTTGTGTACCAGTAATTCAGAAAGGGCTTGGAGGGCTAAATCTTATTTGAGGTCTATTATGCAGTTACTGCTAGATAACAGCTGGGGACCCAGTTGTCTGAAAGCTCAGTTGGGCTGGAGGTCCAAGATGCTGCACTCACATAGCAGGGGACCGATGTCATTTCTTCACTGGAAGGGCATCTGGGGCCCTTGACTGAATGCCTGTGTATACCCTTCCCAGTATGGTGGTTGCAGGATAGTCAGACTTATTTTACAGTGTCTGGTGCCTTCCGGAGTGTCTCCCAAGGAGACCACACAGAAGCTATATGGCCTTTTGTGACTTAGGGATGTGACATCACTGTACCTTACTCTACTGGCTGAAGGAACCATGATTCTTCCTGGTTACGGGGGGCACAGACCCCGCCTTCTGGTAGATGGAATGTCAAGGAATTTCAGGGCTACTTATTAAATCTACCACACTAGGGTAAACATATCAACAAATTACCTTGACAGTTTGTTTATTTATTAATTTGACATTGGAATAAACTACTCACTTGAACAATGTCCTTCATGCCAGGTTAATTAAATTATTTTGCAGCTGTGCCAAATGTGGTCAGTATAGCAGGCCATCTTTGCTTCTAACCATGGGGCTGCTGAAAAAGCTGGCTGCAAAATATTAGACTTGACATCTTGGCAAAAGAAAACAGGGCTCTCAGCAAGGCATATCTAGTGACAGAAACAATTTTCAGAACTTTATCTATCAGTTTAGACATGTGGTTTACCCAATGTTTTTTCTTAGTTTATTGAATAACCACAAGGGGTACACCTAGACTGTGCCAGGTTTCTTATGTGGTGATGATGGGGTTTTAGGCAACTCCGTCAGGATAATGTCTTGGCTTGCCTAGTAAGTAACAGCCCTATGTGTGTTTTACAAAGATAAGCAGCTACATCAGAAGAATGCAGATTTGAGTTTTTCTTGTTGGGAAAAATGACTGGAGTCTACCATAAACAGCTATCTGTGTAACATATCAAGACTGTCATTAAATCCAGAGGTGACACTTGAGAAGCTTACTGGGAAACTAGTGGCTTTCAACCTGAAAGGAAAAAAGTGTTTGTAATTTTGCAGTAATTTTGCTGCGCTTTCTCATTAGGGTGGTTGGCATCGCTGTTGCTTAGATTGGCATAGTGCCTTCATATACAGGGTAGAATTGCAGAACATCCAGAGTATTAAATTATTAAGTTAGTGTGATATCAGAAAGGAATTTGAAGTGCTGAAAATTATTTCACTTGAGATAAAGATAAAAAGAAATGAGAGTCCCCTCATCGTTAATCCTCCCATACCCTTATCTCCATCCAGGTCAGTCTTGTCCTTTCCTGGTGGTCTGGTGACTTGCCCCTCCTCTGCCTGCTGGCTCTCCTCCCATTTATCTTCAGTGAAATACTGGATCTCCTCATTCCTCCCCACGTTGTTGGGCTTTCCACAGGGCGCTTCTCTTGCCTTCTCAACTTAACCGAAACATTAATTTGCTCTGCTGATCCTCCCTTCCTCAAGCCTACCGGGGGTGGAGGGGGGGAGACAGTACATTCCCCTCTTCCCCACTCCTGGGGTGAGAAGATCGAGCCAGTTTTCTCCTAGCTCTCTTACTTGACTTCTCTGTGATATTGGCACAAATATTTAACTTCTCCTTGAAACTCTATTCTCTTGGCTTTCAATGTGTTATTCTTTTCGATTATATCTTTTCTTCACAGACCTTCTCTATTGGTTCTTTCCCTTTGTCCTGTCCTCCTGGGGGTGTTTGGTTCTTCTGGATTTTCCCCTAGAAAGTCATGTCCATAATCTCTAACTTTCTACATCTCCTCACCTTCTGCTTTCCCAATACACTCACTCTTTCTGTTTTCCTTGGTTCAGCTACTGGTATATCCATCCATTTGGCCACCAAACTGAAAATTTCGGAGCCAACTTTCACCCCAAGGTTTAGTTAGTATCCCCATATGGTAGGTGCTACCTCTAAACATTTCTTGATTCGAATTTTGTCACCTAATAACTACCATTGTTGTAGTTAAGACTTCACCTTCTCTAATCTGATCTCAGGGGTCTCCTACCTGATTTCACTCCCTTCAGACTCTGGTCCTACCAACCCATTCTCCATGTTGAAACCAGACTGATTTTTCTAGTACACAGATAGGATTGCTCTGTTTCCTTTTTGTCAAAGTCCCTATCAATTCTCTGTTGTCTGCATGATTAAATCCATCAAACCAGCGTAGCGTTCCAGTTTTATACCCTGCTGTGTCTTCCTAGCTGATTGGACAGCTGACCACAACTTTAACATAGAACATGGTGATCTCTTTCACACTGCCTGTGTGCAGACTGTAGATTCACAATACCTGGAATACTTTTCATCTTTCTTTCTCTGAGGAACAGTTCTTTTCAAAATATGGTTCAGAGATTATCTCCTTTGTTGAGCTTCTTCTACTTTATTACCCACATGAGGGTAGGAAATAGGAATAGAGGCAGGGAGGAAAAGAAATGATTTTATTTTTTCCCAGAAGGAAATGCTACACTCAGATTGAGCTTGAGGTAGGAAGGAACACTTTAACGTTGATAGTCATGGGAATATATGCACATGTGGGTTAGAAAAGGATTGCTCTCTGCAGATAATGATTTGTGAAATGTGACATCTGATAATGTAGCAAATGAGAACTAGACAAAAACAAATACAAGATACTCAATGATTTATATTTTTCCCAGCTAACCTAATTTCTCAATATGTTGAAAAAGAAAATTCTATCATTTTGATTTTTACCTCTTTAGTCTGCCTTACCACATTGTTCACAACTCAAACCCTTTAAAGTCTTATATATAGGAATACAGGGTTGGGCAAAAGTAGGTTTACAGTTGTTTGTATGAAAAATAATATAATAATTAATAATAGTACAAAAATCAACTATGAATTTTGTGTACTCACAACTGTAAACCTACTTTTTCCCTACCCTGTATTTATTCTGATGTATTACTGAAAATTAAAAACATAAAAAAAAAGTTTCAAAGCTCTTTAAAGCTTCAGAGTTTTGGGGTACATTGGTATTAAATTATAAAATTTACCAAGTTCCAAATAGGTCAACATTAAAAAAAATTAGGCTATGAAAGCATTAAAACAGTGGTGAAAATTTTAAAAAAGATATATAAAGTGAACATGAAACTTGAAGGCAAACCTGTAATATTTGTTGTACAGGACAAACTATATTTTTTAATAGGACATCTCCAAAATAGGTCCAGAACTCTTGGAATTTTAGAGGGGGATTTTGAGAACATTCTAGGCCCAACTCCTAGTTGTAAAGTGAGCAAGTAAGACAAAGAAGGGTAAGTGATTAACTGCAGTCAAGGACAAAGCAGAAGTAGAGACAGTGACATGTCCAAGTCCTTCACTTCTTTTTATTTTCACTATAGTCTAAGAAAATGAAATGAGTGCTTGATTATCAGTGAAGGAACAAAGCCACCGAGCTGATGACCTTGAGCACTGGCAGCCAGTGTGCTCTGTTAAGGAAGGAGGGGTTCACTTAAATGGCGTCTCTATCACTTTCCCTAGAATGGGCCCCCTGAGGTCTAACACTGTAGAACTAGAGGCATAAAATGTGATAAATACCCTGAAAGTATAGTTTGGGCCTCTAACATGAGGAGTTACAAGAAACATAACTTAGAGGCAATTAGGAAGGATGTGCTTATCTTAGGTTTTCCCAGATTATATATAGCCTTGCATTCTAGTATAAAACTGCCAAAGCCAGTAATAGTTTGGTTTATTTTGGGGGGCATAGAGAAGGCCAACATTCAGACAAGTCAATTAAGGAAGAAATTCTTGCTTAAGAATTATCTTTATGACTCCTAATTGTACACTATTCTCTATTTTCTACTTATTAAATAAAAATTATTATTCATGGACTAGTCACTCCTTTTCATGCTCCAGCTTTAAGTTTTACTCCAAAGGAAAGAAGGATCTGCTTTAACTCAGAAGTTTTTGAAGATTTCCAGAACTGGGGTCCTTGCCTTTCTCCCACTAGTACTTATCCAAAGCTGAGGGATCCGGCTCAGGGCTTTTTGAGAGAAAGCCCTTTGATAGTCCTGCATTTGGCCAGCTTCCAGCTTTGCTGCATGATGATTAAGTGTGCTTTTACCCAAAAAAGTTCAGAAACGTTTAAATTATTCTTGAAAAACAGAAAGTGTTATCAGACTATATACACAATTGAAAGCTCAGATAATGACCAGCTTTTCCTACCTCTATGTAGATGTTGCTACAAAGAGACCAATCACCAATTGCATGAGGGAGATACAGATTAAAACACAAAGTGCAACGTGCATTACTGATGCTTTTCACCAGGTACCATTGCATACTTTTACCTAGTGTCATTTCCTGCCATGTCTTCTGACCTTTCCAAAATATCCAGATATTTATTTGCATTTTCAGGGAGCCAAATCTGGGGCTCTACACTTTCTGTAGGAAGGGAAGGTGGCTATGGCCCATTTGATTTTTCTGTCCACTTTATTCGAAACACGATAAGGACTCTAATATACACTGGAAAAAATTAGCACAGTGAGAGAATGAAATAACATTCAGGTACAAAGTAGGGGATAGGGAAAAAGAGGCTATTGTAAGTTAGGAGATGATAAAAGTAGGTTCTTACATTCCTTTATACGAAGGGAAACCCCCCAAATACAGATTTTATTTATAAAAAAATTTGTGTTTATTCTTACATGTTTAAACTTCAGTAACCTTCAAAGTACTCTCCATTTGATTCAATACACCTATCCAGATGTTTTTCTATTGCTCAAAACAGTTTTTGACCCTGGCTAGTGCGGCTCAGTGGATTGAATGCTGGCCTGTGAACCAAAGGGTTGCCGGTTTGATTCCCAATCAGGGCCCATGCCTGGGTTGTGAGCCAGGTGCCCAGTAGGGGGCACTTGAGAGACAACCACACATTGGTGTTTCTCTCCCTTTCTTTCTCCCTCTCTTCCCTTCTCTCTAAAAATAAATAAATAAAATCTTGAAAACAAACAAACAAACCCAGTTTTTGAACTCTTCGACTCTGATGCCTTTTAGCACGTGTGCCATGTTTGTTTCACCTCTTCCACAGCAGTAAATCATTTCCCTTTGAGGATATTCTTCCAGGGAAACAAACAAACAAAAAGTCACTCAGGCAAGATCAGGTGAATAGGGAGGGTAGGGCATGAGGGATCATGACACTTTTAGTCAAAACTGCTGAACACTCAGTGCAGTGTGGGCAGGTGTGCTCATAAATCACCCATCATGAAACAGGCAAATGCTTTGAAAAGAGTCTTCAAACAAAAAAGTTATTGAAGCTGAACACAGCCTCTCACAACAATGCCAGCTGGTACAGTGATACATTTGGGTTCATAGAACACTCACCTCACAAGGGAAGCCTGTACTATAAGGGGCCTGCCTTCCAGAAGATAATTCAGTATTTTTAGGTCCCCCGCTCCTATAGTATATATTACTTTATGGAGTAAATTATAAGTTGCTATTTATTATAATAGGAAGTTCCATATTTTGATATTTTCTTTCAGTAGAGAACTGAAAACTAATCTCTCATATTTCTCTAGATCAAATCATTTTCCTGTAGCTTTCTTGCTGATTCTCTTTCCCCCAACCCTCATATTCAGGCTTTTTTCTATATAGGACTCACATTCTGGACCCCAGCTGTGAAGAAAACCTTCCCCAGTTTCAATGACACTCAGTTTCTTGGCTTCCACTAAACTACTCAGCCATGTTCAGGTAGACAAAACGTCTGGTCAACTGCAAGTTTGATTTTGCTTGGAATTTGATCAGGGCTGACATAATCTCAGCTACTCTAGTGGTTTGCTCATGGAGTTGGTACTGACCCTCATTTGACTCATCCACTGTTTTGTATTAGCCTTTTGATCTCCCTTTATTATTGGCCCAGTCAGGAAGATTCATTTAATTGAATCTTTAATATATACCAGCTGCTAAGGGGTATAAAAAGAGTGTGGTGGATGTCCTGCTCTTTGGAAATCAAGGTCTATTTGGGAACACGGAAAAGTAAAGAGGCAGTTATACCTCTTTAAGTGCTGGGAAAGAGGAAGAATGATGTGTTAGGCAGTCACCAAAGGAGGATGCTTAACCCAGCTGTGATGATCAGGGAGGTTTTCCAGAAAGCGCAGCATGTAAGGACAGAACCACAAGATGAGTTGGATTAAGCCAAGCAAAACCTGGAGAAAGTGCTTCAGACAGAGAAAACCTCAGAGGGTGAAAGTCTGGAAAAGTGAAGACGTGATGTATCTCAGGGGAGGAAAGTAATTCAACATTAGTGAATCATGGAGTGTGCTTAGCAGGGGACAGTGGAGTTTGGAGTCAGGGTGGGAAAAAATAGAGGCTGGAGAGGGCTTTGTCAAGGACAAGAATCAGTATGAACTTTACTTGAAGGGTATTGAGAAGACACTGGAAGAGTGGCATGGTTGAATTTGTCACTCTTGATGGCCAATCCTGATGACTAAAGGAAGGTGAATGGACTGGTGGGGCACAGTTAGGAGGCTACCATGCTAACTTGGGCAAGAAGATGGAAAGAAGTGAGCAGACAGGAGAGAGATTAGGAGGCAGAATTGATGGACTTGGTGACTGATGAGATACTGGGAACGAGGGAGTGGAAGGAGGCGTACAGGATACCTCAGTTTCTGTATGGAAAAACTGAATGAACTATGATGCTTTTGCTTGTGCTAGAAAAGAAGGAGCATTTGGTTCTCCTAGTTCCTTAGATTAGCCACAGTTTCTTCATAATTCTTCTCATCCTAACTGGTCTTACCTTTTCCCCATTTCCCTATGTTTCCGCAGGCTGTGGTCAATCTTAATTTAAATAGCTCCGGGCTTTGTTCTATTTTAGAGGTGTTAAATTTTTCTCTTATGGAAAACTTGGCCTCATAAAGCTCATACATTTGTACCTACTTTCTTTGTCAGAAATGCCCTCCACCCTTCACTATTCAGGCAAACTTTGCTGATCTGTTTAGGCCAGATCAGCTATGACCACCTCGGTGAAGTCATTCCAAGCTCCTGTGTGGCTCTGCGCCATTCTTCCACATCTCTTTGTTTCTATATCCACAATAGGGCTTACTCCCCAGTGTGTTGTCTCCTTCCTTCCTCTTCTCTTTTCCACCATCCCATCGCCTCACACAGGATTATTGTTGGCTCCCTGAAGGAGTACAGTTTATATATTTTATTCATATTTCTATTATTACCATCAAAGGGAGGGCATTGCAGTGTTAGTGTTCAATAAGAGTTTAATGATGAAATATGAGTGAACTTCCCATACCCTTTTCTTTTCAAATTGCTTTCAAGGTCTATTTCCGTCAAAAAAATATTCTCAGCTAACCCTATTCATTAGCCAATTTACCAATACATACTTGAGTTCTTGTAATAATTACCCTTTTTTTTAAATCCACATCCAAGAACCTTTTTTCATTGCTTTTTAGAGAGAGAGAAAGGGAGAGAGGGAGAAGGAGAACAAAACATTGATGCTACAGAGAAGCATCAATTGTTACCTCTTGTACGTGCCCAGGCTGGGGACTGAGCATGCAACCTAAACACGTGCCCTGACCTGGATTTGAACCAGCAGCCTTTCTGTTATGGGATGATGCTCCAACTAAGCCACACCAGCCAGGGCAATAATTGTCTTTTTATATGAATAATTAAGCTGACTCTATGGCACCCTTGAATTTGTTTGAAACAGTACGTTTCCTAAGAACAGACTAGTGGTGTATGTGTGCAATGTTGACCGCAATTTTCTAATCTGTAGCTGAAGGCTTTAGAAACATGGGGTTAATTGTGACATCTTAGACAAATTAAACCTTTCTACACTTGTTTCCCTCAGATATAAAATGGTAATAATCCCCATCCCATTAATTTGTTACAAGAATTAATTGCGCAGATGCATTTAGAGCACTTAGCATAGTACCTGCAGCAGTAAAAATGCTCAGTAAATGCCACTTATTCTTACTCTCTGCTCTCCCTGTCATTATTTAAACTTTGCATAAAATTTTTATTTTAACAGACTGGTGATTGTGTGTGTATATATGTGTGCATGAGTGTGTGTGCATTTAACAGATGCTGATAAATTCATTGAAAAAAACAGTGTATATTAAAGACATCACAATTGTCAGGAGAGTTCTCATGGTCTGTACATTTGTGTTTGGCAATAAACCTGTAAAATCTCTTATTTTGCTAATTTTTCATCTACGTTTTGCTCTTCTTGTTCCAGTGGGAATCACAACTTCTATTTCTTTGGATCTTTAAAGTGCCAAACACTATGTTTTGTGCTTGTTAGGCCTTTAATAAGTATCTGAGCAACTGTAGCCTTGGCCCCTAGTCCTGGAAACATGGGAGAAATAGTTCAATTTATTTAGTTGTATACAAAGAGCCATAAGCCTCTGAAGGGAGAGGAAAATAAGTCAGAATGATTATCTCCCACCAGTGCAGAGAGCTGGGAGAGCCCTCTTAGCTTATTTCTCTGAAGTTGGAGGGAGCTCTTTTTCCTTTCCAGTGCTCTCTGTGCAGCTCCGAAAGTGACTTCTTGACGAACTAAGGGAAGATGGAAGCTGATGTGAGGTCCCTGAACTAACCTCTATGGCTGTGAGATTCACAGGTCAAGCCTGTGGATTCAGAAATCACAAAGTGCTTTAAAGATTCATATGGTTAAAGGCACTGGGGTGTGTCCCCCAGTCTTGCAATCCACAGACTCCTATGAGTACAAATTCTAAAAGGGCAAAATAGGTTCCCTCCCTCCTTCCCTTCCTTCCTTCCTTCCTTCCTTCTTTCCTTCCTTCCTTCCTTCCTTCCTTCCTTCCTTCCTTCCTTCCTTCCTTCCTTTCTCCCTTCCTCCCTTCCTTCTTTTTATTTTATAAATTTAGGAATGTTTTTACTATTTTTTAATGATGGATGTTTTTTTACAAAAATTTTTAAGTGGTGTAGTAAAAGTATGTTTCATTTCTTTTAGATTTTTTTTTCTGAATTTCATTAGGATCACCCTTTCAGGACTAGAATAAGATTTTTTTCTTAAAGATTTTATTTATTTATTTTTAGAGAGAGGGGAAGTGAGGAAGAGAGCGATACATCAATGTGTGGTCACCTCTCGAGCGTCCCCTGCTGGGGACCTGGCCTGCAACCCAGGCATGTGCCCTGACTGGGGATTAGACCAGTGACCTTTAGGTCCACAGGTTGGCACTCAATCCACTGAGCCACACCAGCCAGAGCTAAAATGAGATATTTTATGTTTATGGTTCCTGTGTGCAAAATAAATGATACATTTCTAATAGACAGAGTGGTTCAGGCTGGTTTCAGAAGCCTCTCCATGCCATAGGATTACCTGTGCTGGATCCTCAAGCCAACCCTGCTGAGACCTTCATGGTAATATTTTGTCATCTCGAGATCCTTCCCTCCATTTATTGAAAGGAATGTACCCAGATGTGAGATGATGGAACTATGACATTTATTGGTCCCTTGGTCTCATTCTTTGTCCTTCTCAGCTCTGTATGTGTCCCTGGGGCTGTGTGATAGCAAGACATTCCTAGAAAAGCATAGATCATCATTCCAGGTTATATGCATGGATGTAGTCCCTCTGATCCAATCCTTGAACTCTCTTGGAAAAGCTACTCCTAAGAAAACATAAAGAGTTGTATGTACCTGCATAAATTCTGTTTCCCCTTTCCTTTTAAAATCTACATACTAGTTCAAAGAAACAGCTCCCTTAAGTTTAATTAAACAAGAGACCCGTGGGACCCTTAGAGCTAGGATCTCAAAGTATTGTTCATCTTTTCTTGATATGGACTCTGTTGCCACCTTGGTTTACGGAAAGTATCCTAGGAACCTCTCCTTTCGGATAGCAGAGCAATCTTGTACTTTACAGAGAAGTATCACTGCGTATATACAGGATAGGTTGAATGTTACTTGAATCTTCAGGAGAAGGCCCCATTGCTCTAAAAGTACAGATATTATCTTAGAGGTCTCAAAACTCAGTGACTATTAATATTAACAAAATCATTAGAGGGTTAATTTAGGGACATTAAGCTCTTAAATTCTGAGTTATTCATTTTATGTTTTACTAATACATATCCCACCATCATTAGGAAATTCAGGAAATTAAACAGAAAGTCTGTCACAGCCCTTGGCTTATAGTATGTGCTTAGTAAACACTGGCTGAATTGTTAAGTAAATGAGTGAATGTATTGACACCATCCTATATACAAGGTCTGTCCAGAAGGTATCCAACCATGTAATGTGAAAAATAGAGACATTTATTGAAGAAGATAGAAGATATAAGAAACATTGTACATAGGACAATGACTCCTCAGTCCCATTCAAAGTTGGCACCTTGGGACCTCATACAGTTCTGTCAGTCACCATCAGCTGCCTCATTGTATTTTCCTGAATCTCATTGACTGTCTGAAATCTCTTCCCTTTCAAAGGTAATTTTAGTTTTGGGAAAAGCCAGAAGTCACAGGGCACCAAATCTGGGCTGTAGTGGGGCTAAGTCACCTGGGTGATTTGATGTTTCACCAAAAAACTGCACAAGACGTGATGCATGAGCGGGCACGTTGTCATGATGAAGCTGTCAATCTCTAGCTTCTTGTAGTTTTGATCATCTGAATTATCTGGATAGTTTCTGTGGAGGAATGTTCAAACTTAATGCAAAATTTCATGCAGGTTCATTGCTCTACTGGCTCAGTTATTTTGAATGTGAGGCCTCACAGTACACATGCTCACTCAGTGGTGTCTACCACCCCCACCGACTAGTACAGTGAGGTTGTCATTTCTCATGCACGTGCATGCCAGTCCCCTCTCCTTGGCTGCCAGGCTGCATCGGTGTCCATTCTTGTTATATTAACAATGGCTGGACTTTTTCTGAACAGACTTCGTCATATATCTTTTAAGATATCTGTTAACATATCCCAAGATCTCCTAGGTCTTTTTCTCAGTGATTCCTCCAGTTCCTTTAACTTTGAAATTTATATTAAAATGTGTGTACCTCTCGGGAAAGTTATAGTAACATTACAGTTTATTATATTGTTGTTATTATTATTATTTACAGCATCTAATGATCACTGGCATTAAATCCTCTGAGACCCAAAGTCAAGCAAACATTTTTGAAAACCATTAACCATAAATACTAATATTTTGAGCTTTTTATTTTATGCTAAAAAGGCACATGTAAAAGAACTATTTTAAAAATGATTCACCCATTTCACAGGTTTTTTTTTTTTAAAAGACGTTTGGAAAATTCCCTAGGTTTTGCATAGAAAATCAGTAGTAGGCGAAAGCTAGAAACTCAGGAATTTATTTCTTCATCCTGTCTTTAGCCAATTGGAGACAGGCCGTCTGCAGACTATGTTTTCTTTTTAATGGCTATAAAGTGAACGAACTCAAAGAACAGTCTGGGGTCCTGTTGAGATTGATATGAAAAAGGACAGGGGAAGAAAAGATTCCTCATTAATGGATTTATATTCTAGTGATAGGGCTAGGAGGTGGAAAGGTCATTTTGGAAAGTAAAGTGAAATATAGAGCATGCAAAAAAATTATCTCGTTATCTGACTTAGAGACATGAAGCTGCACGTTATCCTCTGTTCGTTTATTTTTTTCTCCTAGTTTTCCTTTTATTTTTAGATAAATGTGAGTCAGACAGATGAGACAAGAGTAATTTTTAGAAACTCGTTTTCTTTGCAAGCTTTTGGGAACAGAGTTCTGCTTTCTTTATAGTCTGATTGGAAGTGTTCTTCGATTGTAAAGGAAGAACATGCAGAAGCAGGCACTAAATCAGAATTTGGGGCAACAACGAAAACATCTTATTAAAAGTTGAGTATATTAGGCCATAATTAGACAAAATTTAAAACTTAATTTGAAAATCAAAATTGAAGTTCTTTCCAGATAATCATGAAAGAAAAAGAAAAAAGACATAACTCTGAAAGGCTTTCTTAGTTCAACAAGTAGAGAGTTAGAAGGTAACTATTTTGGTGACTCTGTTGTTAATGACCCGTCCCTTATATACAAACAACTTACTTTAATGTTCAACAATTACTTGCCCAGGAATGTTTTATTTAAAAATATGTGAATGATTCCTTGCTGAAGTTTACTGATGATATCCTGAATAAAACCTACATCCAGGGTGGAGCTGAAGATGGGAATCAGTGAGCACATCTGCTTCTGCCCCAGGAAGGACGCAGCCTTGCTCAGGAAGCTGGTCAAAGCTTCTACAAGGTCACTGATCAGTACATTGTGGTGGTCCAACAAGGCGAGCGAGACACTGGCTGGGTCACTAGTCATTCTCCCTGGACCACTGTGGGGACACCAGTTTGGGCACTGGCTTCAATTCTGACATTGGTCAGCACGTCCAAGAACGCCTTCAGGTTGACCACCTTCCCAATGAGAGGCAGGATCAGGGTGACGTTTGCGATGGCCAGGAGACTTCGGTTAAGGCCTTGGTCATTTGGAGTCAGTTTGGTTTTGACATCCAGGATGGGGGAATTACTGATTTTCAGCCCCAAAGCCTTATCCTAAACTGAAAGGATGTTAGAAAGGGCATCGTTCACCAATTTTCAGCTTCCTGGACCTTCTGCTTAGCCAGTTGCCAAATTGTGGATTCCTGAAGAGGACAGATGAGGAGGACCTGCTGTGATGGCCCCATCTGATTAATTCCCAGTTGCTTGACCATGTCTCCTTGTAGTATTGTGCTCTGGGAAGATGCTGCCACCATCCAGCTGGAGTGAAAGCCTGAGCCCTGCCAGAGGACCCCTCTCAGTCACTCCTTGCCTTCATAGTCAAGACAGTGGTCTCTATGCTCATCGCCCTCCATCCCCAGCAATAAAGATCACTTCTGGCTGGTGTGGCTCAGTGGATTGAGTGCTGACCTGTGAACCAAAGGGTCTCTGCTTCGATTCTCAGTCAGGGCACATGCCTGGGTTGCAGGCCAGGTCTCCAGTAGGGTATGAGAGAGGTAACCACACATTGATGTTTCTCTCCCTCTCTTTTTCTCTCCTTTCCCCTCTCTCTAAAAATAAATAAATAAAATCTTAAAAAAAAAAGAAATGTAGATGAGGATTTTTAGGGTCTAAAATATTATCTACTGTCTCATTGCAAAGAGTGACAGAGGCCAGGATTCAAACTGAGCTTTCTCTGGTTCTAATCCTCCACTCTTACTCTTGCCTGAGAGTTCTCCTGTGGTGTTCACTCTCTTAACACACAGAGGACACAGGTGAGTAAGACACCTTGTGTCCCAGTGACCATACAACTAGATACACACAGTTGGTGACGTATAGCTTGTGACTTGGTTATAGCGAGTATATATGAAGCACAGTCTCAGCACAAAGGAGGAAATATCAGCTCTGCTGGGGTTGAGATGGAGCAGATCAGCCAAGATTTCACAGAAGAGGAGGAAAAGGCCCATCTAGTTGGGTCTTCCTTGTTGACAAAGCACAGGAGTCCATCTTGAGCTGGAGGGAAAAACCTACGTGAAATGTCTTGAAACAATGGCATAGAAGATGTGTTTTTATAATTGCCAGGTGAATTGTGGGATACTCAGTTAAATGAGAATTTCAGATAAATAGCAAAATATGTGTTAAAATAAGTATGTCCTATGCAATATTTGGAACATATTTATACTAAAACATTTTATGTTGTTTATCTTAAATTCAAATTTGACTGGGCGCTCCGTAAATTTGTTTGCTAAATTTGGCCATGCTATGGTTTTGGACCTCGCTGGAGGAGCGTTGAGACAGTTACGTTGAGGCTTAAAGTCAGAGAACATGGTCTTTGCCATCCATGGGATAAACAGGGTTAAAATCAGATTCCCCTACTAATGAATATCTGTTTTCTATGACTGGGGTGATTTATACCACTTAGTCAAAAACAACAAACAGCTGAACAAAACATCATCTCTAATGAGAAGGACTTTTCTGTTGAAAGAGTCATATAATAAAATGACTTCCAACAAACTCAAATAAACCAGTACCTGGTTATTCTTTTCTGAAAAAATGAAAAGAGAAAATGAGGAAATGTTTGGGTTAGAAAAGGGAGAATGAAATAAAACCAGTAGGGTACCTTTATGTCACATATATGGTACATATGTGTTTTCTGCTTAATTTTTAAGTGGGAAAAAAAGACAGATGGAATTGTATTATTCCCATGTAAATCCTATCTAAACTAAACCAAAGCTGCTATTTTATGACTCAGTAGTATGGAATTTTCCCCAGGGTCACAGAAGACATAGTTGCAGAGGACAATTGGGAATTAATGACCCTGTGGAAGGCAGGTGGCATTCTACATTTATTTAAATTTTTAATGATAATAGATGTTTAAAAAAGCTATTTTGTACTGTATCTTAGTTTAACAGTGTGCAGTGTATCTGTGACATGGGATTATGTAGCATATCTTCTCCATTGGTTGTGTTCACTGAAAGGAGACATCTAAAGATTTCAAAATAACATTTAGAAAATAAAATCATAGGTGAGGGCAGTGGCTGCAAACCAATTTAGATTTTTCTCTCCCACTATGTGTCTTTTATTTACATTTCTCCTTGTTCTAGAAAGGATTTAAGGCAGCTCATAAATATGTGCGAGACTGGTCACTCCTACACAGGAGGCTGCTGGAGCATTTCGATGATTGTATGTTTCAAAGTTAAATGCGAAGGCTTGTTTCTCTATGATTAGTGTGTGTGATTCTGGGGAAAAGTTATACTAATTGTTACATTTTACCAACAATATTATTTTATTTTTATTATTTTACAGTGTCTGTTGAACAAAGGCATGAATCCTATGAGAACCATAGTTAAGCAAGCATATTTTAAAAACTGTTAAATAAAAAATTTTATTTGATTTGGATAATCTGTGTTGGTTTCACTTTTATTTAATAGGGATTTCACTACTCTTTGTTTAAGCCTGTCTTCACTTTATTTTTAAAAAGATTTTATTTATTTATTTTTAGAGAAAGGGGAAGGGAGGGAGAGTGGAAGAGAAACATCAATGTGTGGTTGCCTCTCATGTGTCCCCTACCAGGGACCTGGCCCACAGCCCAGGCATGCACCCTGACTGGGAATTGAACCAGCGACCCTTTGGTTTGGTGGTTGGCACTCAATCCACTGAGCCACACAAGCCAGGGCAAGTCTTCACTTTAAATGAGGTTAAGGAAAGACAAAAATCTAACTGTTGTAAACACAGTCTGAGTTTCATCATCAACACTTTCATATAAAGACCAGATAAAATAACCGAAAGTAGATGTTGGTCACAATGAATAACTAATTCGTTTTGCTTCCTGAATTATTTTTACTTTGCTTAGGCATGATACTCTTGCTTTAAAATAAAGTGCTATTAGTAATCTTGGATGTGAGTTGATCTAAGCTGGTCTAATTTTTAATCTTGGCTTACCTGGGAAAGGATTTAAACTATAGCAAGAATGGTTTAGGAGCCAAACTTTACCATCCTGGAATGGGTTCCCTTCCTGATGTTGTTTTCAGTGGTTTGGTTAGGTATCTTGTCAAGTGAGCTGTACTTTTACTGAATCTGATGGTGACAACATCGAGCTCCAAATGAGCCTGACCAGCTGGACAAATGGCTGAATCTAACAGAATGAATTTTAGTAGGAATAAACAACGAATGCATAGCTCTGTACCTGGGTGCAGAAAACCAACTGGAAAGATAGCTCATACTAAAACTTCTGGGTTTAAATGGTCCAGGGCTTTTAGGTAATAGTGAGTTCAGTATACGTCAACAGAGTGGTGGGGCTGCCATAAATTTAATAGGATTTAGGTCAATTTTGTAGAAACTTCCTAGGCTAAGGAGGATGTGATAACCCTGCTCAACATTCCACAGTTGTCACAACATTTTTAAATTCCAAGTTTATATCAAGGCACCACACTTTAAGAGAGCATGCATTTTAAAATTATTTTTAAATTTTATTATGTATTGGTTTCAGATGTAAAGCTTAGTGGTTAGACAGTCACATACTTTACATAGTGTTTCCGTCGATATTTCCAGTACCCCAGCTGGCACCATACACAGTTACCACAATATTATTGACTATATTTTCTATGCTATATTTATATCCCTGCAACTATTTTCAAAGTACCAATTTGTACTTTATAGTTCCTTCACCTCTTTCACTCAGTGTCCCAACCCCCTTACCCTCTGGCAAGAGAGAGAGCATGGTTTTAAAAAACAAAAATGTACTTGGTGAGAGGTTAGATATAAAGCCATGTTGAAAGAAGAAAAGCTATCAAAACACAAGATGCTTTATCTGGAGGAAAGAAGAAAAAGTTTATTTCCTCTGCTGTCAAATGTATACAAGGACCAATAAATAGAAGTTTGCACATAAGGATACAAGTGCTTATAGTCAATCTTAGGTAGATAGAATGGGCTGTCTTAGGGGACCTGCACCTCTTATCTGTTGGAGAGACTAGAGAGAGGTGACTTTCACATTGGACGAGATCTAGACCTTTGTAGCTAGTGCCTTCTTAATCTGGTATTCTGCAATTCTAACGATGTTTAAAATATTTACAGATGTTTTTCTGGGTGTGCCTACCTTCTACAGCAATCAGTTCTTTAAGAAACTTAGTGACATTACAAAACAAAAAACAAAAGTGTCAAATGAGACTTTGTTATTAACATAGACAAAGCAACTGGTTGATTGACTGGGAAATTCAGTTTTGATATTCAGGTATCTAGGAGATATAACTTGTTTTTCTGGTGATTGGGTCATGTTGTCTACATATGTGACTTTAAATATAGTTCTTAATACAAACCGGCAAAATGGATCACTACAAATACACATAAAACCATCATCAAAACAGTTTGTAAAGTACATTAAAATTCCATTATAATTAGAAATTTTATGTTGGTTGCATTCATGTATCATTGTTTCTTTCTAGTCTTTTAAGATTCAGTGAAAAATCTCTAGATGACAAACTGCTTGTGTTGTCCCAGCCAGTGGTTCACTTGTTTCCAAGAATATTTGATATTATAAAATACCCATATGACAAAATAAATCAGCCCCTTAGCGTTTGTTTTAATAAGATTCATAAAATCAATTCTATGATTTTTTTCCCTTCCTATCAACAACCCCTGGTTTATATTTGTTAGCCACCAGCTGGCTTTTTTCCCCCACCACAAATGACTTTAAACTGCAAGATAATTCTACAAAAAAGAGATTGTCTCCAAAAGTTTCATGGAGCCAACTATGTCAGCAATGGAAAGAACTAGTACATTTTGTTTTGAAAATAAAAAAAAATCCTAGATCCGGCAATTGGCCTACTTAACTCCCAAATGCTCTTGAGTGCAGAATTTTAAGTGAAAAAGCTTACCTTTTCTTTATTTTTTCATTTATTTCTAAAACTATGAGGTAAAAATTTGGGACACTTTTAAATAGCATCCTTTATATTGGTAAATTATATGAAAATGTAAAATGTAGAATGTTAAATTATAGCATAATAGAGTACATTTAGTCGCTTAAATTAGATGGTTAGATATTGTTGAACTTTTTGTAACTAGGAGTTAAAAATCATGATAAGAATTTTGAGATATCCCTTAGTTAAAATATCTTGGTGCTAAATCTCATTAATATCTTGCTTTCGTTCATTTTTTTCATATCTTAATATTATTACAAGGTACACTTAGTTTCAGAATTTAGAAATCAATTACAAGAACTCACAACTAAATTTGTCCAGCCAGGGACTTTTAGGCAGAAAAGTAGATGGCATGCTCTCTTCACTGGCCTATTTTCTCAAAAAATACAAGCTAGTTCAATCCACTGCTTTCCAGGTAAAATGCCTCATAAGAGCTGGGTGTATGAGCACCCTCTATAGTAATCCAGGGCCTTAAGATATGAACTCAGGGCCTTGGCAAATTCATGAGGGTTGAAAAATCATGCTGAAAGAACTTCAGATCCTTAGTTCTCCAGGAGACAAAAAAAGAAGTTGCCTGTTATCCTGTGTTCTGACAAAGCGCTACCCTATCAAAGTTTTATTTGAAAGCATTTCAGTGCGTACCGTGTTGTCTAATCAAAGAACACATTTGTACATTTGGGACGTGCAGTTTTGCAAAACAAAGTACTGCTAAATATGAGTTCTCATGGTTGCATATCATTTTAATAGAGCCACCACCACTAAAACCCATAACTTTAATTCATGACAAAGAGCTTAAAGCCTGCATGTTGAACAGTTCCATCTTAATTACTTTCTCAGAAAAGCCTGTGGAAAATTAGATGCACCCCACCAGGCAATAAATATATCAAACCTAACAAAATTTAAACTAGAGAACAATCGACCCCTTTTCTTTGTTCTTTCAACGGAAAAGCGGATTAGTCCTTTAAAAAAAAAAAGATCAAGAGCATTTTATGGGAAATTCAGAAAGAAAACTATTTGGACTACAATCAAAATGTTATGAATAGTACTTTTTAAGTAATGACACATATCAGCAGTATTTGTAACCATAAGAACAATGTGATAAATTTTAATCACTGGGGACTCCAGGTCTGTGGGAAGTGCTTTCTACACAGACATCATTTATAGGTTTCCAGTTATGACCTATGTCTAAAAGACATTTTAATGATAACTAGAGAAAGTAGATAGATTGTCTTCCTAGAGTGTTGAAGTTCCTGCTTGTTGTCATCCTCAGCTCTATTAAAGAGCAGAGGCTTTCAAAGGTACTCTTCAGTCTAGCAATCAGGCTGCAAGACCAAAGGGATGGAACTAGCTCAGATAAATATGCCAGAAACGCACACTCCTCAGGATTTCCTGTGGGAGTCTGACCAAAATAAAGCCATATTAATAAATATAAATTTTGGAACACTGCTATCAACAGAAATAGGGTCCTGAAATGTACCCTTGAAATTCTTTTAGTTTCCTCATGCAGGTCAACTATTTCAGTGAAATTGTGCAAAATGTTAGACCTCCCTACGGGGACAATTGCTTTAAATTATATTAGAAACTCAAAGACTGTAATAGACATGCTAAGAAGGAGTTTAATTTATTGAACCCTCTAAATTGTTGAGCTCACTCAGGATCCTTTGGCCCCTTGATCTTAAAAATATCTTGAGATGAAAAAATGTAATTTCGTAGCATCTCAGCATCAAAAAAGTATGCAATTATCAATTTGGGTTTGGTTTTTATCTCTCTCCCTGGTTTTCTCTTTTGCATTTCTTTTACAAAGATGTTTAGGTGATGCAAATGGAATAAAAGAGAAAATAAACCATCAAGGAGGCTAAGACTTGTGTTCATGAACCATAAAGAATTGTCACTCTCAGATTTCGTCCCAATAATTTGAGAAACATTTCTTTGAATGTAACTCAAAGTCAAGTCATGTTTTCTGGTCCAAGTTTTCTCATAAGGCAAGACATTTCAGAACTCGAATTTTTGGACTCTCTGGACTCCCGTACCATGCTGGGCATGTGAATCACCCCTCACAGTCAGGAAGACATTGCTTTTAACCATTTTCTCCCCCCAGCATTTGGCCACCAACAACGTGGGAGAATGGAGTGACTGCTACCTCTTTTCTTTCTCATTGCATTCTGGTTTCAAAGTATTTTAGGCTGCAGAATATAATCTTTTTTAGTTAGAGTTAAAGAAACCATCAAATATAATGCTCCCACTCAAAATTATCAATTTGACAACCAGTCGCATAAAATCTTGTTTTACAAGGTTATTGGCCCAGTAGAAGTAAACACAAATGTGCTTGACTTCACCTCCACCCTTTGGTGAAATCATTAGCTACTAAAATCAGAGAATGCTAAGAATAGAAGATAGGGTAGTAATTGTTCCTCTTGCCTTAGAGAGTAAATAGACATAATGAATCTGAAGGGACTTACACATATATTTTCTAGTTGATAAAATTCTAAAGTTTGCCCTTTCAAAAGTTAACTCCTTTAAAGGTATGAATAATCCAAGTGGTAGCATAGCAAATATCATCACCAAATGGAATCACCAAACATGTCACTGGAGCCATATTTTAGACCGCCAAGGACCCTCAATGTCACTTTTTTTTATTGTTTCCATATTAAAATGTAAGACCTGGTGTTAAGCTGACAAAATAAAGTACTTAGAATCCAGGTTTGTTAGTGAACACATTGAAGCACCAGGATTCACTGTATTTTTTACTTTTTACTTCTAAAGATGTGATTAGAGTGTAGGTGTTTTAATTATATCATGCAACAGCTGTGGCTCAGTTCATTAAACAACTGCTCTCAAGAAAACATGGCCCTTCCTCAATCAGGCTGAGCTGCAAGCACCAGTGAAGGGGCTCGAGTTAATCTAAGGTGTTCAAGTCATGGAATTTTCTCATCTTCAGTGGTCTGAACAAACTGGACACTTTCCTACTCCTCTCATCCCATCCATGAGTAAGTAGTTCAATGATCTGCTGAATCTACCAACCCACGTCTTCTGATTCAATGGCTTATATTTTTTCTTTTGCTTTTAGAAATCCACAATCCTGGATAATTTTTGTTGTTGCTATTGTTTCTTTTTCTATTCTTCTTCTTTGCTTTTAATTCTTTCAAGGAAAAACTCTTTATCTTAATGGATAGTCATGTTGGTGGAAGCATTTTTCTAAATGTTTTTTATTTTCACTCAAGATACTCTTTCAAGAGTGCTTATCTTATGAGAAAAGGCCCTATCATGAACTGAGTGTCCGTAGAGCTGTTGAAAATACTAAATGATTATAATACAGCAGAAGAATGATATCCAACACCAACTTCTTGGTTAGGTTAACTGATTATACTTTCTGTGATTAATAAACTACACTATAGATTAGTAGTGAGAACTAGTTATTTAATCATAGCTATGGCTTAGCATAAATGTGATAAGCTATCTACTCAAAAAGTATTTCAAGCTGTAGAATATTTTCAGTGTTTTCATTTCAACTGAAACACTAGCATTTTAGCCTTTTCTCTGTTCCTTATTTTATGGCCATGGATAAAGTGTAGATAAAGGAGCTCTTCAATTACGTGTTTAATTCAAATCTTTGTGAGGCAGGAAAATTCCAGTGCATGACAAATTGTGCTATTTTAGTTCACAAGACCTTTATGGCAGATCCTCGAGTTCAGGCTAACAAAGATATAATGATAACAATCAGCTATTGTACAGGATAAGAGGAAATTAGTAGAAGGAAGAAGATACATTATAGTTGATGGATAAATGATATCTCGTAAATGACAGTGGTTTGTATCTGAGCCCTAAGACTAGCATATTTATTCATTGCTTTTGACTTTTTCATTCACAAGGATGTTTATTGTTGAACAGTCAATCTGAACTGCACTGTACTTTTGAACTTCCCATTCTAATGGGAAGGTCTTGTCAGAGAGAAATCGGAATTTGTACTGATTTGAGAAGTGATGTAAGATAACACATACTGTGTTTTACATTCTTTGAAGCTTGGACCCTCCCCGCATATAACACACACATCATTCCAACACTCACAAAGCTTAGCTGTGACAAACAGCCCCACTGAGACTGAAATTACTCAGGCAGTGTCTCAGCCCCTGCCTCACCAAAAACCTCCTCCATGAACAGGCTGCTTTGAAAGGAAGAGGTGTGGCCACACCAAGGGTCTGATAATCCACATTATTATTGACTGGGAATGGGACCTGCTAGTCCTTCTAAACTCATTAGGGCACAACGATCAGTTTTCATAGCATTCGTTCTCAATCAAGGGATGATTTTTTCTTTATTTTGTATCCACGTGAGAATATCATCTGACTTGGTTAGGGTTCTGTGTATTATAGATCCTCATGTGAAATGAAATTTCTATTATGGAAAAAAACCAGAAAGCATCCATAAAATTTCTCTCCCTAAATTCCTCTTCCTTCAATTTGTTCAGTCTGTCAAAAACAAAGCATGGCTTAACTGAGAGTCAATAGGAGTGTACTTTAGAAATAAGGTCTTCGCTCCTTTAACATAAAGATATCTTACATTGTTGGCTACTACACTCAATTTCAATGAAGCAGCCACTAATTGACCCTTGATTTTAGTTTTAAGATAATACAGCAGAATGTAAAAGACCTGCCTTATCTTCAGAGTGGAAAGATTGCTATAACAAAGCACAGAATTTCATTTTTAATTAAGACAGTTTGAGCTCCCTGTTATTAATGACTGGACTTAAAACAACAACAACAACAAACCACTCAGATATTTTTCCAAGACTCGCAATCTGAATTCTTCCCATTTTGCCAAACCTCCCACTAGACAAGTAGGAAAGATAAACAAAGCAATAGACCCCAGGGTTGTCTACACTGACAAGACTGCAGACCTTGGGATTAGAATGTTTCATCCCTATATCCCATGTCTCCCAGAAGAACATAGAGTAGGAGGAAAGAGGAAGCATGAGGTTAGGAACTTAGAGAGATTAGGCAGATCGTCAAAGCGCTGGATAGATGAGGCAGCCTGTAATTCATTAGCAGAGCATCTCCCAGGGGCCCTGCAGACATCCTACAGCAGCAAAGACAGCAAGAGTCCTCTGACAGTTGAGGCTTGCATCATGCCTGCACCCACTGCCAGCCAGGGTGTTGCTCAAGGTGTGTTGGAGAGAGTCCAGGACATGCTGAAAGTGTAAAATCCTTAAATCAACATTTGCTGAACTGAAGACATGGTAAAGAATACCATTGCCGTGACTGCTTTCACACAAGTCAGAGTGAGAATGGGAAGGGAAGAAAATGTGTGTCGTGACATTTCAAATGTTGTCTGAAATTGATTAGATGAGTAAGTGGCTGTTGAGCAGGTGTAGGGTACCCGGGGCATGCTTCAGGACAATTAAGGGAAAAGCCCTTTGCTTTTAGTGAGAACTTTACTGAAAAAACCTAAGGATTTCATGCTTATAAAGGGTAAATATCCTCAGGATGAATAGAATTCTGTTGGTAAAAGATGAATTTGTTTTGACATTACTCTTTCAGTCCATTAAGAAATAATGTACTAATCTCTGGCTGTATTTGTTAAAAAAAGTAGTGCACAAAGCTTCTGAGAGTTCACTGGACACATCCAAGCCCCAGACTCTCTGATATCAGCAGGATGGCAGTAGGTTTGATCTGGAATGGCCTTCGAGATCATCTCCCTCAGCAGTTCTCCATCCCAGCAGACTCAGCACTGCTTTGAATTACCATCCTCTTTATTATCTGAAATAAAATTCACAGATAGCTTCCCACTGGCACTCATCACTTTTGAAAATTTAATAAATACTCTAATTATAATAAAAAAGAGAACTAAGAGAAAAAGTTATTTATAATAAAAGCAATGTGCACAACTGTAGAAGATTCTACAAGGTTCTCTGAACCTTACTCCTACTTGGAAAGAATGAGTGTGTATGCAGGTGAAGATAACATTCAAATGTATATTGTCAATGCCTTTTTTTATGTTGGCATGTTGAAATATGGGCTAAAAATTCTATTTGTATAAATACTTAGACTTACCATGAGTATGACAATGTAAAATGTAGTGATAGAATTGCATTTTGTTAACAACTCAAACACCATAAAAGCTTTACATTTTAGAGAAAGCAATTAAATTAAAATGTCATTAACGTACTTTATATGGTCACACAAAACAGAATTGGCTTCTATACTCAGATAATAATATATAGATTCTTGCTCTGCGGATAGGGGACATTTTCAGGTGGGATTGTCCCATGTGTAACAGAACATCAGGCGTCCCATTTAGGTCTATTAGAGGCAGCATCACCCGCTTACCTAAAATCTTTCTGGAAGTGGTAGTTGTTCCTTTATAATTTTCCAAATATTTCTGCCCCCAGGTGTTAGAGCTACTTTTCTGTTTTAGCCTTCTCAGTCTATAGGTTTTAAAGTTGAGGCACTTGAGAGGTCCAGATCTTTGTTCAGTATCACACAAACTAGTTTGTGCTAGAATCAGGACTACGGACTATGTTCACGGATTAACTGCTCTTTGACCTAATTGTTTCCAAAGTCTCTGTGAAATCTGTGGAAGGGCTTGAATCCTTGCAACCACACTCCATCCTACTTTGTTTTCTTACATCCTATAGTCTTTCCCTTGGGCCCAGCTCATAGCCTCACTATCCCCCAAACACATTGTCAGTTTGCCACTTTGATATCATTTTTCACATTTTCCATGATCAAAGGGTCTTCTCTGATCATTTTTTTCACATGTACTCTATTTTTTCACACTGAAACTTGAAGGGGTTAACTGTGATAGGATTCCTTGTTTGGCCGTTGCCCTGTACTCATTGACTTGCACTGTTTCCAGAGTTTGACTACCTAGCAAACATACTGATGGCAGAGCCCAGGCCTCAGACTTCTTTGTGCTCGGCCCACTTCGAATCGGTTCTCAACTTTTATTGTGGAATCCCTGCAATGTACATAATCTTCAACCAAAGGAATACTTTCCACCGACGTGAAATCATCTTGTTCATCCCTGGACGAGGTGAAGCACGGCTTCAAGCAACAGGGCTATGTTGGGGAACATCTGGGAAGGAACAACAGAGACATCAGTCTGGCTTGCAGCGGTCAGGAAATGAAGTGGTTCATTCCTAGCAACGGCCCATTTTGTATTTTGGAGGCAGAGATATAAACAATGACAGGCTCTGCTAAAAGCAGCTGCAGTCACAAATCTCCCAACAAGCTTCATATGTGCAAACTACAGGAAGGAGTCCTGGTACCATATTGGGCTTCTCAGTCACACACAGGGAATGGAGCAATCACTGTCAGTAGTGTCATCTCTGAATACGACGCAGGACAACATGTTCATATCCCACTCGCCATGTGAGTGAAGGTGGAAGAGAAATGGGTTAGGGTCCCTGACACCAGCTGGTCATTTGTTAGGCTGTTTATTAACCCTTTGAAAAATCTGAGCTGAGATTTCATCCTTGAATAAAAAAAATTTTTTTTTAAGTTTAAGTTGAAAATAGCCCTCAAATTACATCATCACCAATTTTATATTATATATAACTTCAGGTTTTATTTTTTCCAAGTGTCTGCTGATTTGTTGTCAGGTTGTTTGGGTTATCCCCTTCTCATCTGAACATTTTATTGTGGAAGTGCAAAATGTGAGATCTAACATGATGTATTAGGCATATAAGTAATCAGGAGAAAATGTAGTTAAGCCCCTGTATTCTTTGGAAATATGCATAAATATTTACAAATTATAGAGATAAAGCCAACATTTTTTGGGTAAATGAAATATATCACAATTTTTTTTGCAAATGAAAAACATCAAATTTTGGAAAGCAGTAGGACAGCAAAGCAAAAACATTGAGGAAATTGATTCACAACCTCAATAAAGGAATTTCACATAATTTTCATAATTTCTCTTGTTCTAACACCCTTGTAGACTCACACATCTCAAATGCCTTATTTACACTTGTACATAATTATAGTAAGAATTTTGACAATTAGCTGTGTATCTGGACAGAGGTGATTTCAAGTCAATGCTTTCTTAAATGTTAAAGACACTATTCATCATATTTCTGGCTTCCTGGGTCTGTGAATCATAGTTCATGATACTAAATTTCCAAGTAGTTTAATTTTTGAAGTTTTGATTTTTTTTCACTCTTCTAGAATTTGCTTCAGTATATATAAACGAAAGCAGAGGTTGTCTGTATGGACAGTGACTGACCTGATGGAATGAACGTCTCTGGGCGAGTCGGCCCAATGATAGCAGTGCTTTTATTATCACGGCTTTGTGTGGTTTGGTTAAATAGCACATTCTATTTGGAAGTGATCCTTTTAATTTAGAAGAGACATGTTTAAATAATTATATTTGACTATTGCATAGCATTAGTTGCATTTTGCATTAACTGACCAATCATCTAAATCGCTTGAGAAAATGATACAGAGGATGGTTAAGCTTAAATTGGACAAGGGTGCGAAGAAGAAACTTTGTATCGGGAGTATGGAGGGTGATCTCTATAAATAATTTTTAAACAATGTCTTGTGTTGTTCTTAATTAGAAAACAGAGTTTACACAAAATTTTTAATGATGCTGTTTTCTATTTTTTCAGTGGACATACAGTAATTATTTTTGGGTCAGGCTCATTCCCACTTTTAAGTTAGCTGAAGGGATATGCATTTAGCATTCGACGGCAGACCTGTGCAGTAATACCACCCCACCGTGCTTGTCTGGTCACACTGAGCTGCCTGTAAAGAAACCACACCGTGGTTTCTCTTAGTGAATGATTAAGAATCCTTTTCAGAGTCAGATACAAGCTTGTTGGACAATTTTGATCAAATCAATTGATTCCATGAAAATAGGCAGACATTGTATTTTTTTAGCAACATGAATTCTTTTTTGACCTGAAACAACCAGCGCTTTTAATCAATATAGGCATACCAATGTATATTTAGTCAAAGATTCATAGAACCAGGTAGGTGGGTTCTGAAGGGAGCACCATAGAGATTAGTGGAGATGGATTCCCACGGACCTGGTGCTGCAAGTTCTGTCTCCAGGCAGCTAGGTCCTGGACCCCTGGGCCTGGGCTTACTTTCAAGAGCGACATGTACACACTCCAGAGAAAAGTAGCTTATAAGAATATTATGTGGGTGAAAAAGAAAAAAAAAAAGAGCATCAATTCTCATTTATTTACCAATAATGTTAGCCAAAGCAGAGGAATTTGGTACTTCATGCTCCTTTGACCTGCCTTTTCAATATAGATATTCAAAATGATTTCTATGGGAAGAAAATATATTGAGAAAGCTTAGTGATAACACTTTCATATTGATAAACAAATTCCCTGGGTCAGTCTCTGCCACTATTGAATGCATGGGACTGTGCCAGGCTGAAAGCCTGTTACGGTGCTCCAGGAGCATGACCCGTAACTGCAGGTCAAAGACGCATTTCCCAGGCCTTGCCCCAGGTGAAACAGCAATGTGAAAAGTATCCTTATTGATACATTCAGATATTCCTACCCCAAGTTAGGCTACAGAGAGCTACATGCCATTTTTTATTCCAATATACCTTTCGGCTTCACATCTAACACAGTTCTACGTCTGCCCCCCCTCAAAATGGGCATACCTCTCCTTACTCACCCTCTGGCATTTCTCACCTGCCCAGCTCTTCCACTCAGATCCTACTTATCCTTTTAGACCTTTCAAATGCCGCCTTTATTAAGAAGGGTTCCTCTAACCTTCCAATTAAATTTATATTGTTTTTCTTCAATATTATTATGATCAACACACTCAACAAGTGTACAAACATTTCAGGGAAGAAGGAAGATACAAATAAAATTTTATCACGTATTCGAGATTTTTAACCGTACTTAAAAAGAACTTTTATTGCTTCTTGCACTAATAATACATATTCTTAGCATGGAAAGAACAATAATTCTACTAATAATTTAGTATATATCCTTCCATGACATTTATCTATGTGTGTTTGTATACACATCTAGTTATATAACATTTTTTACACAAATGAGATCACATGATAAAACTGTTTTAAGCTGTTTATTTTTGGTTTATTGATATAGACTATACAGAGTTCCACATTTTTAATAAAAACTTTTCAATGGTCATAGAGTGTTTTATTGTATGGAGGTAGAAAAGTTTATTTAACTAATGCTTCCTTTTGGATCATTTCAGTTGCTTCAACTTTTGCTATTATAAGTGTCTTAAAACAAAAGTATGTTTACACATCCCTTCAAAAATATTAGTTACCTGTTTTGTCCTGGCCCTGCTGTGAAAGTCATGCTGTGATATGTTATTTTCTCTGGATAAATTAATAAAATTGTAATAATTTGGGTCAATACATATGCCTACACTGAAGTATTGATTTCTCAATATCTTCTTCCAATTAGAATATATACTTATATTTATGCCTTTGCCAACAGGTTGGGGAATACCATTTTACATTTATTTGATTTCCAGTGGGATCTTACACCTAAAAATGTGTTTGGGCATTTTATTTCAATTTTTCTTCTTTTAAGAACTAACAGTTATTATTCTTTGTACATCTGAAATATGTACTAAGGCATATGTTTTTTGTATGTTAAACAGACTGACCATTTGTCTATCATTATAAAGTATTACAAATATTTTCATAAATGCTCTTTATTTTTGAAAATAATTGCTTACATTTGGATTTTGTTGTTGTTTAAACAGATAAAGATGGACAATAATACCTTGTATTTTATTTTATAGTATTTGCAAACGTTTATTTCCATATACAAACAATGCTAATCTGTGTAAGTTTGTAGCAATAAATTTTCACTTAATTAACTAACATGGATAAACTAGTAAGAATTGGGTCTGTTTTTCTGGTAAAATTACACAATTGATGTCAACAAGGGGTTTTCTAGGAGGTTGGACCAATCATTAACTGTAATTAAAGCCAGATAATTAGTTAGGAAAATTTAGATTTTCTAATCATTTGCATTTAATTTGTATGATGAAACTTGTGTCATGAAACAGGAATTATAGAACAGTGATGGAAAAGAAATATGGTTAAATGTGGTACTTTACATCCTTGTGAACATAAATGAAATCTCAAGCTAGCTTTCTCCCAGGTAACAGAAGAACCTGGTGCCCTGGTCCTCCAGGGTCTTGGGAGCCAAGATTTCATGCAGGAGAATGTGAGGTTGGCTTAGCCTCCCTGAGTGTGAGAGGCAGAGAACTGATTTAGAGTCTGGAGATTTAGTGCTCTGTGTGTGCGTGCGTGTGTGTGTGTGTGTGTGTGTGTGTGTGTGTGTGTATTTGTGTGGTGTGAGTGCTGACAGTGGACAGAGGCTAGTCTCGAGTTAATTGCAAAATAATAGATCATATTACTTGTCTCTCTTTCCCCTTCCTTTTGCTCTTTCTACATTACATTGCAGTCAGTGTAGGAGCAGCTTGGGTGGTAATTAGGCAGACTGTGTCCACATTAATAGCTGCTGCAGGGGGACCAAGCTATCGTATAACCCTTGTTTAGACCTCCCCAGTGTGGGATTTGATGCTAAGCCTTCTAATGGACAAGTAATAAACTCTCTTGGGAAGAGTCCTCTTTCTTGCCATTACTACAGCTTGAGGAGTAGTTTTTATTTTGTCCTCCAAAAATGACTCTTATTCAGGCGACCTCTATATCCAAAGCCATAGCTCACTGGGTGAGGTTCTTTTTTCAGACAAAGAATGACAATTTTTCATCTAAGCCCTTGTCCTCCCCCTCCCCAAAGCCTTTGACCTGTCCAAGCCATCGTCAGTCTTTTCACTCTGAGCCTCTCTCAGCCTCAGATGATCGGAGAAGAGCAGCAACTGGTTTCTTTGCATTTATTGTCCCAAAAATCTTAATAATAAATGTGTTTAAAAGACTTGTGAGGTGATTAAATTCCCTTAAGTACTTTGCCTGTACTCATTGGTCTGAGAAAAAAATATGGGTAGAATTTGTCTAAATAATCCATTTAAAAATGGATTGGATGGTTATACAAGAAAATTCTCCTGTAGGTTTCTTTTATATAAATTGTGCATGGTTATGTCTCACCTTAAGTACCATCATAAACTGGGCAAAGATTTTTGGAGTTACCCAAGAGTTTGGTGGCAGGAGCCTGTCCAAATATTCATATGGCTTATAATTCAGATTTTACAACACCAAGGTTAGAGTTACATTTCTTCGCCTGTCTTCACCTCCAGGATTTTTACAAGAACCCTTGGCTTCTTCTTATCATCAAAGAAAAGAATGGAAAAAGTGACAAGGAGGATGCTAACAGCCCATGGGAATGATTGACTGAAAAATGTTGACGTTCAGATGTTAGGGAGAGTTCTGTGTGAAACGTGTTAGAAAAAGGGAGTTTCCCCCTTGCTTCTCAATTTGGCCGTGTGGATTTCCGCCTCTATGAGGGGCCTGCTTTGAGTACTGTGGTACCTCCCACCCCCCGCAATCCTATGCATGGTTTTGCTTTCTGTGATTTGCTATCTGTGGTCAAACGTGGTCTGAAAATATTAGATGGAACATTCCAGAAATAAACAATTTATAAGTTTTAAATTGTGTGCCATGCTTAGTAGCATGATGAAATCTTACACCATCCCACTTCATCCTGCCTGTGACATGAATTATCCTTTTGTCCAGTGTATCCATGCTGTAGACACTCCCTGTCCGTTAATCACTTAGCCGTCTTGATTTTCAGTTTGACTGTCATAGTATTGCAGTGCTTGTGTTCAAGTAACCCTTATTTTACTTAATAATGGCTCCAAAACCAAAACTAGTGATGCTGGCAATTTGGATATGCCAAAGAGAAACCATATAGCACTTTCTTTAAGTGAAAATGTGAAAGTTCTCGCCTGAAGGAAAGAAGAAAAATCATATGCTGAGGCTGTTAAGATCTACAATAAGAACAAATCCTCTATCCATGAAATTGCCTAATTTGTAAATTAAACTTTATCATAGGTATGCATGTATTGAAAAAAAAAACATAGTATATGTAAGGTTTGGTACTATCCATGGATTTAGGCATCCACTGGGGTGTCTTCAACCATGGTTAAGGGGGGACTACTGTACTGAAATAAAAAATAAGAGATTGGCATTTCGCCTACAATTATAGCACAAAATTCTTAGTGAGTCCTGACTTCTGATGAGTATTACAGAAGTCAGTTTGCTGTTATTGCTGTTTTGATTGTAATAGGCATACTTGACTGAGCTCTTCTTTCAATCAAGCTGAGCGTGGGAATCAGATCCCACATGAAAAGCGCCAAGTACTGCTGGTAGACATGAAGCTGGGGTGCCCGCCTACCCTAATGCCTGCTCATACTCATATATCTTTGACTCGTTAAGAAGCATCATCGGTCAAGAAAGACTTCAGAAACAATCTGAATAGTGACCTTCAAGCAAGGGAGTCAGGGGGCCCCAACCTAAAAGCATGAAATATCAGATTAAAAAAAATGTATTTTAGAAAGGTTGACAGATGCTCTTATGCTGCATTTTAGTGTTTCCATAATAGAGAAGTAGAATCCTTTTGAGAAGACAAAATCAATTTTCTTTCAGAACAAGAATACAAGTTAATCAGACCTATTTATGAGAATAGAAACCCTCAATATTTTTTCAAATGCTAGTGGGAAAACATCAGAGATACTGCTTTTATTTTCTTTTGCGGTCTTCCTTCTTCCTTTACTTATCATTTAGATATCTCATAATATCTAATGCAAACACCTAAACATTTTAATATCTACTGATTCTCATAACATACATATTAAATACAATAGTTTAATACAAATGCTATAAACAATGTTTGGGGGTCAGAAAATATTTTCCTACTAAATCATAAATAAATAATTTATTTTTAACATTAAATTGATGACCATTTGTACTAAAAATGGAATAATTCTTAATCTTCATATGAAGCCATTCATATCCGAGGTGGAACCTGCAATAGTGTTTTATGATGATGAAACAGAATTAAACTCTTCAGTTACATTTGGGCAGAGAGGTAAATATCTACACCTGGTTATAACATCAGGAAAATTCTAGAATATTTTTAGTGTAGTCACAGTAAAACATGAGAATGTCAATTCCCTTGGAAAGGGAGAATGCAAACATTAGTAATTATCCAACATCTTCCTGAAGAACGGAATGAAAAGTATTCTGGAAAAGGAGGAAAGGAGAGGAAGCCACGTAGTGACAGAGTGCAAAGAAGAAGAAGGGTAGCCAGGTGCTGGATACATTCACATTCTAAGATTTGTGAAACAGAGTGAAGGAGGAGTTAGCAGTGGGAGGAAGGTGGTAAATGAGGGGGGGAAAGGAAGCCACACAGAAATAAATGTATCCACTAAAAAACACAGTTCAGTCAAATTCATGACATTTGCAAAATAATTTGAAAGCTATTGTAAATTCCAAGTGAGTGAAAAATAATTCAAGCAACTGTGGAGCAGGAGAACAGATACCAGGATGATGTAGAGCCTGACATATTATGGAAAAAGAAAAAGAAAAAAATACACTTGTCCCCATTAATTTACTTTTTTAAGGAATGGGGATTAGAAAAACTAGAAATATAAAATTGGTAAAAACAGTGTGTACTATTTATCTACAAAAAAGGAATTCCATTCTTACTAAAGTTAACATCCTTAGAATTAAGGAAAATAATAAAATATATTAAAGGTCTTGGTGAACAAGCATGAATGTGCATTTAGATTTTTCACAGCCTTCCGAGTGTTGTTTACTCTCCTATGTGGCAGAAGAGGGTCTGTTGCCAGACCTCGTGGGCGCCCAGGAAAGTCAAACAGGTAACCTCAATAAGCTTAATTCTTCTGATTTCTTGAGAGAAATAAAATAATAGCAAGGAAGAAGAAGCTGTAAGAAAAACAAAAGCATAGTTTGACCCTAGAAAGAACATGGTTTCCTATAATAAAAATATCAAAAGATTCTATGAATTAAATACATGTCTTTAGATATGGAGAGATGTTCAGTTTTATTTCATAGCTTCTTAAGTCCATGTGACTAATAAAAATTAATATAGGCTGACAAAAATTAATAACTAGCGAGAGTCAAACCATGTGAGAGGCTGCAGAAATGTAGTTTAGAAGAAAATATAACAAAGAGAAAGTTATAAAAATAAAGAGATTATTATATTTTAAATTTTATTACATGTTTGGAGAGAAAATGAAAATATTCACTGAATTATGAAGTGAAGAAACAAACAGTGCTGATAGCATTTAATTTATGAAAGTATATCTCAATTTAAGCAAAATTTCAAAATATAAAAATTAAAGATGAATAATTGTATTACAAAAAGATCTTTCTCTTAATAAAAGTTAATTAAAGGACTTCTTAAAATAGCCAGATTTTGAGTATTTAAAGTAACATTCAATTTTTTAAAATTAGCTTACTTATAACATAATTATCAATAAAATATAGCTTAAATTAAGAAAATAAAAGATTGAGGTCAAAAAACGCTGATTATGTATTAAGCACTGACTAGTCGGGAACTGTCACATGTCACATTATTTTATTAAATCATCTTAACATACTTATAGCCTAGATATTATTGACATATTTTATAGATGAGGAGCTGCAAATCAGCAAATTTAAAAACTTAAGTCCACCAAAGCTAATAAATGGTGACTTTGTGATTTAAACACGTCTTATTTACTCTTCCAGGCTGTATTCATTAGACTATAATCTATTGTCTATAATCACAGTGAGTAGGTGCACAAAAAGTCAGTAATATCTATGATAAGGAAAATACACCTGATATTCTCTTTAATGTATATTTTTTGGAAGCTCTACCTATGTTTCTCACCCCATTACCCTCACGTCTCCTCTTTGCCCAGCTTTCTACACTCCTCCCTGTGAGATTCTAAAACACGGTCCCTTTAAGCATCATTTTGGAGACATGTTCCTTGAATGCCCTTCCCTTCGATTTAGGCTGAGCCCTCCTCCCATGTGCCCCTATGGCAGTGATTTTCAAGCGGTGTTGCGTCACGAGAAGTTTTAAAACATGCAATACCTGACTCTTCAGCCAGGGACACTGATCCCTTTGGGTATCAAATAAAAAAATGACAATGGCCAACGCAACAATAGCCATCCAGTGTGAATGTAAAATATATTTTTTGGTTTGTGGCAGGATTTTAGTAATTTGTTGATGTGTACCATGAGATGAAAATGGTTGGGCATCACTGCTCTATGGTACAGAAGTTTCCTGTCACTGTGTCATGTTGTATTGAGATCATGTGCTTGCTTGCCTGTATTATGAAGCTGGAAATTTCAGCTTCGAGAAGACAGGAACCTGTTTTATTAACCATCTTCTCCTGGTACCTATCATACAGTAGGAGCTCTTATAAACTTATTCAATGAATAAATTGCACAGTGCTATAGAATGACTTTTTAGAATAAATTTTATTAAATTTATTGGGGTGACATTGGTTACTAACATAAATGAGTTTCAAGTGCACAGTTCTATAACACATCACCTATATATTGCATTGTGTATTCACCACCCAAAGTCATGCCGCCCCTTTACCCTTTTCTAACTCCCCCTCTTTCCCTCTGGTAACCACCATACTGTTGTCTATGAATTCTTTTTGTTTGTGCATTTGTTACTTTCAGTTTTATATCCCACACACTAAAAAGAGTGAGAGTTGGATCTTGACTTTTTCCATATGACTTACTTCTCTTTGACGTGTTAAAGAAAATGCTGTGTCCAGAATGGCAGTGGCTATGAGGCATGCACATCCTTTATTGCCTAATTCTTTCTTAAATCTCATGCAAGTTTTTCTTACTGTCCCTGTCCTGTGTCTTTAGAACTGACCTCAGGCTAGACCAGCACATGCATTTGTTTGCCAAGGGATGCAATTCTGGTTCTGTGAATACTTTAAAATACTGATGGATTACCCAAGCCTCTTTGAGATCCCATCTTTCTCCACCACTTTGTCATGTATTTACTTTTGATTTATTCTTTTTTCAACTTATTTGTGAAAGAGGAAAAGATGGAGCGGAGATTTCTGCTTTTCCTACACTGTTTTCAGAATGATTTCACTTGCCTTCTCACTTTCCAAAGCATTTTCATAAACATGACAGATTATACCTATCACTATATATTAGTAATTTTATAATTGAGAATTATGATTTGACTGCTAAGCCAGGAGACTGATTTTTTTTTAATTTGTGAGGTTAGTAGAAGTTTCAGCCACTTGCCCTATTACATCTTTGTGCCACTTTATAATAATAAACTACCTCAGCCTGAGTGAGGGTCCTAGGCTCATGTTTAGATAAGTAAGGTAATAAGTTCAAGGAAACCTTAGCTGAGGTCTTTATACTCAAATGTTCTGCCTCAATGTTTATACTTCTAAATATGTCTAATACTATATGTTTTATACTTCTATATTTTTGCAATGTTTTAATGACAAAGAATGCTATATCGGCACATCTGAAGGTGGACCTTGTTTTATTGCATGTAGGATAAGTAGACTTTTTATGACATCCCTGTGCATTTAATTGGTTTTGGCATATCAAAATTCATCCTCTTTAATTGAATATGTCAATATTTGGAGACTGTGGGTCAAATAATAATTCTAATTCTAATTTTTTTGTGTGTGATAAAAAACTTTCCAACAAGAATAAAGAGATGCCAACTTTGGTTTATAAGCCAGGTAAATATTAACTGCTAGAAGTCTGTAATATTTCAAAGTATTAGTGTTAGAATATTAGAAAGGCAATTTTACATATTACATATTTATTTTAAATTTACAGTTCATTGCATTGGCATTGACTTTCTTTCTCTTTGCTTCCTTCATATGTCAGTGAAGTAGAGACTACCTCAATATATCCTGTTTTTTATGAACAAAAGAATTCAGCCAACCTATAAGAATCTAGTTCCTTTCCTTGGCATGCACAATCTAGAAAAAAAAGTGGAGCAAATCCCATCTGGGTTTATTGTCATAAATGAGTTCTATTAAGATCGCCTGCAGCTGATACTGAGTTTTCAAGGAAATGGTCTCCCAGCTTCTCAGATTAGACCTGTCTTGCATAGGTGGTCATTGCAGCTACCCACACTCAAGTATGGGGGTGGGGGGCAGGTAAGAGAGACGGCCTTTCTTTATAGTACTCTAAATTCATCATGTCAGATTTCCACTCCTAATATGTCTCAGTGATCTGTTGCTGGACCCGATCTTTTGAAAGATAACGATGGTAAATTCTCATTAACTTACATGCAACAACAAGAATAAAAACTTGAAGGTTCTGATGAGTGACTTCTGAAGGGGAGTCAACACCAGGAAAAAGGGAGCAGCATGAGGTGAGTTGCCCACTTCACGTAGCTTTTATCTTGAAGGCAGACCAAAAGACAGTGCTGGACTTGGTGGCTGAAACTTCAACACAGACACTAACTTTAAAGCTTCTTCATAGAGAAGAAAACAATAGGGTAAAAAGGAAATCTGTGGAATGGGAGATAATATTTGCAAACCATGTACTTGGTAAGGTGCAAGTTTCCAAAATATACAAGGAATTCTTATAATTCAAAGCAAGAAAAACTGATAATGCAACTAAAAAATGTACAAAGGTCATTTTTCCAACAAAGACAAACATCCATTAGGTCTAGGAGAAGATATCCAACATGGGTAATCACCAGGGAAATGTAAATCAAAACTACAAGGAGATACCACCTCACACTTATTACAATGACTCTTATCAAAAAAAGAAAAGACAAGTGCTGGTGTGCATGTGGGGAAATTGACTCTTGTACACTGTTAGTGGGAGTGCAAAATAATGAAACTGGTGGAAAAAAACAATATAAGAGTTCTTTAAAAAATAGAATTACTATATGATTCAGTAGTCCCACTTCTGGGTTTTTATCCAAAAGAATTAAAATCAGGACCTTGAAGAGATATTAGTACCCTTATGCTCATGGCAGAAGTATTCACAATAGCCAAGGTAGAGAAACAATGTAAAGTACATTAACAAATGAATAGATAAAGAAAATATACCATAAACATACAGTAGAATACCATTAAGCCTTAAAAAATAAGGAAATCCTGTCATATGTGATAACATGGATGAACCTTGAGAATATTATTTTAAATTAAATGCCAGCAACCAAAGAAAAATACTGCATGATTCCACTTATATGAATTATCTAAAGTAATCAAACTCATGGGAGTGGAGAGTAGAATTGTGGCTGCCAGAGGCTGGGGGGAGGGAGGAAAAAATAGGGAGTTATATTTCATTTATGCAAGATAAATAAGTTCTCAGAGATCTGCTATCCAACATTGTGCTTATGGCAACACTGTAGTGCACACTTAAAAACTTAAGAGGTATATAGCCTGTTAAGTGTTCTTAACACACGCACAAACACAAACACACAAATTATGGTAGAAAACCAAAAGTCTTTCCTGCCTTAAGAATCAGGGGACGAAGTTCAGGGTAAGCGTGGCTACCAGAAAGTGAATGAGTGAGGAGGAAGCCCTGAAAAGGAGAGACAGAAAAAACATCTTATTCTGGATATAAATTCTTCCCAAATCTGTTACTGATCCCTAAACTATGCATATATAAGATGGTCAAAACTTGTCAACCAGGATAAAAGAACTGAACTGGGTTTGGAGGAATCATTGGCAGTTTGGGTTGAACCAAGTTAATTGCTTGCCAAAACAAACAAACACCCTCTTTAGAAGATTATAACAGAATGTAGATTTTCTACAATAGAACCTTAAAGATGTCCAGAAGAAAACAAAAAATTATTCAACATACAAAAAAGTAGGAAAATGTGACTCATTCTCAAGAGAAAAGATAATCAATAGAAATCAACCCTGAGTGACTTGAAATTTGTTTGGCAATGATTTCAAACAGCTATTTTAATGTGTTTACATTTAACGAAAAGATAGGAATTTTCAGTGGATAAATAGAAAATATTACAAAGAATCATATGGAAATTGTAGAACTGAAGATGTAATGCCTGAAAGAAAAGAAATCAGCAAATAACTTAAATGCACAATGGAGGTAACAGAGGGAAGATTTAATGAATTATGAAATAGGTCAATAGAAATTATCCACTGTGAGCAGGAGAGAATGGAATAAATGGAATAAATAAAATGGAATAAATAAAGTCTCAAAAACTTGTGCAATATTATGAAAAGGGCTAGCACATGTATAATACAAGTTATGAAAGAATAAAGAGAAGGAATGGAGGCAAAAAATTAATGGCTGAAAAATTCCCCAAGTTTACACATTTAAGAAGCTCAGCATAGTGCACAAAGGATAAATGAAAAACCACGCCTGGGGAAATCATGCACTGCTGAAAACTATAGATAAATAGAAAATATAGAACTATCCAGGACAAAATGACACACTTCACACAGGGGACAATGATTTAATTAGTGGAGAAACATCCTTAAATTGTTCAAATGAAAACAGACAACCTCAGAATGCCATATCCAATGAAAACATCTTCCATAAATGAAACTTAAGAAACAAAAGATGTTTTTAGATGGTAAAGTTAACGAAGGTTAATGTCCCCGCCAGCAGGCTTGCATTCAGTGAAGTACTTGTGCTGGCCATACTTGCAAGCAAGATGATGCTGTGACTTCTACTGATACGTTACCAAAAGTTAATGATAGTGGAAGCAAATTAAAACAAAATAATTTACACTATTTCAAATTTCCAGACTTATTCTAGGGCAAATGTTGACTAAGTATGCCCTGTAAGCCAAATCTGGTTCACAAAGTTTGCTTTTGTAAATAGTGTTTTACTGTAACATAGCCACACCCATTTGTTTACATATCGTCTATAGTTTCTTTTGCACTACAATGGCAAAGTTGATTAGTTACAATAGAGATCATACTGACATCAAAACTTAAAATATTTACCTTTTAGTTTACTTGCAGAATAAATTTTCTAACCTCTCTTTTGAGTCCTTGGCCGAACTGACTTCTCAGCCTGTCTTCACACCAGTGTGAGCCACGGAGTTATCACCATAACTGAGCCTTGGACCACATGACACTGGGGCCCAGAAAGGAGCTTTATTCTCACATTAACTGAGCTCCACCTCCTGCATACTTATCTCACACTCCTTTATTGACCTATTCTTAGGTTGATGTAACCAAGAATTTTCTTTCCCTTGAGGGGAATCTCACCTTTCCCCTTGGAACATAAATGGTCCTGACAGAACAGTCACACATTTTCATATGAGAGGCCACCATGAGTCTGGTGTATTTGAGCTTAAACAACATTACACTGTTTTATCAGCTTTTAGCAAAGATGCGGTGGCTCAAACTTTAACCTAGCCTCTTTTCAGTCTCTGCTCTTCGGAGACTCGAAAATTCTTAGAGTCAAGACTCACTCAGAGTCAACTTGTTATACATACAAAAATGTACTTACACTCACAAAGTGATACCTGTTTATCTTTATGTTACAGAAGCATACCCATTGAAATAAATTTGCTCACATATAAAGTTACATAGTTAATTAGCTACACCTACAATAGGAGCCATGAGGTGGCTCTCAAGTTGGCTCAGGCACATTGTTAGCTACTTGGCAAGGACGTCGGGCTCCTGTTATTTTACCCTTATATACCTAGGGCTGCCATCTGTGTCGTTCTCGTTATATTTGTCATTTTACAATGTTGAACATGGTGGCCATTTTCACTGCCCAGCCACCCATGCTGCCACACACAGGGGTTGTGTTCTTTGTTCTATATGCCTCTCCTTTGTCATATACATGGTATGAATACATGGGTCTGTTACAGTTGCATGGTATATCCCATCCCCAGAATAGCTGTATATATCTTTACGTAGAAAGAAATATTGTTTTCACACATTCCTTGAATTCCTTTACCATGAGGGATATTCCTCATCTTCTTAAATCTACTCCAGCTTAGCAGAACCACCTCCACCCATTCATCTTTGTTTTCAAGGAAAATAGCAAAAGTACATTAATTAGAAACAATATTTTTCTTTTGGTTCTCAGAGAGTACATAATTTCATTAACATATTTCTCAGTTCATGGCAGCCTCTCATCCTGTGGGTTTCTATGTTATTTTATTTTATTTTTCCTTTTTCCACAGACATCATTTTGTGTAGGAAAATATCTTTGGGTATATATGCGTATTTTTATAGAATACATATTATTTTTGTTTGTATGAGGTTTTTTTTTTAATCCTCACCTAGGACATTTTCTTATTGCTTTTAGAGGGAGAGGAAGAGAGAGAGAGAAAGAGGGAAAAGCATTAATGTGAGAGAGACACATCGATGGGTCACCTTTGTACCCATGCCCTGACCAGGGATCAAAACTGTAACCTGGGTCTGTGCCCTTTTGGTCCATGGGATGACACTCCAACCAACTGAACCACACCAGCCAAGGCTCAAGACAATGTTTTTAAAGCTATTTCCGTATATAATGTATACATTTAGGGATGTTGTTTCTAATTGCTACCTAAATCACACGGTATACATGCATCTAGCACATTTATGCCCAGTTTCCTTAGTTAAGATGCCCCTGAACAACACCTGATAAATATTTTCATTCAATTCTTTTAGGTATGTAACCCAGGGTAGAATTCTTGGGTCATGAAATCAACAGAAAGCATTCTCATGTAGGTTCTCACCAGCAAGCAGTTCATGAAACTTCTTGTTTCCAAATTTCTAAATTTTCTAATCTGTTGGCATAAAGTGGTATTATTATATTGATTTATTTTTCTCTGATATCTAGTGAGGCTAAGAATCTCTATATATTGAATGTTTATGTTTTACTTTCTCTGAATTGCCCTTTTATAACATGTTTGTTTTTCTTTTGCATTTCTTGCTTCTTTCTTTTCTTTTGTCAGAGTTCTTTGTATAATCTATATACTAAACCCTTTTCAGCTTTAGATTTTTGCAAATATTTTCTACTAATATGTAGATTAGGCATGTTGTGTTCAATGGAAAAACTTATTTACAATGAATTTGATAAATGACTTTTTTTTCAGATTGAGTCTGTTTTTGGAGTCTTAAGTTTTTCTACACACCAAAATTACAGATGCCCATTTTTAAAGCTTCATAGATTTAGCTTTCACAGTTAGATATTTAATCTATCTTGAATTCATCTTTACAATATGGTGTAAAATTGAAATCCACCTTTTTTTTTTTTCAAAAGGAAAGTCAAACCCCAACCCCTCAACTATGCAATCCATTTTTCCTCACTGATTTGTAGTGTAGTCTTTAATACATACAGTTTCTGCAAATACATGAGCCTGCTGGGGTGTATTCTTTTCTGTTCTTCTCATCCGTTTACCAGTTCCTGTACTTATATCTTATTGTTTTCATAATGTGTCTTTTTAATGCATCCTAATATGCCATTGGCTGAGTTCTCCCCTCGCCCATTTGCTATTCTTGCTCAAATTCACTCAGACCTTTTTCGATAGTTATTCTTACCTAATTATTAGTATAGATATGTCAGATTCTTCAAAATATTCATTTCAAATTTTGATTGGGATGATAAAGAATTTACAGATTAATTTTGGGGCAGATTAATTAATTATTGTTCTTGGTTTAACTTATACCATTCATGAATGTATTGTCTTTTTTCATTTTGGGGGGGCCTGTAGGACCTGTAAAACTTCTCCATGTTCTCTTGTGCATCTTCTAGTCATTCATAAATTTTTTTGTTTGTTTGTTTTTGTTACTATAATGAATGTCATCTGCTGTAGCTTGCAGTGTGTTCAATTAGTCAAATTGGAACTATGTTTCCAAGATTCCTTTCCCTGTATGTTTTCGAAGTTGGCTAGTGTTGTTCAAAAGAGGAATGTGTGCAAAACTGGAAGACTGAAGTGAAGAGGAGCCCTTACTCTCTGAGAGTTGTTGTAGTCCCATGGAGTGACAGACACAGAGCTGTTGTTGAGCTCCGGCTTCTTTTTAGTCTTGTCTGCTTCAAGTCCAGTTCTCCCCACTGCCGACCCTGGGGACCACCAGCAATCCCACCACCAGATATTTGGCAGTGAGTCTGCAGAAGTGGTAGCAGCACAAAGCCATGGCTTTTCATAGGCCTCAGAAACCTTCCCTTCTGTCTGATGTAGATGGTGAACCATTTTAGACTTTTCAGATTGATTGAATGTGTTGTAAGAGAAAGCAGAGAAAAAGGTGGCTTCAAGGATGTAGACTTCCTGAGCAACAGGAAAAAAAAAGTTCTCAATGTCACAGTGAAGAAGACTACAAGGAGAAAAAGTTTGAGTGGGGATGAGGGTAGAGATTTTGGTTCTGGATGTGCTAAGTTTGAGATTCCTAGCAGATATCCAAAGGAAACTAATGAGTTGGCAGTTTAGACACACAAATTGAAGACTCAGGAGGATAGTGTTGGCTAACGATGTATATTTGGGCGCTATTAGCTTATAAATGATATTTGAAGACTTGGCTCAGATGACATTATCAAGAGAATGAATGTAGAGAAAAGAAAAGGGTATTTTTGTTTTTAAATTTTTTTTATTGTTGTTCAAGTAGAGTTTTGTCCATTTTCTCCCACCACTCGCTCCTCCCCCCACCCACGACCCGGTCTCCCCTTGACTTTGTCCATGAGTCCCCCATATACGCTCCTTGACCACCCTTCCCCTGTTTCCCCCACCCTCGTCTTCCCCTCCCCCCTCTCCTCTGTTCGCTGTCAGTTTGTTCTTCAAAGAAAAGTTTTAAAGTCTGAGCTCTGGAGTAACAGAATGTTAAGAAGCCCAGGTAATGAGGAGTACCCTCTACAAGTGATCAAGGACAGGTAAAGGAAGTAAAAGGAAAGTTGGAACTTCGTAGTGTTCTAGAAGGAAACGGTTTCATTATAACAAATGTTCCGAATAGGCCAAGTGAGCTTTGATTAACCAGTTCATCACATTATAAAGACTCTCTTCTGTAACATTATTATATATGTATATATTTTCATATACTTTTGTTTATTTCCACCATTCTTTGACTAAGTCAAATTTTCTTACATTGATTTGCAATATACACTTTTATTTCTATTTTTTTGGTTATTGCAATAACTTACAAAACATCTTTATTTTTGAAAACCTTTATTAACATATAGTTTGGATAGAACAAAATGGACCCTTACTAATGCACATTTTGATGCGTTTTGACAACTTTCAACAGCTGTGTAACTATCACCACGATCAAAATATCAAGCTGTTCCATCTCCCCCAAGCTTGTGCTCCTTCCTATTTGGTTCTGCTGCTGCCCCTTCCTACTGTTTCCCCACCCTTAACCTGCAGCCTCCCACCCCAGGTAGTCACTTACTAGCTTTCTGTTACCTTAGATTAGATTGGTTTTGGTGGCAGGAGGTTAATATAAATAACATAATAGTATATGTAGCTTTTTGTGTTTGGATTTTTTGGTTTGTGCAGCATAACGTTTTTGAGATTTATCCATGTTGTCATGAGTCTGAGAAATTTTGTTTCTTTTTGCTGTAGTCAATCGTAACAATATAACATAATTTGTTTATCCATTCACTTATTGATGGAAATTTTGGTTGCTTCTAGTTTTTGAATAAAGGTGCTGCAAACATTTGTCTACAGGTCTTTGTGTCTATATATATTTTTTATTTCTCTTGGATAAGTACTTAGTGAAAGTATAGTCATATGATGAGTATAAGTTTTCCAAAATGGTTGTACCCTTTTTAAAAATCTCCTCCAGCAATGTATAAACATCTCATTTGCTCTATATACTTTGTCCAGTGTCTATTGAGTTATCTTATCATATAAAAAGGTATATAAAGAGTTCTTTATATATTCTGACTATACATTTTTGTAAGTAGGACTGACAGATAAAATACAAGACATCCAGTTAAATTTGACTTTCAGATAAACAATGAATAATAATGTCACATGTCCCAAATGTTACTTGGGACAAACTTATAGTAACAAAATCATTCATTGTTTATTTAAAAATCAAGTTTAAGTAGGTGTCTTTTATTTTTATTTGTTCAACCTAGCAACTGTATTTGAATCATGTGTGTATTGAAAATAATTTTCCACATCCTGTGGTTTGCATGTAATTTTCTTTAAAGTGTCTTTCAAAGAGCATTTTTAATTTTTATGTATATCCAGTTTATTAATATTTTCTTTGGGTTCATGATTTGTGTATTTCATCTTAAGTGATCTTTGACTACCCCAATGTCATAAGGATTTTCCACTTATGTTTTCTTCTAGAACTTTTACAGTTTTGCTTTTTAAATATAGATCTATGATTCATTTGTGTTAATATTTTATATGGTGTTAGGTAAGGATATAGGTTCATTTTTTTCCTTAGGACTATCTAATTTTTCCAACACCATTGATCAGAAAGCTATTTTTCCACATTAAAATGTCTCAGATACTTTGTTCAAAAGTATTATATATATGTATATATAAAATGGTATATTTACAATCATATATATATGTATGCTATGATATGAGGACGGACTTATCCCCCAAAAAACCTAGAATTATCTTCTGGAGGGCAGGCCCCTTAAAGTACAGGCTTTCTCCCACCAGGCAAGTGTTCTAGGAACCCACATGTATCACTGTACCAGTTGGGTTGTTGCGAGAGGCTACGTTCAGCTTCAGTGAAATTTTTTTGAAGATTCTTTCAACACATTTGCCCATTTCATGATGGGGGTTTTATGAGCACACCTGCCCACACTGTGCTGTGTTCAGCAGTTTTTGACCAAAAATAGCAGACCACTGTGCCCCAACCTCTCTATTTACCTGATCTCACTCTGAACAACTTTTTTTTGTTTCCCTGGATGAAAAAGCCCTCAAAAGGAATAGTTTTGATGATGCGGAAGAGGTGAAACAAAAAAAATGGCAGAAACACTAAAGAGTATCAAAAATCAATGAATTCAAAAACTCTTTTGAGCAGTGGGAAAAAGTATCAATAAGTGTATTACATCAAATGGAGAGTACTTTGAAGGTGATGAAGTTTACATATGTAAGAATAAATGCACTATTTTTTATAAATAACTTCTGATTATTTCTGCCCCCCCCATGTATGTATGTGCACACACACACTCTGCAATATATTGTGTTTCATTAATTTATATACCTGTATTTTAAATATCCTTATGTCTCTGTCAGACTCTATTGATAACTAAAATTTTGTATTAAGACTTAATATCAGAGAGTTTATATTCTTGGACTTCTTTCTTCTTTTTAAAAGTTGTTGCAGCTATTCCAGCTAATTTATTTTTCATATAAACTTTAGAATCAACTTTTTTATTTATATGAACATAACTGAGGAAATTGAATATACAGATTAGTTTGAGAAGAATTGATTTCTTAAAAGCTTTGAATATTCCAACACATGCAAATGGTATATATTTCTATTTAGTAAAGTAACCTTTAATTTTTCTCTGAAATTTTCAACAGTTTTTATTGTATAGGCTTGCTCATATTTTGTTAAATTTATTCCTAAGTATTTCATATTTTTAGGTGCTATTTTAAGTGGAATGGCTTTTGTTCATTTTCTCATTGGTCATTACTACAATGAAACACAAAATATTTTGCATATTGACTGTATTTTGTGATCTTGTGAAATTTACACATTAGTTCTTGTAGCCTTTTCGATTGATACCTTAAGACTTTCTATGTTTATGATATGTCATCTGTTAAATAAGAAAGTTTTACTTCTTCCTTTCCAACTTGTATGCTTTTTATTGCTTTTTCTTATCTTACTACAATAGTGAGGACTTTTAGTACAATGTTGACAGAAGTGGTAAGAGTGAAGGCATCTTTTACCTTGTTTCTTATCTTAGTGGAAAAATATTCAGCATTTCATTATTAAATATAAAGTTAGTTGTGGGATTTTCACAGATGTTTTTCATGAAGTCAAAAATTTCTATTTCTGGTTTTATGAAAGGTTTTTAAAAAATTCTTGTTGAATTTTGTCTAATGCTTTTTTCTGCATGTATTGAGATGATCATATAATTTTTCTTTTATTCTGTTAATACAGTGAACTACATTGAATAATTTTTCAAATGTTAAACATTTTTTGCATTCCTAAGAGATATTTAATGACTTGCTCTGGAAAAGAATCTAGATATATGTACATATCCACATGCATAATTACCATTTTGTCCCTCACTTTCCTAAGTCTAGACAAATAGAAAACCACTAAATCAAGTCTAGATTTGTTGATTTTTACAGTGCAAATATCCCACCATGATGAATTTTAACCTTACAGTACATTACTGAACATGAAGTTGGAAAGAAATGCAGAGTATCAAGCCACTGTATAGTATTTTTATCATACAGATACAATACACATACATAATTTGAAAACATATATAGTGGTAAAACATTAGGAATTAATTAGTTTTGTGTAGCTATTACCTTTCTAATAATATAATTAAATTATATACTTAAATAATTTAATTTTTAATAATGTTGTGTTTAACAATTTTTTCACAAAATTCTTAAAAATTAAACAATAAACTTTCATGACTTATATGAGCCCGGCACTGAATAGACCCATTTGGTCATTATCTTTGATCATTTAAAAATATTGTCGGATTCAATTTTCTCATACTTCGAGTCTAAGTTCATAAAATACATAGGTTTATAGTTTTATTTTTATTTTAATGTATTTGGTTTTTATATCAGAATATTACTGGCCTCATAAAATGAGTTTGAAAGTATGCTCTCCTCTATTTTTTTTTTGAAAGGGCTTGTGTTATTTCTTTCCTAAATATTTGAAAACAATAGTGAGTGAAGCCATTTATGTCCAGCATTTACTTTGTGGGAAATTGTTGGTTTGGCCAAAAAGTTTCTTTGTTTTTTTTCTTTAAGATCGCTGTAGTAGTGCTTAGTTGTCTTAAATTTCATTCTAAACAATTTTGTTAAATCATATTGTGGCAGCTGTCATATCACCATGCACTTAAAAAAAATCAAAATTAGTGAATTTTTTTGTAGCCATTTTAATATTGAAAATGGAAGAAAATATGCAACTTTTTTGCATATTAATGCTTTTTTATTTCAAGAAAGGTAAAAACTCAAGTGAAACACAAAAAAAGATTTGTGTAGCATATGGAGAAGGTGCTATGACAGATCCAATGTGTCAAAAGTGGTTTGTGAAATTTCGTGCTGGAGATTTCTTGCTGGATGATGTTCCATAGTTGGGTAGACCAGTTGAAGTTGATAGTAATCAAATCGAGACATTAAGTGAGAACAATCAACATTACACCACATGGGAGGTAGCCAAGATACTCAAAATATCCAAATCAATAAAGTTATTAGAGAAAATGAAAAAGTGTATCTTTTACAGAAAAAACTAAACGAACTTTTCGGCCAATCCATTATTTTTTAAATTATAAAATCAATTTATTTAATAGTAGAGAAATAATCAGATAATTTGTATCTTTCAAGGAATTTGTCTTAGCTAAGTTGCCAAATTTATGGGTATAAATCTGCTTGTAAAAATCTGTTTTATTGTTTTGATACCTTTAGGGTAAAAATTAATGTCTTTCTTTCATTCCTTATATTGGTAATTGCTGCCTTTATTCTATTTTATAGGGTTAGCTAGAGATTTAGTAATTTAATGATTTTCATCAGAGAGCCAGATTTGATTTCACTGAATTACTCTATTCTTGTTTGTTTTTTTTACTGATTTTTGATCTCATCTTTAGAATTTCCTTGCTACTATTCACCTTGAGTCTAATTTTCTTTCTTTTTCTTGTTTCTTGAGGTAGAAATGTAGATTATTGATTTTTAGATCTTTCCTTTTATGAATTATAAGCATACTGATATTAGTAATTATGTAACATAAAATACCATATAGCTATGTCCTATTATTTTTGGCATGCTGTGTTTTTATTTTTATTTAGTTAAATATGATTTCTAACATACTTTGTGATTTATTTTTTTGATCTTTGGGTGATTTAGCATTTTTTTGATTTTCTACTGTTTACAGATATTTTACATTATTTTTCTCATTGATTTTTAGTTTAATTCCTTTGTTGTCAGAGAAGATATTTTGTATATCTCAATTATTTTAAATTTATTGAGACTAGTATTATGGGCTAGAACATGGTCTATCTAGATGAAATTTACATGTATGCTTTAAAAAAATGTTTATTCTACTTGTAGTAGGCTGAAAAAATGGCCCCAGTAGTCCTGATCCCTGGGACCCATAAATGTTACTTTATTTGGTGGAAAGGCCTTTGTAAATATGATTAAGTTAAGGATTTTGAGATGGGGAGATTATCCCAGTAGACCTAATATAATAATATATACAAATATATATATAATAATATATACAAGCACAAGGATCCTTATAAAGAAAAGAAAGAAGGCAGACGGTTCAGAGAAGGAGAGGTGACTACAGAAGCTAAATAGGTGACTACAGAAGCTGAGATGGGAGGGATGTAATTGCTGGCTTTTAAAGGTGAAACAGGACATGAGTAGAGAAATGTATGTAGACTCTACCAGGGGTGTCCAACCCTTTGGCATCTCTGGGTCACACTGGAAGAAGAAGAGTTGTCTTGGGCCACACAATAAATACACAAACACTAACAAAAACTGATGAGCATAAAAAGGTTTTAAGTAAATTTACCCTTTTTTGTTGAGTCACTTTCATAACCATCCTGGGCTGCATGTGGCCCATTGGCTGGGGGTTGGACACCCCTACATAGCAAAGGCAAGAAACTGATTCTTCCCTAGAGCCTCCAGGAAGAATGAAGGTCTTTCAACACCTTAATGTTGGTCACTGAGAATTCTGACCTTCAGAGTTGTCAGATGATAAATTTACATTTATATTTTGATTTGTGGTATTTATTATCTAAGTTCGTGGTAATTTGTTACAGCAGCAATAGAAACTTAATACACATGAACTATGCGATTGTTTTTGGTAAGTTGTCATTCTCACAGTCTCTTCTACATTTCCAAAGAGAGGTTAATAATTATTAAGCTCAGAGGATAATTTTGAGAATTAAGGGAAAGAACAAGTGGAATAAAAGCACAGCCCAATTTCTGCTACATCATAAGGGCTCTGCAAATATGGATCCCCATTGCTCTCTTCACACATTGAAATACAACATCATCATGGAATTCTAATCAAGATAAAGAATATAACTGAACAATGCTTTGCAATAATAACCCTTACACCAGCCACAGAGTGTGAGCGGTCAGGGGCTGCTGCCATGATCTGGGTATGAGTTGATGAAATCCTGGACTAGAGTGATAAAATGGGAATAGAAAGGAAAGAAAAAGTCCAAGAGATATTTCAGAGAAGCTGATGACATATTATATGCGGGGTACATAGAGGGTCAAGAGCCAAAGATAGCTCTTAGCAAATGTGTACCTGCCAGGGATACATTTAAAAACACTCATTAAGTCTTCAGGATCTAGGAAGAAGATTATCACTAGCTAAACCCAATGCCACCTCTGATTCTGAGCAAATGCGTGAAGTCTCTATTGCTAGTGCTCTGGAATTACATTCCCTAAGTTGCACCATTCTTCTCTGATAAATTCTTGACTGTGCCCATGGATATTAGATATGGTCTAGGACAGTACTTTCCAAACTGTGACCCATGACCTATTAGGTGTGATGAAATCAACTTGGTGGCATGAACATAGCATTTAAAAAATATAATAGAACAGGATAGAATAATAGAGAAAATATGTGTATATCACATGTGATCATGGTAGGGATTATTTTCATTTTAGTGTGTGTGTGTTGGATTGCAATTCAAAATGTATTTCTTGTGAGTCACTGTGAAAATATTCGAAGAATCTAATGGTAGAGGCATCAATCTATTCATATCCTTTCAAGCCGAGGAGGTCAGACTCCTGGGCAATTGTCATCACAGGTTTCTTTCATTCTTCACTGCCAGAGATGGATCTCAGGCTAGAAGAAGAGCAATAACCATTTTAATTTACTGTTAATTGACTTTCATAAGGCAAATCCACTAAGACTATGTGTTTATGAGGTATGCCTTCAGATAATCTATCAGTCACTTTGCAAATAACCATTTATTTAATATCCACTTGAGAGATGTACACTATCATGGATAATTTGGTTAGTTTATCTTTTATGATGTTCCAAGGTTTTTCATGTACATCTTTAAGTCACTATAATTCCCAAATTAACTAATTCTACTAATATCCAAACTTGAGACATGGTGTCATGATGGGTAGGCTAGACTTCATTTATGGTGAGCTTCAGTAAAATTCTAATGGCCAAAATCACATGAATTTTGGTCAGGCTTATAATTCATCAAAGGCTAGATAATTTCTTTAGGTCATTGGGAATTAAACCCCCAAATAAGCATTTGGAGTTTTAAAATATTTATAATTTTTATAAATTATAAGTTTAGTAAAGGAATTTAAACTTCAGAGTGCCTAACATTTTTCATAGATCATTGGTTCTTACTCTTTGGAAAGATAGAAAGTTATTTGCAATCAACAACTTAGGATACTAATTGAAATCAATTGAGAAATTAATGGTAGCTTAAAAATTTCTTTTATAAATTGAGGCAAAATAATATAAAATTAAAATTGAAATGAGTAGTTGATAACATGTTATTTGAATAAGAATTGAAACACTTTGGGGTCTCTCACAAACAGCATGATTGATGAAGTGTTAAATTCAGTTTCTAGCAGCAAGATAAGCCTTAATAAGATAAAATAAGATCTCAATTTTAAAGTTAGTCACTACTTATTCAAACAAACTGCAAACAATATTGAAAGTAAAGCAATGCTATGTGATTCCCTGATCAACTTTTATTGATTTTACAATCATATTCCTAAATAGGATGCAGAACAATTTGTTACTTTATAAATGATCTCTCCCCTATACCTAGAGAGAATTTTTCTATGGAACACATTGCATGAATTCTTGGTCATACATGTTGTGAGATTTTTCTCATTTCATGGGACTTAGTCTTATTGGTCTCTAACTTTTTAGTTTTGAACAGATTTCAAAACAAATCAATAGACACATTGAGGCATTGGTTATTTTGGGCCAATGTCAGGTAAATGAATATTCTAGGAGATTTTGAAATTGTGCCAAATGTCTTTAAGTCTAAATTATAGTTATAGAGTCATGTTTTTTATGAAACTTTGATATTCGCCAAGAGATCCTTTTTTTAAATATTGTTACCAATTACTATATTCAAAGGACTTGTCTACAGAGAGGATGATAGAGGGCAGTGAAGTCTTTTGCACTGCATAAATTATATCATTAGGTGCCTTAATATGGATTGACTTGTTCTCAAGACCTAAAAACTAAACACAGCAGAGAGCTTAATCCCATGACAAATGAATGCTCTGTGCAAAGATCACAGACAGCATATAGCAAATGGAATTTCTGAAAACCACACTGTCCTCTAATATATACCTGATAAATGGTCATCTAAAGCTGTAATTTGCAAAAAAAAACCCCCCAAAAACCCAGAGTTTAATATTGTGTCTTCAGGATAACAAGAACAAAAGAAAAATTGTAACATACATTAGAAACAGAAAAGATTAATGTGTTCAATGCAAAGAAATTTGGGGAGAGGGGAATTAACAATGAAACCAGGTTTAAGTTAATGCATTCAGCTATTCCTACTGAAATTCTTGTTAAAAAATACTTTCATATTGTATGAGGTAGTTTATTCAATGCTGCATTTAAGGTAAGACCAAATTGCTGTCGATTAAATATGGAGAAGTTCAACTGTAGTATTCCTTTAGTTATCTTCTCCCCAAAACAACTCTTGCATTATTATTATAAATAATAATATATTTTATTGAATAATATTAATTTGTATTATGCAAATAGTATAAGTAAGATTTATATTTTTAGTGGTAACTTAAATCAGCCATGCTGGTCAAATTTTAGAGTTATCGTTATGTCCAATTGCTAAAAAAATTTGTATCAAATCAATTATCCAGCTGAACTGACTTATTAGTCTACAGTCTATTTAACTGCTGGAGAGTGTCAAGAGAATCTTCATTTTTCTCTCTTAACCCTGCCCCCAGGCAAGCCCCAGGTGTGGAAGAATATAGTAATGGCAGTAGGCATGTGAATGCCCAACAGAAAAGCCTTCTCTAGATAAAAGTAACTGAGAAAAGAGTCCCTTGTTCTGATTCTACAATTGGAAAAGAAAAGGAACTAGAATACACAAAACAGTTTTGAAGAAGAGGGAAAAAAGAGATATTCAGAATTCTTAATTTTTAAATGTAATGTTAAACAACAGTAAACAAGGCAGTGTGGTATTTGTGGGAGGATATGCATATCGCTCAGTGGATGGAGCAGAATAAAGAGTCTGGAAATAATACACATAAATGTTTTTACTGTATGTAGAGTAAAACTAAATTATAAAACCAAAAGTTACAAAATGGTTGTAGCATCAATTATATATGGTACAATCTAATATACTAAATGCTGATTTAGCCAAATATTGTGATATCACTTTATTGAAAGAATGAGGAGAGAAAAACTGTCTGTGTGGCAGGAGGTGAAGTTAAACAGTTAAATCATCTACTATTGTAGGTACTCAATAGATAATTTTCAATATTAAAACATTAAAAATCATCATTTTAAAATACATTATTTAGAAATATGGATATATACTTCAGAAGAAATGCTTAAGAATTGAAAGTGGAACTCTAGGGTAGAGAGATGAGCGAGAACTGTTGTTTGACAATGTATTAAATGTTAGGGCATAGTTACATGTAATTGTTCTCTAATATGTAATATAAAATAAATGGGACCTTAAAGGGTGCGAACGCTTTGGGCTATGGAAAGAGCAAGAGCAAAGACCAGCTCTATCTAACCAGGGTTCTTAACCTGGAGGTAAGGTTGGGTCTGGAAGGTTCAGGGGACAGTAAAGGAAATGAGCTGTCTAGAGCAGGGATCTATGGATCAGAAAAGTAGATCCATAGTAAATGGGTCAACCTTAAATGCCAGATGGTTTGGACTCAGAAGTCTGGAGGTCTTGAGCTCAGGTGAAAAGTAACTGGCTCTACCTATGTGACTTGAGATGAATCACTTATCTTCCCGAACCTCAATTTCATAACTGTAAAAATAATTATCTTTATGTGTCACTTCTGATTCTGTGATAAAACTAAAGTTTCAGGATGATTATTCTGTAGCAGTGGGAGTTGGAGAGACACAAGGAGGCAGTCTAATTTGGAGGTATTATAATTATTTGTTTTAGAGTCCCAACAGAAAATACCAGGTATTTATTTTGTGGAAGAAATGAAAGATAGCAATTACGTACAAAGAAAAATGTTCTCAAAAGCATTGGTCACAGGCTTCCTTTAAAATATTTATTATTATTTAAAATCCCAAAGGGATTAAAAAAAATTTGGGTTATATTTATCAATGCTTGATGTATTAGAATGAAGCAGAATCTCACACAATTTTGTATTCCATTTCATAAGGCCCTTCAGCGCCCCTTGTGGTCCGTCCATAGATTACATGCTAAAAACCTCTAATAATATTATAAAGTTTGAGGTTAGAATAAATGTGTAAGACAAATCTGATTTTGCAAGGATAATTTGGATGGGTTCTAAAAAGTGAACTACAGACTTTTGTTTGATGTTGCTAAGCCAAAAACTTTTTTGGTTTAAATCATGTTACTGCACTAGCTGACCTTTAAAATCCCTTCAAACCTAAGATTATATTATTCTATGATTCATCCTTATTGGCTAGTTGGACTATCCTGATTTCATTTCTATGTTGCACCACCCTTACTTCACTAGAATTAAGTCCAATTGGCCTCATGTTTATTCCCCAGAAACTAGTCATAAATTTATCTTTCAATTTTTTTTTTTGTGGTTAATTTGGAAAGTGTCTAGTGAATTAAAAAGTCAATTTCCAGGGAATAGAAAGCATGGCAAAAAGCATATTTATTATACATGTACCTAATTCTATGACAAGGAACAAGAGAGGAAGTGATTTTTTGGCCAAAGTATTGCATTTTTACAGTCCAGAACTTTGTTAGCTAGTAAATTCCATTATTTTTTCCTACACCACTTTTCCAATAGAAAAAGATTTCCATTAAAAAGAAAATCTTTGTCCAAGCATACATACCAATTGAGCAAGACCGTCTCTGCTTGGGACGGGCTGCTGTGCCATGAATTAGCATATACACAAATATTCCCAGGAATGCCAAGAGCAAATTGTGACCTTGAACACATCGTGCATTCTCCAGAACTTTAGAAAAAAATTGTAGGCAGATAGCTCACTGAACTTCAAATTAGTATTTATGTAACTCAAACGACCAACTGATCACTAGGAAATGCAGTTCTAAATGTGAATTTTCCAAATATAGAAATGTTTGGAATTGGAAAAGAAAAAGTTCAGATTTTATTTTAAAATTTCAATGTTTATTATAGACAGAATCCAAATCTCTAAGGAGGGTAAAAGGTAGAATTTCTAGGTTTGTTGGGAAGAAAATTAAACATATGTAAACATAGGTTTGTATAAATATTAAATTTGTACAAATCTGATTCTCTACCTAAACTTTCTCAAAATGAGATTTGGCTTAACCCCAAACTTCAGTGAACTAACTGTCATGTTACTATCTTTTGAATTGCTTTCTGCCTTATCCTCCTTTCTACCTAGCTTAAAATTCTCACCATGTAAAATTCCTGGTGAAATACTCCTTTGTACCTGAGACCAGAATGCTAGCCCTCTCTCATTAATGCAGAATAGATCAGAGCTTTAGTGAGCCAATGCCTTGTTTTTGAGGGTAACACTCAGACTTAAATGTCAGGAAGAAGAGAGAACCAGAACCTCCCTATGTCCTCAAATCTCTCCTTCTGTACATATGTCACCCCCTTTCTCCAAAAAGCAAGACTGAGTGCTTTAAGTGGCAGGAACAGGCTTAGGAGAACCCGGCACAGGGCTACTATCAACACCTGAGCAGTGTGGATGTATTGGACTGACATTACCTGCTCTACATCTTTTCTATCACCAGGGCAAAGGTGAGGAAACCCCAGAATTACAACCTGTCTTGGTACATGAGAGAAGTGGGCTTGTGTCCTCTCTGACAGGGTCATTTGTAGTGTCTTCTCTGAAGGGCGTCACTGGTCCCATTCCTAAGCAATGGTTGAGTTGACACACATGAATAAAGCAGAAGTGAAGCACTCAGAAGTGTGATCCTGGTAGCTGGGAGCATCTTTCTCAACCTCAATGGCATGAGATAGCTCATCCTCTCAAATTACAGAAAATTCCTCTCTCACAAAATAAGTCTTCTGAGAAATCAAATAGACCAAATGTTGAGAGAATGTGGCTCTGTGGAAACTCCTAAATTTCTGGAAAGTAGAACAATGGCTTTGGAGAAAAACACTCTGGTGCTATCCTGTGAGGTGAAGCAGGCAAACCACCAGTCATTCCATTCTAAGGTAGCTGTGCTCAATGAGACCTAGTACAGATGCTCCCGAAGCCACAGGCAAAAATGTTCAGAACAGCTCCATTCAGACTTCTAGGAAGTCGGAAACACCCGAATACCCACGGGAGTGCAAATAAGGCACTCCGGTCTAGTTACACAAAGATTTTGTATACAGCAGGAAAAGTTGGTGATCTCTACTCCATGGAACAACATAGATGAGCCTTAGAAAAATCATGTTAAAATACAGAAATGTCATGTTATATGAAAAAAAATAAGTTCCAGAAAACCATATATATATATATATATATATATATATATATATATATAAAATGACATTATTTGTATAAAACTCAGAAATTAAACACTATGTTGTTTAAGCATGCAGATGTATCTGATAGAATTGTTTTAATAAGCAAGGGAAGGATAAACACAAAAGTCTAAGTACTGGTTAACTTGGGGTACTGTGGAGGAGTCAGAGGTGTAGGACTAGAAAGAGTCCCCAGGTAGAGGTCAATTAGTAATAACTGCAATTCTTGAATTCCAGACCCTGCATGGATTATGAAGAGATAAAGGAGAAAGAAAGAACTTAAGGGATATCTTCTTCCACTTTTTTCTGCTCCTAACCTAGGATGGATGGATAAATAAATAAATTACAGAGAAGCCAGGAGAAATTCTGATCGTTAGAGACACTGTGGTTGTGTTGCTCTTGAACCTCTTGCTTTGTTCCATACAGTGCTTTCCTCATGAAAATTGTTCACGATCAAGCTCACTGTCAACTCCAAACACAAAGCCCAGGAGTACATGGGAGGCTTTCAGCCACCACAAACTGCCTCCAGAGAACTCACTCGTTCTGTGTGCTCATTGACCATGTCATAGCTCAGCTCAAGTCTCAGCAAGATAAGCTCTTGAAGGCAGAACATTTCCAGCTGTTGTGGTCAGACAGCAGCAGGTTCTTATCTGAGGACAGCAGGGCCATGTGGCGTACCGCAGCCGGGGCCCCGTTGGCGGGGAAGCATGTGGTCTCTGTACACAGTAGCCAGGTCCAATAGACAGCAATTAGCACCAGGAGAATGAAGAAGAATGGGACATATACATAACCTTCATAAAAATGTCACAGGGAAAAAGACTCACAAACCATATGGATCTACGCCGGGGTTCTCCCAGGGATGGCCTTTTATATTACTGTAGGCCAAGTGATGGCTTTTAAAAAGAGATGTCTTTTTTACTGCTGTGTCTTTTGGGTCAGCCCTACCAAGAGAAGTGAAGAAATAGGCTGCCCACATGATGCTGGATGAAACATGACAAACACTTTAGTCTTGACATTTTGTGGCTTTTTCTGCTCTGTTTCTGGGTAAATTGTCTCATCTGTGCATGTTGACAGTTAATTAAGTGGACCACCTCCTCTTGTAACATTTTCTTTTTTACTTTCAGCAATGGTGTTCCATCCTAAGGGTATCAGAAATTTTTTCACCCATTTTCAAAAGACCAGTTCTAGGTGTTTTTTGTTCTTAGCAAAGAAACAAGCTCTCTCTGGCTGATTGAAGCAGAAAAATAATTATCCAAAAGGATTTTAAGTCACCCACAAGATCTGAGATGGCTGCAGAATCAGTTCCAAGAAACTGGCAGGCGCTAAGTACAAGACTGAGCACAACCATGGCCAGCTCCAGCCGCAGCAGTGGGCCAGGGGTCAATACGGACACTGCCAGCAACTGTGAGACCACAGGGCGGTGGACACACTGGCTTTACAACTGCCCGGCCTGCCTCCCCCTGGGAAACTGAGGGTGGGGCCACTGCCACCACAGCCAGAAAGAAAAGTTGTTTTGACTCTACTTTGAGACATCAGTTCCCGATTCGAAGTCTGCATATCATTATTCAATCACTATGTACTGAGCACCCAGAACGTGCCTGATGCCACTCTAGGTGTTTGGGATATAGCACCAAAGGAACGACAAAATGCCTCCATCCTCTTAGAACGCGTGTTCTATCAGGGTTGGGGGAGAGTGCGGTACCAGGAGACAGGCCATAAGCATTATAAGAAAGGAGCACATCATGCAAAATCATGGTAGGTGATAAGTGTTTTAGGTAAAAAGAAGAGCAGAGTAAGGGGGATAAAGAGGATTGCCATGGGGGACTGGCTTGCAGGTGGTATATTTTAAATGGAGTGGCCTGGGCAAGAGTGGCATTCCAGCAAAGATCGCAGAGGTACAGGGATGGGAGATCTCATGGTGACCACTGTGGAGCATAATATGGTCTAGCACAGGGACCATAAACTTCCGAGGGCATAGCACAAGGAAATGGTTTGGAAGTTTGAAGGAGTGGGAGAGGGGAACACTATAGAGGGTGCTGAGCCTCATGGGGAGTAAAAGCAGGACATAAGGGGTTAACTGGGGACCCAGGGGTAATAGGTGGTGATTGATATAAATAGGAATACAGGGCTAAATGAAAGTATTTCCTGGGTGAATTCAAGGCAGAGAATGTGTATTACGGTGTTGGCAGGGGGCCAACTTGCAGCTCCTTATTAGTAGAGGCAAGGGAATTTGGGGTAGCTGGTCTTAGTCTCAGGTTGTAGGTTACTTTTGGTCCATGAATCTGGTGGTAGAAGACCTGGAAGGAGAGGTGGTCATGAACCACCTTACTGGAAGAAATAGAGGCTTGTATTAGGTGTTTGGGCTTTACCTTGATACCTGTTAATGGGATTGCTAGAGACTGAATGTTTGTGTCTCCCTCCCTCACCAATATACTCGTGTTAAACCCGAAAGCCCAATGTGACAGTATTAGGAGGTGAGGCCTTTGAGAGGTGGCTATGTCATGAGGATGGAGCCCTCATGAATGCGATTAGTTCCCTTATAAAAGAGACACCGGAGAGATGGCTCTCTGTGAACTGGGAAGTGAGCTCTCCCCAGATATTGAATCTATAGGTGCCTTCATCTTGGACTTTCCGACTTTCAGAATTGTGAGAAATAGAAGTTTGCTGTTTATAAGCCACCGATTTTATGCTGTTTTGTTTAAGCATCCTGCACAGACTAGGAAAGGAATCAAAATTTTTTGAGAAGATAGTGGTTACTTCTAGTGTGTGAGCTTTGTCTCGACTCTTGATGGTGGGGAAGAGAGTCTAGATGATCTTGTGGAGTCATCTGAACAGCTACACCTAGGTCAGGTGCCTAACCATATTCACAAACAGGGCTGGGAAATAGAATATGTGACCCATGGGATGTGCCACGTGTCCTACGGTTCCTAACATCTGGATTTTGCTGGCTGCGCACTCTTGGTGTTGATTAACATGTTCCTCTGTCTTCTGCATTTCTTGCAAATTGGGGCTGATTTTTTTTCAGGAAGCACATGATGTCTGGTTATCTCTTTTTGAGAGATAGTATCTGTTATTGATGCTAAATGCTTAGCTCAGTTAATTTATTTGTGTTGGAAGAGTGATGATTTTTAAAATTCTAAAATTTATTTTTATATATCAGCTTTTAACTATTTTAAGTAAATTTTATGTTTTAGAATAGTTGTTACAGAAAATTTGAACAGACAGAAATTAAGGAAGATACGAAAAATGGAAGCATATACAGTGTTCATGGACAAGAAGAATTAACATCATCAAAATGTCCATACTACCCAAAACGATTTATAGATTCAACACAATCCCTATTAAAATACCAATGACATATTTCACAGATATAGAGCAAATATTTCAAAAATTTATATGGAATCATAAACCACCCTGAATAGCTGTAGCAATTTTGAGAAAGAAGAACAAAGTCAGAGGGATCACAATACCCATTATCAAACTATACTACAAGGCCACTATAGTCAAAACAGTCTGATCCTGGCATAAGAACAGATACATAAATCAATGGAACAGAGTAGAGAACCCAGGAATAAATCCATCTCTATGGTCAATTAATATTCGACACAGGAGGCAAAAGCATAAAATGGAGTAAAAATAGTTTTTTCAACAAATGGTGTTGGGAGATCTGGACAGCTGCATGCAAAAAATGAAACTCGACCACCAACTTACACCATGCACAAAAATAAACTCAAGGTGGATAAAAGACTTAAATATAAGTGGCTAAACCATAAAAGTCCTAGAAGAGAACATAGGTAGGAAAATCTCAGATATTCCATGCAGCAATATGTTCACTGATATGTCCCCTAGAGCAAAGGACATAAAGGAAAGAATAAACAAAGGGAACTTCATCAAAATAAAAAGCTTCTGCACAGCTAAAGAAAGCATCAGCAAAATGAAATGGGAACCAAATGTGTGGGAAAATATATTCGCCAATGATACATCAGATGAGGGTTTGATCTCCAAAATATACAAAGAACTCACATGACTTCACACCAGGAAGACAAACAACCCAATTAAGAAATGGGTAATGGACCTGAACAGACACTTCTCCAAGGAGGACATACACAGGGCCCAGAGACATATGAAAGGATGCTCAGCATCACCAGCCATCAGAGAGATGCAAATTACAATCACAATGAGATACTGCTTCACACCAGACAGAATGGCCATCATAACCAAATCAACAAACAGGTGCTGGTGAGTTTGTGGAGAAAAGGGAACCCTAGTGCACTGTTGGTGGGAATGCAGACTGGGGCAGTCACTGTGGAAAACATTTTGGAATTTCCTCAGAAAACTAAAAATGGAACTGCCTTTTGACCCAGCAGTTCCACAGCTGGGATATACCCTAAGGATCTGGAAACACCAATTCAAAAAAACCTACTCACTCCAATGTTCATAGCAGCACAATTTGCAATATCCAAGTGTTAGAAGTAACCTAGGTGCCCAACAATAAATGAGTGGATCAAAAAACTATGGTACATTTACACAATAGAATACAATGCAGCAGAAAGAAAGAGGGAGCTACTACCCTTCACAACGGTGTGGATGAATCTGGAGAGCATTATGCTAAGTGAAATAAGCCAGGTGGTGAAAGACAAATACTATATGATTTAACCTACAAGTGGAGACTAATCAACAGAATGAACAAGCATGTAAACTGTAATTTGAATTCTGAAGTGAAGAACAAACTGACAGTGAACAGAGGAGGTGGGGAGAGGGAGATGGGGGGGAAATAGGGAAACGGTGGTCAAGGAACATATAGGAGGAGCTCATTGACAAAGCCAAGGTGGGGGTTGGGATCAAGGGTGGGAGGGATCAAGGATGGGAAGTGGGGATGTGAGGGGTGGGGGGAGTGGTGGGGGTAAAGTGGACAAAACTGTACTTGAATAACAATAAAAAAAAAGAACCCCTCCCCAGAAAATTGAACAGACAGTACATAGTGCTCACATATGTCCCTTACCCCAGTTTCCCCTATAATTACCTTACATTGGTATGTAATCGTACATTTACGATCAGTGTATATGTACACAGATGTATTATTATGATTAATAAACTAATATTGATACATTATTAGAGTCCATACATTATTCCGATTTCTTGAATTTATACCTAATACCCTGTTCCAGGGTCCTATCTAGCATACTACATTACACCGAGTCATCGTGTCTCCTTAAGGCATTCTGGGTTGTGACAATTTCTCACTTTCCTTGATTTTTGGTGACCTTTACAGTGTTGAGAAGCACTGGCCAGGCATTTTTCAGAATGTCTCTGAACAGACATGGGTCAGAGTATTTCTCCTGATGAGACTGAAGTTCTACGTTTTGGAGAGCAGATCAATCCTTCTCCCTGCCTGCCAGGGTCTGGGAGAGAAGGTCTTTCTCACATTTTCAGCACAAAAACATAGTGGGGTTTCTGAAGGTAAGAGATATGAGAGTGTGGAGCCTGCGTGAGGTTACGGCTCCCAGGAGTTTCTCAAGCCCCACTGGTCCATGCTCAGCCTCCAGTGCTCGGCCAAAATTACCGTTTAAAATTTTGTCCCTCCCGTTTAGTAGCTCCAGTAACTTCTGCTTCAGGTGAACACATTTTGGCTGCTGCTCTGGAAACAATAGCCATGCCTTGGTTATTGTAAATCATGCCTCGGTGAATACAGGCATGCGTACGCCTGCATTCCTCGGTATGCGCATGGGTCATATAGCAGTTCTAGTGTTAATGTTGGGGGAAACCTTCATGCTGCTTTCCATAGCGGCCGCACCAATGGACACTCCTACCAAAAATACACAAGAGTTTCTTCTTCTTCACATCCTCACCAACACTTGTTATTTTTCCATATTTTTTAGAATAATAGCCATTTTGACAGGGTTGAGGTGAAATTTCACGTCTTCTTGAATGCCTAGGTATGAAGCTAGAGAAATTTAGCTGCCTGAAAGAGACAAGGTCATTATTACTATCCAGAGTCCTAAGAGTCTGGTGAGGTTCTAGTGGTCTGTATCAACTCGGTGCACTCCTCAGGGAGCCCTCAAGAAATTGTTTTTGTAGTTTTATTACATAAAAGTCTGTATCTGTAGCCAAACTAAATTCTATGCTCACCTTATCAACATTATAAAATAGTTTCTCCTGCATAATAACAATAAATCAGTTTTAGTGTTTTAACATTAAAACCTTGTTTCTTTTTTTTTGTTGGCTCTGACAGTGATAGCACATCATTTATAATGCACTCTGAACCAAGAATGCCCTCTTATAAAAGTCCTCAGTTTGTTTTTCCTCCATAGAACAATATCCCTATAAACTGCAGATAATCCATTGGTAAGACATGGAAGCTGTCTGATGATTTTACCTATACTAAGTAATAATCTCCTTTTGGTCCAGATGTAAGACAAAACTTTTACTCTCCTTTTATTTCTGTATGTCTAATTAAGGAAGGGTTGAAGTATTAATTTAGAAAATCATCAACTTTAAATGATAGAGGAGATGAGTGTTTATGTACCAATAATTCTAAAATCTATCTTGAATATGTCAGCATTTGATAAGAAGAAAAATGAAGCTATTAATAATTCTGTTTTACTGTTACTAAATTTGTTTTAAACCAAGGAAGTGTGTCTGGGTTTAATTTAAATCATTCTGAGAGAAAGATAGTGCCTTAAGAATAATTAGAAAATCCACTTGACTCTATAATCTCTGTACATGAACTTGGGCCAGCCCTTGAAAGCAAAATTATAAAGGCGTCTCTCTGATTATCTTCCCATCAACCCTGCGGTCCACCTGGAAAAGATTTGAAGACCAAATCTATGTACAACATCGTATCGACCCACAAACTCAATTGCAAAGAATGTCTTCACTTTAAAATCCAACCTAGCCTAATGTCATGAGGTCTGTTGTTATTTTTTTTCAGTCACAAAAATGATAATCAAACTTTCCACTTGGAAATACAACTGGTAATTAACAATGGTAGACCAACTAAAATTAGTCTGAAACATTTTTAGATAAAAGAAAAAACATTTTGAAAGCATAAGAGGATAAAAATATGAAAATTACATACTTTACATAAAAGAAAAATGGTTCCTTTCATATATGACTGTTTCAAAAATTAAAAGTGAACTTTGAATGCTAAGTCAACTGAGTCATCCAGCACACATAGGCCACTTATATTTTCTAGATGAAAAATCAAAATTGTGATTATTTTATTATTTCTACATGTGAAAGGCAGTCCAAAATTTATATGAAAACTCTCCAAGAAATCTATACCATGTGGTCACTGCACTTAAAAATAAAATTTATACACCACTAAAAACTTTTAAAAGAATTCAGAAAACACAAACACTACAATAATGTGTATCTAAGACTAAAATATCAATTTTTATAATAAAACATTCCAGTGATTGTGGGTTTGTCAATTACTTCTTCAGACTCTGTCAACTATTGATTTACATACTTTGAGTTTTTATGAATTGCTACATAAGCCTAGGAGATTTGACTTTTTATCGTTTTGAAATGTTCTACTTATCTTTACTATCTCTAAATCTTTCTTGCAGTAAAGCCTTCTTTTTCTAACACTATTACCATTATATCAACTTTTTTTGGTTAACATTTACATGTGTCTTTTTCCATTTTTTCCTTTTTCCATTAACTTACATTTAAGATGCATTTCTTGTATGTAATAAATGGTCTATGCTTTAAAAAATACAGTTTGACAAATGTGGTCTTTTAAGCACAATATTCAGGCTGCTTACATTTAATTAAGTAGGTAATATACTTAGGTTTAAATCTACCATCTTACCACTTATTTTCTATTTTTTCATCCCTTTTTGTCTTCTTTTAGGTTAATCAAGTATTTTTTATTATTCCATACTTGTTGTTGCTTTGTTACTCATTATTTTATTATTATTTTTTACTGATACACAGATTAAATCATGAATTTTTGATATATTTTAATATAAACTATTACTTATACCATTTCCCAACAATACAGATACCTTTTCCCCATCTTTTCTTGATATACATTATACTTCCTCAAATATTTTAAACCACAAAGTGTATTAAACAATATATTAGGAATTCATTCATCTGTATTTATATATTTATCTTTTTTGGCATTCTTTATTTCTTCCTAAATTTTTATGCAGGTTAACATTTATTTTCTACCCAAAGAACTTAGTAATTCAAAAAAATTTTATAAAACAGTGTGTGTGCAGGTGACTAACTCACAGTTTTTATGTATCTTAATATATGTTTATTTTATCATAAATTTTGATGGGTATTTTTACCATGTGTAGAGTTCAAGATTGGCAGTTATTTTCTTTCAACATTTAAAAAAAGTCATGCCATCTTTAGGTTTCTAATGTTTGTGTTGAGCAGTTCGCCATTAGTTTTCTCCTTGTTCTTTCAAAGGTAACATTTTTTTCTCGGAATGCATTTGATATTTTCTCTGTAACTGTGTCTGCATTACTGAATCTTTGGAGTTAATAGTGTTACTGTGATGTGGATTTATTTTATACTTACCTCTTCTGTGGTTTATATAACTGGTTGAGTGTGAGATTTGATATTTACTACAAATTTATAAAAACTCTTGGTTATATTACTTGAAATATTGTTTCTGTCCCACTTTCTACCTTCCCCCTTTGTACATATGTTAGACCTTTCTAAATCCTAGATATTTTCATCGTGTTTAATATGTTTCTTATAATATATTTTTTACTTTCTCTCTTTATTTCTTATAATGCTTCATGCAAGCTGTTTCTGCCAACCACTAGTTCTCTCTTTAGCGATGTCTAGTCTAGTCTTCTGTTAAACCAATCCATTGAGTTCTTAATTTTGGTTCTTATATTTTTACATACTATAATTTTTATTTGATTCTTTTCTTTGGATTCTAGTTTTCCATTAAAAGCTTCTACCTTGTAATGTATTTTTCTTAAACGTATTAACCACAGTTCTTTTAAAATTCATGAATGATAAATCTATAGATAGAACTCTATAGATAGTTGGGTCTCCTGTAGATATGTTCCTATTTTTCCTATTTTTTAATTTTTATTTTAAGTATTTGATTCTGTTTCTGGTATAACTGGTCATATTTAATAGATGTCAGTCATTGTATATGAAAAAGTTTAAGAATAATTTGAGGCTCATGATAACGATAATTTCCTACAGAGAAGACTAATGTTTGCTTCTGACAGACAGACAGACAGACAGACAGACAGACAATTAGAATTGAAGTACGTTATCTTAATCTACTATGGGTTGAACTAAGTCCAGGTATTTTTCTTTAATAGTGAGAGGTAGTCTTCTCATATAGCTTCCCTGGGGTCACAACTGAATGTCTGGGGCATTTTATCAGGATCTATGCTGAGACCTGACCTCTAGTTGTTGTCTCCTCAACCCTTGTAACTGTTGGAAACTTTGAAGATCCAAATTCCTTCATTACCTGTTTTTGCTTGGCTTTTAGTCTCTTGGCTAAAAGTTATAAATTGGCCATTATTTCAACAGGGCAGGCAACAGTGAATTTTGAGCTTATGTCTCTGCGTTCCTTTTTCTTTGGAATCTTGGCTCCGCGAGCCCTAACTATTTTGATTGTTTCCTGAATTCTTAAAACAGATTTTTAATTCTCCAGATTTTTTGTTTTATATTAAATGATTTAGTCTTTTGCAACCAAGTCAGCTGTAGCCAGAGGCACACACCTTTTAACTACTTTAATTTGAATGCCCATTTATTGTAGTGAGGTTAAGGATACTTTTATATATTTACTGATCATCACGTTTTCTTCTCTGTGAATTCTTTGTCCATTTTTTATTGGGTTGTCTTTTGGTTTATAACACATGAAGAACTCCAGATACTATTTGGGGGAAAGGAGGTTTTAATATGTCTGCAAATAGCTACCTCTAGTCTGTGACTTGTCTTAATTTTTTATGTTATCATTTGGCACACAGAAATTTAATATTTTAATAGATATATTTTTAACATTTTTCTTTATAGTTTGTGGGCTTTGTGTCTAGTTTAATAAATTCTTCTGTACCCTGATGTTTTAAAGATATCCTCCCAAGTTTTCTCCCAAGATTCTGCAGTTTTAATTTTCATATTGACATCTTTAATTTACATTTTCTTTTTTTGTGTTGTGTTCTGTAGGAGTAGCTGAATGTTCTAGCACCATTTATCAGAATGTCAGTTATTTTTCAACCGTTTGGTAAAACCACCATTAGTGTTTTCTTTCTAAAATTAATTTTAGTATGTTTTATGTATTAATTTTATTTGTCTGCTCACATAACTTTTTAATGACAGTAGTCACATCTTATGTTCTTTGACGCTCCCAACTTGTCAAATTTCATAAAGATTAAACACAGGAAAATATTTGTCAATAAACATATTGATCTAGATTGATTGCTGCTATATATTGAACAAAAACATAGCACTTTCTGTCTTGTACAAAATTTATACTCCTGGTTACTATTGTGTCTCACAACAAATTTCCAACACATGTAACAAAATATTCACTTTTGGTGAATGTAAATTGAAGCTCTAGAAAAATAATATTATTAGTACTAGCTAACATTTATTGATTATATGCTTAGTAATGTTTTAAGAACTTTATATGTGTTAACTCATTTATAAGAAACTATGAGTCAAGTTACTACCATTGTAAACATTTTTCGGATGAGAAAAGTAACACATATTATAGTGAATTTGTATTGAATTTGATAAAGATAAGCAATGAGGGACAACTTCATGTAAATCCACTTTATTTTAAGTTACAAAATAAATGAAGTACTTCTACTACATAATTCTCAAATAAGCATTGAATTATGAATTTTTATCTAAATAAATCTATAATCTTTTCTGTGATCTATGTCTACATTTTATATTTCAATTTATGAATGCTGTTATCATAATCATCAATAATAATTTAGTGGAAGTTTAACAGATTTGTGGCATTGTACAAGGTGTTAAAATTAACTATAATTTGCTTGAATCTACATAAAACATTTGGTATGTCTGGCTTTCACTATGATTTCCTGATAACAGCTGCATTTCAAGGGATAATGCATTTTATGTGCTGCTCTGGTGGTTAAAAACACATTTCCCACAAATGGAGTAAAGGGCATTTAATGAACGAAGCTCTATGTATGTGAAAGCCAACAGCAATATTAGAAATGGTGTTTATTTTATAGCACAGAAACTGAATTTTAAATGCTAGTATATATTTATATGACAGTTCTATTAAATATAAAAGAGCCCCATAACCAGGGGAAGTCCTTTACATAGACTTTTTATATGGTCAAAATAGCATACCCAGCCCTGCAACTCCTCATATGAGACATTTTTAGAACCTTATTTATATTAAATCCATAACAAGCTAGCAACTAGAAAACTATAATGGGCACAAACGGCTAATAAAAATGAGATTGTTGAAAATACTTCTTAATAGCAAACTTAGAAAGAATCCTGATAAAACAATGTCTGGATTTGGTATCTCTGGAGGTCTACCACCCCAGTAATCACAGACCTTGAGTCCTCCCCACTTTCCATCTTTGTTTCTTTCCTGGCTGAAAACTAAAGAGCCAATGTGCTTTAACGTTGGTATTTGTCCTATTTTTCATTCTGGTGCTTCCCAAACAAGAGGTGCTCTGGAAAGAATCCTAGGATTGTTTACCGGGTGACTTATCTGGAGAAGCAGGACAGATGCTCTGTAATCCGTCAGAGGGGGAAGAATGCCAGCATGTGTGTGTACAAGAATCTGCATGTACAAGAATGCAGCATGTGTGTGTGAACATGTGTGTGTACTACGTGTGTAAGTCTTGGACACCTGAAATCTGGATCATTTCTCGGCTAAACTTCTATGTTTAGACAAGCTAGCTAAAATGAACAGGTCAAACCCTTTATTTATAGAGTAAAAACTATTTGATCTGGGGTAGATATCAGCTCTACAGTCAAACATGTGGGCCAAAGTCATTTTTATTGCAGGATTCTGAAATGGCTCATGGAGCCGTCTATGTGAGCGAAGGAAAAATTCCCACAGAAGAATTGGCCAGTTGAGTGTAAAATGCTGTTTGAAAAACCAAAAAAACCCTCTATGTGTTTATATAAGTGAGAATTTAAAGCACTGGAGGAAAAAAAGACTTTAATTTCTGAACTGGTAGGAATCCCATAAAATTTTGCTCACCCAGGCTTTGGTTACACTCCTAGGGCAGTAGCCAAGACAGACACTAAGACGTTGCTCTCTCTTCTTGTACTTGGAGATGTTGGAGCCCTGTGGAATATAGCTTGAAAACTACACACCTGCAGTTATTGTTTCATATTGTGAGTAGTTCAAAGCTCATCCTCTTTCGAGTTAGATGCCACTTTTGAAGTCAGTAACATTTGCCTGTCACCAGTGTAGAAATTTACTCCCCAACAATCCTGATGAAGGGCTTCCAGTCTATTTTTGAACTCAGTGTTGGGAAGCTCATGACCTTAAAATTTGTCTAGCTTTACTTGTAAGGAAATTCTTTACAAGACAGTTCCTTTCCCATTTATGTTTAATTTATGTAAGCATGTCACTTAAGTGAAAATGACCACCCCAAAACAGCTTGCTCATTTTGTTTCCACTGTCATTCTTGGAATTTCCCTTTGTGACATGGAAAAATTTTACATATATATATATATATATATATATATATATATATACACACACACACACACACACACACATATACATATACAGATATATGTATATATATGTATATATATACAAAATACCCTCTCTCTCTCTCTCTCTCTCTCTCTCTCTATATATATATATATATATATATATATAATTTTCAGCCTGTGTCATTTTGTTCAGCTCCTGCATTTTTGTTATGCTGAGTGAAGGAGAGTGCATTAAAGATAACATCTCTAGGTTATTTCTGAACAGAGCATGTTTGGATTTGGGAAAGTAAATAAAGTTAAAGAAATTAAAATGTTCTCTTATTTTGTTAGTTTCCATCTCGAGTTTTCATTCCTTCTCCTCCAAGTTGGTTTTCCAGTTTGAGGACTGTTCCCCTTGATAGGATTCTTCTAATAATGCTGTTTCTGCATATGCGATAGCAAGACATTAATGTATGGTTAACATCAATTTGTATGCTTCTAGTTCTTTCTAAATTTGATCTTTGAGTAAGGATGCTATCATTATAATTTGGGGGGCTTATGTTAGGTTTTGACTTTGTTGGCTTTAAGATCACTGAGTCTATTAACATTTAAAACAACTTTGAAAACAAAAAGTAAAATTAGAAGACTAAAATTATATAGTTTTAAGGCTTATTACAAAGCTATAAAAATTAAGATAGTGCAATATTGCTGCTAAAATGAAAAAAGAAAAATCAAACAAAATAAACAGTTTAGAAAATGACCTGCATTTAATAGACAACTTATTTTTAATGAGGTTCAAAGTTAAAGGTGAAAGGAAAGCCTTTTCAAAAGGTACTCAGACAATTGGGTAAGCAGAAGCAAATAACAAGTAAATAAACCAAACTTTCATCCATATTACACACCCTATGCAAAAATTAACTCAAAGTAGGTTCCAAACCTAAATGCAAAACCTAAAACTATGCAACTTCTGGAAGAAAGCAAGAGAAATGCTTCATGATTGTTGGATTGTAGGCAAAGATTTCTTTGATATAATACTAATGGCACAATTCATAAAAAAACAAATTAATAAACTGGACTTCATAGTAATTGAAATTGTTGTTCTTTGAGAACCACTATAAAAAAAATGAAAGGACAAACCAAGACTGGGAGAAAAATCTTTGCCAAGTATACACCTGATAAAAGACTAATATCTACAACATATAAAGAACTCATATAATAAGATAACAAAGAATCCATTTTTTTAAAGGGGCAAGAGTTTTGAACAGATACACTTCCCTTAAAAAGATACATGAATGACAAATAAGCACAAAAAAGATATTGAGTATTATTAGAGAAATGTAAATTAAAACCCCAATGCAACAGGGCAAAGGTCCTTTGCTGAGAATTGCTGTAACTTTCTGCTTCAACGGTTCTTCCGTGGCACTCAGCCCTCTCCTCATCCCAACCCCATCCCAGGGGCCAGCCCTCTGAACCCTCCTCACAGGCTCCCCCCAGCCCCCTGCTGCCCGCCGTGACGACCAGCTCCCATGCAGGTGTACCGGACCTACCACAAGGACTCTGAGGTCACCATCCAATGCCAGATCAACCTGGCGGTGGTGATGAATATGTTCATTATCTTGCAAGATTGGTTCTAATTCTATATTTTAAATATGTGCAGTTTAGTTATGTCCACTACACCTCAATAAATCTCTTCAAAAAAAATCTTGGAACAGCATAATCTTAGTACAGGTTTGCATTGAAACACATCTTTTCAATGACGTTTTAAAGCGTTAGGACTAGCACGGGGTCGGGAACACTAAGCAGCAGCGTCTGCTGTATCCCCATTTGCTTGTTCTAAACAGCGTCCCTTTGTGTGCATCGCTGCTCTTTCTAGATTGCTCTTTTACTGCGCTTTTTTTTTTTTTTTGGCCTGATCTTTCTCACGGCTCAGACTCTCAGTGAGGTCCTTTATGAAACGATATGTGCTAAACTGGTAAAAACTCTTCTTGTATTTAAAACACACACACACAACCAATTCTTGAAGTAAATAACATCTTTTTTTTTTAAACTTACTTTTGGATTTTTGGGGGGTCAAATAAGAGTATTAACTTTAGCTTTATTTCATATTTTAGAAGTGGGAGAATGTTAGCATTTTTTCTAATGCGACCTGGTTCAAGTAGGCAAACTTTTCTAATTTGGGCAAGAGAATTAGAAGGTGGGAGAGCCAGCAATGGATCCCGAATCCTAACTAAGTTTCAGCCCATAGTCAAGCAGCCCCAGTGACAAGGCTGGCTGCTCCTCCTTTGGAAAACATTCACCGGCTTCATGGGTTACAAGGACAAAAAATTCAAAGACCACGAGATGAAGGTAGCTCTCCGTAAAAATCTGCCCTGCTTCTGCTTTTTTGTGCATGGCTGTGCGTCTCTTCCTTTGTGGGGCCTCATTTTTTATCTCTTTCTGTGTGACTGTGTGTGGTCTCCTTGCATGTCTAGTTCTCCTCCCTCTTCTTTGACTCTCTTAACTATATCATGAAGTTATAATTTGTTTTTATTTTATTTATTGAATGAGATGTTTGAATTGCCTTCCTTAAAAGCAGATGGGTGGCATATTTTATTCCTTTTGAAAACCACTCCAATCACAGTGAAACACAATCTAGTTGCTTTATGCTTTTTACTTGCATGGCCTACAGTTAGCTTTTCTCTGGGAGAGTGGCACTGCTCCTCCCGCCCTCCCCCACCAGCTGTAGTGCTATTGTTAAAGTAACAAGTTAGTGAATTATTGTAGTTTACAGACTTATTCATAGGTGGTGTCAAAAAGTGCATTACCATAGTGTTGACAGTGTGTGACAGTATTTGCTATTTTTCTCTTTAATACATTTTTTTGCCTATTTTGATTGTTAATAAAAATATTATGAAAATAAGTACATGCATTTTTTTAAAACTTTTATATTTAACAGGATTGTTGTAATCTTCCAAAAACGCCTTGGCAAAATTCATTTTCACTATGAAATTAGTATCAATCAATGAGAAACCTCAATTTCCTTATATTCTCTTTGGCCACTTTTCTCACCTTTAGATTAGAGGACAGTTGCGACCATACCATTTGCACTGAGAGGCCATCAAAGACAATGGTTGTAGATACTCAGTTTCACACAGTATAAGACCCCTGAACTAAGAAAGTTTACTTCATAAACTATCACTAATCATCTGTGAGTCTGGTGTTCTACCAAATAAAACATGAAGTCATGAGTAATGGACTTTATCAACAATTAAAGCACAATATGAAATAATAATAAAGCAAGGCAAATGAGAGAAAGATTACAAAAGAGCTTTTGAAACTTTAAACAAAAATATTCTAAATTGATTCAATCAATTCTGCAAGGAGATTAGGATAAAAACCACTCGTTGGAATCCTGTGGCTCTGATTCTATGTTACATTTTATTATTTTAATCACTGAAAATAAACAGTACAAGACAGGGGAAGTTCATTTGAAATACAAGTTGGAGAGAACTTCTTTTGCAGTTCCTTTATTGTATCATCATCCCTTTCCAACTCTGCTCTTATTCTGTGACTTCCTGATAAAGAACAGTTATAAAATTTCCAGAATTACACCCACCTGCAGCAGCAAGATTTAAAGATGGGAGGATTTCCAGAAGGAGAGTTCAGCCACATTCTCACCGACCTCTGCAGAAATAAAACAGCCTCTTAGTGACAAAGAGAGGCAAGGCTTTCAACAAAAGTCAACCATCTACATGGAGTTCTCACCTGCACCCCTTCTCTAACCCGTGGACTTTCCTGTCCGTGTGAGAAAACAATGATATTTGAGCAAGTACACTTACCTACAGACAGGCCACGTGGCTGATAAAATGTTACATCAAATTTGGAACAAGAAGTGGCCATCAGTGGGACAAGGAAACATTTGAAAGAGCAGCTCAAGTTAGAACAGATGTTGGCCTTGGTGGTTTCCATACTGTAGGGAACACATACTCTGCTGAGAAAGGAACGGCCGGCAGGTATGGCGCGCTTCGCCTCCAGTAACTGCTGGGCTTCTGAGCGAGATTAATTTCTCATGCCTCTCTGGGAAGGGGACCTGGAGGCTTCTGCCTTCTGTGGGATTCTTAGCAGACAACCCTTGACAGCAAGGGCCAATGTCCTTCTCCTCCTTGGCTGCTTATAGTTAGCACTAGCCTCAGGAGGCTGGGGCAGGGGCATCCAGGCCTTGGACTCTTCAGCTGAGCCTCAGCCACACAGAATTCTCTACTATGTGTCTCATTTGCCCTTGTAGAGTCAAAGGATCAGCTCCCACCTGTGCTCTCATCTGTGCTGCCCCAAAACCCAATACAAGTCAACCACAAGCAGTAAGTATCCTTGCCAACCCCATTTCCTGAAAATGGTTTGAGCTCAAAGACATTTGCCAGGTCAAATGGGCACCAATCTAGGAAGAGATAGGGTTCAGACTACCTGGGATGAGGAACTGGTATTAAGAGTAAGTACCAGGTAGATCAAGCTTAAGATGGAGATGGTTGGGGCTGAGACAATCATGGCATCACTGGGTGATAAGAGTTCATCAGGACATGTTTTGGCTTTAGGAATCATCCAGGATTAATGAAGGAAGGATTCGAGGCTATGGGTCTGTAATACTATATTAGTAAGTTATCAGTTGAAGGCTTTCTATGTTCCACACGAGGTAGATACCAGGTGGGTATGCATTCCTCCTCAATAAACATTGAGGGCCATGCTGGGTATATACGCATTTATTCTCAATAACTGTTAGTAAAGAACATACTTTGTGCTGGAGTAAGGCTTAACTATGAAGATATAGCTGAGAACAAATTAGAAATAATCCTTGCCCTTTTGGAGACAACAGTCCACCTCAATATTCTCTTCACGTTATAGATGGTGAAAGTAGGCTCAGGAAATTTAAGTAACATACCCCCAAATACATAGTTTATTAATAGTACAGTTGGGGGGATTCAAACTCAGGTCCTGTGACTCAGATGTCTTTCTACACTAACAATTTTAAACTTTTTTCCTGTTGTACACATCATATTTGGGATCCAGTGTGTAATATTTTTTCAAAGGCTGGGCTGTGTCACTGATAAAACAGACTTTAGTTTTTCTGATTCAACTTTAGGAAAATGCAGCTAGGAGAAAGTGAATGTGACAGGAACAATCACGAATCTACTCTAATTTATTTTATTTTACATAAATCTTTCAAAAGCATAATTGATTTAGTGATCACTATTACTGATCTCAGGTTTGTGTCAGACACCAGTTATTTCACAGCTGCTGAGCTGTTTGTTAAGCCATTGGCCTGTGAAACCATCCTGTGCTCTGCCTAGCAGGTCAGGCATGGGACACAGAGGAAAAGGTGTGACTGTTGGCCCCTGAAAAGGGCTCTTCATCTTAAAATCAAAGAGCTATTTGGCAGTCTGGCAACCTCCTTCCCTCTACCTCTGGCAGCCTAAAGGGCCAGGTTGGCTAGAACCCATTTGGTTTGTCTCACATTGCAGAGCTCTGGAGAAACTCCACATTCTCTGAGGAGAAACTTCAGTATGGAAGGCCCAGTTGGGACCCATTTTTGCCAGTTTCTACCTAATCCATAACGGCCTCTACCACTGGACATGGCAGTCTTGGGGGGGCAGAGTCGTGGGTGTAGGATCATAGGATGCCATCTCAAATAACAGAATTGGATATTTTGGTTTTGGTTGTATGTGCTTAGAAAATCTTTATTTTTTTTAAAAGATTTTATTTATTTATTTTTAGAGAGAGGGGAAGAGAGGGAGAGAAACATTGCTGTGTGAGAGAGAAGTTGATTGTTTGCTTCTCAAACGTCCCCAGTTTGGGGCACGACCTGGCCTGCATCCCAGGCATGTGCCCTGACTAGGAATCGAACCAGCAAACCTTTCTGTTTGTAGGCCGTCACTCAATTCACTGAGCCATACCAGCCAGTGCAGAAAACCTTTATTTCAAAGCCATAGTTCTCACTCACCTCAGTAGGGCTTTTTCAGAAAAGAATATTGACATCTCCTTCCAAAAGTGATTCAATACAGAGGAAATTCCATCTCATATAACAAAGGGGAATCAATTGTTATATTTGTACTTATTCATTTATGCTAAGAGAATTAATCACAAAGAAAATAAAACCAGGTAAATTTTTTTTTGAGGTAGGAAAAGGCCATATCAGTCAGGTTTTGGTAAAGGAGCAAGAAACCAATCTAGGCAGTTCAAGTACATGGGGTTTAATGCATGGAATTTGGTGTTTATAAAAATCAATGGAAAAGTTGGAGGAGCAGAAGCGGGAGCTGCAATTGGAATTTGCATTCAAGTTCACACCCCTGCGCCTGCTCTCTGCAGCTTGGGAAACTGCTGCCACTCCACTGCCAGATATCTGGTGACAGACACGGTAACATGGAGCCTGGTCCCTGCACACCCCCAGGCTATCAGAGCTCAGGGTCAGCCAGCACGGTTGCAGGAAAATGACCTGTCCACTCGTCTACCTTCCAAATATCATAGGAGTGCTTCTCATTGGTAGAAACTAAATCATGTCCAGGATGCAGAACCAGCCCCTCGGTTGCAAATGAGTCTCAGAAATGTAATGTTTACCCTTCCAAATCTGAAGGAGGGTCAATAGATACTACTTAGTGCCCATTTGTTGCCATGTAACATTAAAAACAAACAAAACATTACTGTAATCTCTTCTCTCCATGAGCATAGTATTCCCGGCAAATTTGATGCATCACCATTCAATAGATGAAAGATTTCAACAGCCAGAAACTACAGCCAATACTTAGCCAGATGACAATATTATATAAAAATAAATTAGTTTGTTCTGGTAAATTCAAGTCTGCTCTTCATAAGAAATGATATAATGGTATCAATTTAAATTCTCACCTCTATGATTCTATGGACTAAGTATTTAAAAATGTCTTTACATATAAATAGCTTTAAAGTTTTGAGTGAAATGAATCAAATAATTTAATAATTAGTCTAACACATTGTGTTGATTAATTATGTTTGTCTTGATTAATTTTTATACTTTATGACTGAAATGAACAATGCCAATAAGCACTATACATTCAGTGAATTAAATTTTCCTGTGGTTCATTTTGTCCCCTTTTCTGTGACTATGCTTGGTATCTGACTTATAACAAAATGTTAGTTTCCAGTATGAAACACAAAAAAGACTAAAGTGTTGACTCTTACCTGAATAATGTTAAGAAATTTTGTGGTCTCCAGCTTCCCCAGGAAACAAGAGTCTGAGGCAGAAATTTGCATGAGGGCTGTTAATTGTTGAATGCTTTTGAGAAAAACACCTATGAGGGCTGATGATGGATTGCAAGACTGGGCAGAGGTAGAGGCTGAATTGTCTTGTGTCAAGGCAAGGAGGTTGGCCCTTTGTATTCCTGCCTTGGCCATGCTGGATGTGGGCTGCGTGTGCCCAGGGAAGAAGAGCCACCTTGGGTAAGGTGGCCCCCTTCTACAAAGGGCATATCGAGAGAGGAAATCACGCATGGGCTGTCAGCAATCGATACACAACACTCGGCATCTGGAAGAAAGAGTGCCTCCACTTCTTAAGGCTGTCTGGCTGGCAAAGCACACCATCCACCACACCTCCAACAGCCTCCGCATTGAAGACTCCCTAAGAGACACCTAGTTCCCAGCCCCGCCTTGTTTAAGGGCAACATTATTTGCTTAAGCACATTTATGTATGCCATATCAAATTACAGTATTTTGACTTGTTGGGTTTTAAATTCTGAAAAACATTCTGGTTAGCATGTACCTATCATGAAAACTAAGTGTTTCTGGGGTATGCATGGGTATAGTGGTTTTTTTAAAGGTCAGAAGACATTTTATAATAGTTTTTTAATGCTATTTTATAGCTATCCTTTATAAATTTAACTTTGATTCTGTGTTGTATGAATTATACAACTGCTATGAATGATCTCTCATTAGTCTAGCATAGTATATGGGTAACCTATTTTCTAGGCAACTTTAGGTATCTTTTATGACAAAAGATTTTATTTTTAATCTGATGTGTCACATATTTATAAAGAAATGAGTCTTGAATCTGAGAAATGGCCTAGTTTTATTTGTATTATGAATCCAACACTTCTAAACCTTCAATGAACAAGTTTCAACTTTTATGAAATTAAAGTATAATAGCCTAGTTAAAGAACATGCAATTTCTAGTTATATATATATATTTTAAAAGATTTATTTATTTATTTTTAGAGAGGGGAAGGGAGAGAGAAAGAGAGGGAGAGAAACATCAATGTGTGGTTGCTTCTCACGCACCCCCTACTGGGGACCTGGCCCACAACCCAGGCATGTGCCCTGGACTGGGAATCAAACCAGTGATCTTTTGGTTCTCAGGCTGGCACTCAATCCACTGAGCCACACCAGCCAGGGGGTCTAGTTATATTTGTTTTAAGATAACTTATATTAGAAGTCACATAGTATATAAAGCAGTACAAACAGAAGGCCGAAATGAAACAGGCATAAAGTTGTTTTTGTGGGATATCAAACAGAAATGAAGAAAAGTCATTAAAGCAAGTACCCTCAGAATGGTAATATATGTGGCATATATAATTATAGAAACATATGCATGTAAAATTACTGCATTTGGTATACCTGATTAATATAAATCAATATGTGTGACAGCAAAGAAAAATTTTCTTATTAATCAGCAACTACCAGTGAAGAAAAAAAGTCAAAGAGAATTTTAAACAGACATAGACAAAAAGAACACTTCAGGTGAAGAAATTAGCAGTTGAACCTGGGAAATACAATCAATGTAGAGAAGTCAGTTATGATCGGAGATAAAGCAAATGGTGATTAATAATATGATCCACCAGAGAATAATAACTATTTTCTAGAGAGTATCAGTATACTAATATTTTCTGGCATTCATGAGACCTTGCTTCTTTACCTAACTTAATTTTCTTAAAATACATCTTTTCACCAGAGAGACTGCTGTTACTGATCTTTGAAAAGCTTATGGGAAGTGTTTTTCTTCCTTTCTTCAGGTTGCATTTAAATCATTCTGAGATTTTTCTAATCAGACAGGTGCTTGGCTGCTGAACAAAGGACATGCTCACTGCTCGGGTAATTACCTGAGGTTGTAACAATGATCCACGTGCACTAAAAGGATTAAGGATGCTTATGTTTCAGCTGAAAGTCAAGAATCCAATGGTGAATATCAATGATTTTCATGAATCTGGAAGATATTGGACCCCAAATTTTTCCTATGAACAAATAAAGAAAACAAATGAGAACACTGAAATTGCCTTGCAAATTTAGCTTGGGGAGTCGGAAGAATATCAACTGTATGTATCAGGGGTTTTTTATTGGCCAATGTGATCCAGTGAGGCTTATTGCATAAAATCAAACTGTACCCTAGTGGATGGCAATGGAGAAACAACATGATCACTAAAGAAACATGCCTTGCAAACTCTACTCACAATTTCTTCAGGCCGAATGTGTGGTTGGGTTGAACTGATATACTCAGTGCTTCCCACAGCGCTCTGGTTTCCCATATTAGCCTCCCCATGACTGATCTCTGATTTTAGCCAAAGCTGCGCTTCACAGTTCCGGGTAACCCCAAGCTCACTCAGCTGACAGCGTCCTACCTGCAGGCACGTGCTCTCTGCTCCAGCGTAGCCCACACGCGTGGAGGAGTTTCAAGGCTCAGAAGCAATCCTCAGCCATGGAGGCAGTCCCAGAGAAACCGAGGCCCTGGCCCAAAGCAGCAGCCTCCGTGATGTGGCTCTTGGTAAATTTTCCTCCTTTCCAGCCTTAATTTCCCTTCCTTCACTTCCAGGGACCAACTCCCAAGTCAGAGTTCTCATCAGCAGCCAAGTTCTTATCTCAGTTTTCTTTAGGGGCAACCCTGATTAACATGCTTCTGATTATCACTGTTATTATTATCATTATGCTATTTATCCCATCTCAAAATTGGGTCGTCTCAAAATCCTCCCTGCCGAAATTTGGCAAGTGTTCAGTTTGTATGTGTAGTTGGATCTGTGTGGATTGTGCCTTATTCTACCAATAAATGTATATATTGCTCAGAATTGTGTTTGCATTACAGTATATTAGTATATGTTCAAGTATGTTTTCCTATTATTTTTCCTGCTTTCTAAAATATTTGTGGCTTTTTCAGTGATTTTTTAAATGAGAATTCTAAATTAATTTATCCAATTCTACAATAAAACATATAATAGATTTATTAAATGGTTTCTGGAATTGCATCAATTTACAAATTAATTTGGGAAGAATTGTAATCTTTTTTATTTTATTTTATTTTTTGTTTCTTTATTGTTCAGTTACAGTTGTCCCGCCTTTTCCCCCCTTACTCTCTGCTACCCCGTCCCCCCACTCCCACAGTCAGTCCCCCCTTGTTGTCCATGCTTATGAGTCCTCTATTCATGTTCTTTTGCTTGCCCCTTCCCCTTCCTTTCCCCCCACTATCCCTCTCCCCCATCCCCTCTGGTCACTGTAAGTTTGTTCTTTATTTCCATGTCTCTGGTTCTGTTTTGCTCATTTGTCTTGTCGATTAGGTTCCACTTAAAAGTGAGATCATATGGTATCTGTCTTTCACTGCGCGGCTTACTTCACTTAGCATACTGCTCTCCAGATCCATCCATGCTGTCACAAAGGGAAGGAGTGCCTTCTTTCTTTCTGCTGTGTAGTATTCCATTGTGTAACTGTACCACAGTTTTTTGATCCACTCATTTACTGTTGGGCACTTAGGCTGTTTCCAGCACTTGGCTATTGTAAATAATGCTGCTATGAACATTGGGGTGCATAAGTTTTTTTGAATTGGTGATTCAGGATTCTTAGGGTATAGTCCCAGCAGCAGGATCTCTGGATCGAAAGGCAGTTCCATTTTTAGTTTTTCAAGGAAATTCCATACTGTTTTCCACAGTGGCTGCACCAGTCTGTATTCCCACCAACAGTGTACAAGGGTTCCCTTTTCTCCACACCCCCTCCACACCAGCACTTGTTATTTGTTGATTTATTAAGGGTGACCATTCTGACTGGTGTGAAGTGGTATCTCATTGTGGTTTTAATTTGCATCTCTCTAATGGCTAGTGATGTTGAGTGCTTTTTCACATGTCTATGGGTCCTCTGAATGTCCTCCTTGGGAAAATATCTTTTTGGGTCCTTTGCCCATTTTTTTAATTGTGTTGTTTGTCTTTAATTGTGTTGTGTTGGTGTGGACTTGTATGAGTTCTTTATGTATTTTGGAGATCAAATGCTTGTTTGAGGTATCATTGGCAAACATGTTTTCCCATATGGTGGGTTCTCTTTCCATTTTGTTTATGTTTTCCCAAACTATTCCAAAAAATCCAAGAAGAAGGAAGACTTTCAAACTCTTTTTATGAGGTCAGTATTATCCTAATTCCAAAACCAGATAAAGACACAACAAAGAAAGAAAACTACAGGCCAATATCACTGATGAACATAGATGCTAAAATCCTCAACAAAACATTGGCAAACTGGATCCAGCAATACATTAAAAAGATCATCCACCATGATCAAATGGGATTCATCCCAGGGATGCAAAGATGGTACATTACCCACAAACCAATAAATGTAATATATTGCATAAACAATATGAAAGGCAAAAACCACATGATCATATCAATAGATCCTGAAAAAGAATTGGATAAAGTACATCACCAATTTATGATAAAAAACACTCAGCAAACTGGGAATAGAGGGAGCATACCTCAACATAATAAAGGCTATATACAAGAAACCTCCAGCCAACATCACACTCAATGGGCAAAAACTAAAAGCTTCCCACCTAAGATCAGGCACAAGACAAGGGAGTCTACTTTCACTACTTCTGTTCAACATAGTATTGGAAGTTCTAGCCACAACAATCAGATAAGAGAAAGAAATAAAAGACATCCAAATAGGAAAGGAGAAAGTAAAGCTGTCACTGCAGATGACATGACAGAGTACATAGAAAACCCTATAGACTCCACACCAAAATTACTCTACCTAATAAATGAATTTGGCAAAATGGTGGGATACAAAGTCAACATTCAGAAATTGAAGGCATTTTTGTACACCAACAATGAAATACCAGGAACAAAAATTAGGGAAAAAATCCCATTTACTATAGCAACAAGAAAAATAAAATACTTAGGAATTAAACTTGACCAAAGATGTATAAAAGACATGTACTCAGAAAACTACACAACATTGGAGAAAGAAATTAAGGAAGACACAAATAAATGGAAGCATATATCATGTTCATGGATTGGAAGAATTAACATTATTAAAATGCCCATACTACCCAAAGCAATCTATAGATTCAACACAATCACTACCAAAATACCAATGATATATTTCAATGCTATACAGAACAAATATTTCAAAAATTTATATGGAACCATAAATGACCCTGAATAGACTGATCAATTTTGAGAAAGAAGACCAAAGTAGGAGGGGTCACAATACCTGATATCAAACTATATTACAAGGCCACTGTTATCAGAACAGCCTGGTACTGGCATAAGAACAGATACATAGATCAATGGAACAGAATAGAGAGCCCAGAAATAAACCTATGTCAATATGGTCAGTTAATATTTGACAAAGGGGGCAGGAACATAAAATGGAGTAAAAATAGCCTCTTCAATAAATGGTGTTGGGAGATCTGGACAGCTACATGCAAAAAAGTGAAGCTTGACCACCAGCTTAAACCATACACCAAAATAAACTCAAGATGGATAAAAGACTTAAATATAAGTCATGACACCATAAAAGTCCTAGAGGGAAACATAGGCAGGAAAATTTCAGATTTTGTGGGAACGCAGCAATATTTTCACCAATATATCCCCTATGGCAAGAGATATAAAGGAAAGAATAAAAAAATAGGACTATATCAAAATAAAAAACTTTTACGCAGCTAAAGAAAACATTGACAAAATGCATTTTAAATACTATGTTGTATTTGGAGATAAGATATATTTTCCCGAGTGTCTTAGTCTCTTCTGGCTGCTATAACAAAATACTACAAGCTTGTTCTTAGTGGTTTATAAACAACAGGAATTTATTTCTCACAGTTCTGGAGGCTGGGAAGTCCAAGATCAAGGTGCTGGCTGTTTTTGTGTCTGGGGAGCCCCCACTTTCTGGTTCATAGGTGGTCATCTTCCTTCTGTAACCTCGCCAGTGGAAGATTTAAGGATTCCTGGGAACTCTTTTACAAGGGCACTGAATTGCTGAAGGAGCTGTGCTCTGAAGATGACTGTGGTGAGCATAGTCACAGGTGGTGATGCTGGATGATAAGTTTAAATCAATGTCATTAGTGACTTTGGCTAAAGGGTGGAGAAGAAAGAATCCCTTGGGGATACTGGGAAATTAGAACGTGAATCCAAGGTGCTAAAAAATGCAGAGGTATGCTGAATAAAAGTATTCAGGAGGAATCTGCAGATGAGTGAGGCAAGCGAGGTTGAGAAGAAACGGGAAACAGAAAATCGCAAGTTACCATGTCATGCATCTGAAACTAATCCAAAATAACATTGAGTGTAAACTGTAATTTTAAAATAAAATTTAAAAAAAAGTTAGTTTGGAGTCACATGTTATTTATATAAAAGAGAGTTTGTGATTATGCTGTATCTTATTCATGGAGGGCTGTGTAGAACGTCCAGACCCAAAGATTCAATTAGAACTTTGTCGTGGGTGGCTTTCTAAACTCTTATTTTAGCAGAAGGCACAGTGAGTTAAAAGATTCTTTTACTTATCGTGCGTACGTGTATGTGTGTCTAGGTGTGTTAGGGTTGCCAAATTTATCAAATAAATTACAGACCACCCAGCTAAATTTAAATTTCAGAAAACAAAGATTAATTGTTTTTAGTATAAATACATCCCATGCAATTGAGCACATTTCACAGAACATACTTATACTAACTTTGTTTTGTTATTTTTCTGACATTCAGATCTAACTGGTGTGTGTCTGTGTGCACATGTGAGCAGGTGTCACAGACATGAACTGATGAGATATTCCCTCATACTTAATTTTTTAAAAGAATAGCTCAGAGTAAGTCATGAGAAACCTTATCACTATATGCTTTTCTACTCGTTATAATTTTAAGAGGCAATGGAATTTATACACATGGAGCGTACTTCAGATTTTTAATAAAGGTTTCCAAGTTTTAATCTAAAATAGAAGAATTTGTTCTTTAATAGCAGCTTGTATAATTAATGTTTTCATGTACCGCCTCACTTACTTCAAGCTAAAGAATCACTCACTTAGCTTGTACTTTTTAAAAGGTTGGAGCAGCCCAAAGTTATGAGCTCAGACCCAACAGAAGCCATGACTTTGCTTGGTGGCAGTGGCTTTGGGTCCCTTTGCAGGGTACTCACCCTCCCTGCTCAGAGAAGAATGTGGCTGTCATGCGCATATTCAACCATGGTGCTTTCCGGGGCTTGTTTTTAGCACCCTTAACCTGTAAATAGCTGATGTTAAATCCTGTAGCCCTCGGGACTGTGTTTTGTGTGTTTACCAGGAAGTTCCTGTTGGCATTCATCTTCTTTGCAGTGGATGGATCAGCCCGTTGAGGGAGCATCTCCATGACTTTAGACCTAATAGTCTTTACTGGAGCTTTTCTCTAATATAGGGTCCTTCCTGGTCTCTGTAGTCCCTTTCTCTCCTCGCCAATGAGTCACACGGTATCTACAGGCACCATCACCTCTACTCAAAGCTCTCCTTTCCCTCTGGGGCCCAGGAGCTATGCCCTGACTCTAGATCGTAAGCATGGAAATTACAGGCACTCAAGCTCAGTACTAGGTGCCCTTCTGTTAATTTTCTTCAACACCCACTGTGTGAGTGCATGGTTCTTTATGGTTTCACTTCCATTATAAAATGACACAAAATCACCCAAGGTAAATTATATTGTTCACAGATTACAGGTAAGAGGACTGAAAATCAGAAAAGAGACAAAGGAACTAATATTTCTGAGCATTTGCTTTTTGCCTGGCACTGTGCCAAGCATTTTACAAACATCTCATTTAATTCTCACCATCTACCTAAGAATTAGATATTATAAGAGGGAGGAGTTATAAACACATGTTTACAGATGAAGACACAAGCTCAGAAAAATTAAGAAACTTGTCTAAGAACAAATAACTAATGTGCTGTGGAAGAAGAATTCAAATGAGGTCTTATAGCTCCAAAGCCCATGTGTGTCCTATTTTACGATGTTCTCCATGGAGGTTGGTTAGCTTGTCTAAGTTTACCCAGCTAGGAAATGGGAGAATAGGATTCAAACCTAGGGAGGTCTGACTTCAAAGCCCATGAAAATTAGCATTCAGTGGGGCTGATTAGGTCATTCAAAAAACTTTGCTGTCTATGGCAGATCAAAAAGTACCACATCTCTTGCCATAAAGAAGTTCCGATAATTTGTGTGTGTATGTGTGTGGTTTAGGGAACGCACTTCACGAGTTGCCTTTAAGAAGATGTTCAGAGGTCTTGAAGTATGCTTTGCCACTGGCTTGCCCCTTCCCCAAGCCTTAGTGCGGAAAGTCCCTCTCCATACATTTCCTCCTGGCCTCCAGCACCCGGCAACAGCATACCTCGCCTGCTTTTAACACCTCCTCTGGGTCTGCTCCTTCACAGGCAGCTCTCCATCTACAGATTTTCCTAATGGGCCCTTGCTTGCTTCTTGAGCTCCCTCCACACACACCTCTTTTGGGCATCATCCTGGGTCTGAACAGAGGTTGTCTGCATAGTGGTTCTAGACCTAAGGGTTAAGGCTATCTGGATTTCTATTGTGACCTGATCATCTCTTCACTCTATGACACTGGGAACATTATTTCACATTTATGTGCTCCGGTTTTCTTATCTGTAAGATGATGGTACTTATCTCACTAGCATGCTGTGTGTTGTTTAATGCATTAATTTTAAAAAATTAGCACAGTGCTTGGCTTATAGTAAATGAGCAATATATATTATGTAAAAGACAAGATTGGTTACTTCTGGGTGACTAAAGTAACCTATTAATTAGCACAAATGTATTCACAGATGGTTCTTACTATCCCTTTGTTCTAACCTGCAACACACACGTGTATTTTCTATTTTTTGTGTATTAATAAAATGAGTGGCTTCATGGGAATCCCTAACACTATGCCTTACTATTGAAGCAGATGTTTTGGGTAAGTACCCTTTCAGCAGCACTCAGATCACACCCCATAAGCTCCCTCTGAATCATGGAGCTGGCTCCCTGAGTGTTCATTTGACAGGGCTGGGCAGAGGGCTGCCCGTGCTTGCCAGCATCGCTGACAAGGGTGAGCAAGTATTACTAAGAGACCCACCAGAGCCACACTTCTTATCGCTCCCTTGAATGGTGTTGGAGTGGGAACTAGATGTGTTTCCACACACATACAAGTACATGCGCACACGCAGATAGACAAAACTAGAGTCCTTCCTAGGCTGTTCCATGAAGAACTATAAAAGCGTCATAGGGCATCTACAATGCAAATATTTCCCTATACCTCAGTCTTCAGTATTTATCTGTTGGACCCTACACTCTACTTTATGCTCCCAATAACTTGAAATGGAGAGTAAAAGAAAATAGATTGGTGTAATTTTTTGCTTTTAAATAATATTCTATAGTTCAGAACCATTCAATGGAATTGCTACCCAAGTGTGAGTACAAAGCCTGGATTTCTTTTTCAACTGTTATACATTTTCTTTTTTATGAAATTTTAGAAACTATTTTTTTCTGGTTAGAATGAAAGAATCATAGTAAATGGAAACAAAGAAACTAAACAGAAAAACAAATCAAAATAAATCAGTCTTTTACCAATGGCCTGATTTGCTCTATTAATTGCATTTGACACTTGGAAATTTGTAAAAAGTTTGACATAATGTACACCAGAATATTTCCACATGACACAGGCATTTTCTCCTGAGCCCATTCGGCATCGTAAAGCATCACTCCCCAGGGAGCACCAAGGGCCCGGGTGATTAAACTCAGGCTTCTGGATGGTTTGGGTGAATAACCAACAGGGCTTTTCACTGTAAGACCCAGACTGCTCAGAGATTGGTTTCAAAAGAAACAATGCACTCTGTTGATTAGAATTTTTTAAATAAAAAGTGTCCAGTAAACATTTTCCAAAGCAAAATAGGAGGGCATAGGAAACATTTCTGTCTGGACCAGGATAAGATTCAGAACCTAGAGCAGAGCTTAAAAAGCCAAATACCCAACTGACGTTACCAAAAACAGCTTCAATATATAGTGGATTTGGACTAATAACGAGGGCTATCTAGTATTGCTTTTCCTTATACAATTGATATTTTTGTATTATCCTCTTACCAAAGGCAAAGGGTCCAGGCTAATAAAGATTGTTCTGTGAATTGAATGAATGACTAGACTAACCCCTGAATACCTGATGGGCTATTAGCCATGCACATGCCATGTCTACTATAGGAAAGGTCTTTTCACATTATTTACACATATTTGTGAGGTATTTCTTTATTCTATTTTCTTTGATTTTTTTTAGCATTATTCCCTTAAATAATCTCCTCTTTTATTCAAGGAACATTCAATCAACTTCAGAGGCAAAAAGCACAAGGTAAGTTATCTGTATTCGAAAAGAGACATTAAAACATCAACTTCGAGAAGAATGAGGGAGAAAACTGCATGTTTTCATTTCTAAAACAAAGGAAATAAATTCTTTCATGCTTTTTATTTGTTTTCAAATCACATTGTCCCCAACTTTTGAAATACTAATCTTCCTTGACAGTCTTTTAATAATTGTGACTGATCTATGACTTTATTATAAAGTTCTCATCTAATGATCTATTTCCTTTACCCCAGAGGCCAAGTTCAAAGCAAGGGAATTATCTTGGTGATACTTTTAATAACTTCCTGTGGGATTGCAAACCCCAACTGAAGCTGATTCTGCAAAGGAGTTAATCATGTAATTTCACAGATTAGGCACCACAGGGTTACTAATGAGAAACTTTAGTTTAGTGATAAACTTTTTTTTCCAGGAATATTTTGAGAGGCCTGTAACCTTTGGCTGACACCCAGCAAGGCTATTAGTTTAACCATGGGATGTACTACCAAATGCACAAGAGTCAGCAGAACTTCTTTTCTGGAAAGTAGATTGTAAGAATACTTTTGTTAAAGAGACTTTAGAAACAGATGGAATAGGCAAAGGGGAAAAAAAGACAAGAGTAAGAAAACTTATCAACTTCCGTTAGCTGGCATAACTTTAGTTTCTCGTGTCTTTTCAACCATATGCTCAAGATGGAAACCGCAGTTCACATTTAAATGTCATGCTGCCCTCTGTTCCATAAACATGTATCATCCATCACTAAATATTTAGATCTGAATTGTTGGAACTGAGTTCTGTGCCAGGGGTAGGGGGATTAATTCCTTTCAAGGTCCTCACATGATGGATTTTCCACTGAAGTAAACATCCGAGAAGAGCTCACACTAAAGCCATAAAATATATAAATAAAGTTTAAAGTTTAATTAAGTCAACATTATTTAAAGTGGTTGTCATATTTTATGGCAAACTTTTCATGTTTATTTTGTATGACTCCTAATAAATAGCCCCTCCTGCCCAGATTAAAAAAACACAGCTAGGTTAAAGTCAAGGGCTCTAAACGTGGGACAAGAAGAATATTTCTGAGTTGGGGATAATGCAGCCTTTCTGATTTTGCTTTTGTTTTAATATCCTGTAGAGACAGAACTTTGAAAATCCGTTAAGACTTTATCAATTGGACCGTGGGAAGATAACATTCACATAGCAGCACAGAATATGAAATAAAGGAAAATATCTCATGTGATAAAACAACTTTTATTTTATTTTTTTAGTCCTTATAATAATAGAAAGCATAAGAAAGAAAATAAATGATTCAGATTAAGTTTACATTGACTTATTAGCTTCGTAAGTAACTTTTCTTAAAAGGTAAACTATTTAAATGAACATAACTCTGTCCTCCCCCCACAGATTAGTGTTCTAGAACACCTGATTTTCTCCCTTAATGTTAAGTAGGGACATTGATAATCACCCACTTTTTCATGTTTGTTGGATATGTTATTTAAGGAGAAAGAGCAAGCAAAGGACAGAGACCAGCTAAAGTAAATTCCTCACTGCCAAGAGTCAAATCACAGTTGCCACTCAGCACAGGTTTTGTCTTTTTAAAGCAAAAGCTCCCTCAGCAGTGAGAGACCTCTACATCTGCCTATACACACACAAAAACCTCTGTCCAAAGAAGTATTCAAGCCTGTGAAAACACTTTTAGAGTTGGAATCCACCTTTTGCACTCTTTCCCAACTCTGATGTTCGGCGAGAAGACAGCCAAAGCCAAGGGAAGTTAATTGTCCCAGTTCACATAGCTAACTGGTAGCAAGGCAGCCCCAGAGCCCTCGCCCTTCGGTGTGCGCGCTACTGCTTTCCTCTCCAGTGTACCGATGTAGTACTGTGATTACCTGCAGAGGAAGTGCACGGAATGTGCAAGCGATGGTCTTTGAGAAGATGAAGATTGTACGAATATCTTCAGCGGTCCTTCAGTTGCATATTTTCAGAAACCAGGTGATTGGGCACCAATCGCTGAGCTTTCATTCATCGTGTGTAAAATGCAGCTACTGTGAGGATTAGATATACTATTTGTCAAGAGCAACCTGCTCATACACAGTAAATACCCCATCAATGATATCAGTTATCATTGGTTTCACATCCATATTTTAGAAGGTACCTATTAAAGGCAAAGTGTCTTTCTAAATGACCACGTTCTAGATATGGCTGAAAATGATTTCATTCCTTTCCCTTGGGGCTTACATTTATTTTTGGACAAGCCCAAATCTTTTATAGATAAAAAAGAATCTAGATAGATTTTTCCTGGAATAAAAATATTTATCAAATGAAAAAATACATGCTAATCAAGATAGTTTATTATCCCCTGGCTGGTGTGGCTTGGTGGATTGAATGCTGGTCTGCAAACCAAAGGGTCTCCAGTTCAATTCCCAGTCAGGGCACATGCCTAGGTTGCGGGCCAGGTCCCCCAGTAGGGGTTGCTGGAGAGACAAGCACACATTGATGTTTCTCCCCCTCCCTCCCTTCCTCTCTCTCTAAAAATAAATAAATAAAATCGTAAAAAAAAGATAGTTATTATCACTTGAACTATACTTTAAAGTCTTAATGAACTGAAAAAAAATTTTAAATGTGGCTAAAATTTGACAAGCAAAATAGAAAATTAATTTTTTTTCTGCTGAAGAAATGTTCACATTGTCACATGTAGCATATTTAAATATGATGATTAATCATATAGCAAATGATTTAAGAAATAAGCAAACATTCAGACATGTATATATAAATTAGTTAATTCCTCAAAGAACATTAAAGGAGAAAACAAACCTACAAAAAACAATATAAAACAAAGGTCATTTCAAGGACCTAAATCCGCACCTGCAAAAACTCTACCCTCTTGATTTTTAGTTTTTTTCAAGTCCATATATCATTCTTAAGTAAATTTTTGGATCCAGGTCATTTTCTCTCTACATTTCTACATAATTCCCTTTGTCACTGGAAATGAAATGATTTTATTTTTCTGCCTGAATATATCATAGTCTGCTAAATCTCTCCTCTGGAGATTACATGTTTCTTATAACAAACATATGATTAAAGGGAAAAAATGAAAATGAGATTATTCTTTTACACTAAAAGAGAACTTCTGATTAAGATCGTTATTATAGAACAGAAAACATTATGCCAAATACAGTCAATTATGTGAAAATTTGCATACCAATAACAACCCTAAAGGAATTGTTCAGTTTCAATGTCTAATGGGTCTATTAAAACATCTATTTAAAATTCACTAAAGCCAAAACTATAAAACATAACTCGTTCACACCTGATGATGATATGGTGTTTATCTCAAATAAAAAATTATTTCACTGAATACTTCTAATGGTTAAAAGTTCTTTATTAGCTTGCACATTCTAAAATTATTTTAATTTTTCTGCTGACTTTGTGTAATGAACATGTATAAACATACCTACATATATCGAGACTAAGGAAATTATTACCATTTATTACTTTCTTAAAGCTGTGTGAAAGATGTCAACTCGGATAAGATAAATTTGTATATATTTAGTATTTTCAAAACATAGATGACTAAACTGTATGTATGTAAAAAATTAAATGGCATACACAAAATCCTGCTTTCTTTTCAAGTGCGCTTCTTGCTCGGGAAACCTATTTCTGCATCACACCTACCCTCCTCACCCAGCCAGCCTTCAGCGGTGAGGTTTCTGACACTCGTAAACTGTCGACGCTGAAGGCACACCGGAGTGTAAGTTAAGTTCATTAATGCACGCACAGGATAAGCACACGTGCAGCTAGTATTTCCAAACCATTTATTTCATCTAAACATGTCCCTTCCCTGAGCTATTTATATACTGAGTGGTAGAACTAGATAGAGTGTGTGCTAAAGGTAGGGCCGGATGAGAGCCTCTCGATGTAGCTCGCTGCTAGTAAATCTTGGGCTTTTATCAAGGAAACTCTTCGACAAGCGAACTGTCCACATCGAAGAAAAGGCTTTTAGAACAAAACCAGTTAGGTAATGAGGACACACGCTCTTCAGCTTTAGCTATTTGTTTTCTAAAACATTTAGTAATGTATCGATTTGTTCCACAGATATTTGTTGAGTACATTTTCTACATGTCGACTCCCTTTTGTGCAGCCTGTGAGATCTAACGAAAAGCAGGCTTTCTTCACCTTTAACCTGGAGTGAAACATTTCTTTGGATTCCTTGTGGCACTTGGGACTGCAGAGGGGCACACACATGGATATTTTTCTATATGTGCGTATGTGTTTAAATATATATGCATATATTTGATCTTTATGTAAGATTTATATTAATTATGTTTTATGAATTACACATAATTTGCAATATACACAAACACATACCATTCCATGTCTTTTGGTATTATTGTATCTGATGACATAAAAATGAATAAAATTGAATTCATAAAACCAGATCAATCCAGAAATGTCATTAACTTTCCAAGTTTACAAATTCTTACCAAAGATAGGTTTTTTATTATAGATAGGGTTGAATGAATGAGAATAGTCAGAGGCTACCTTTCTTTATTTTAATTGGGATTCCTCACAAAAAATGTCCAAGGAAGAGTCTGAGAATTAATATAAATATGGATGCTCTTTGATCTACATCACACAGCCAGGACTTAATAGCCTACTCTAGAGTGCCATATACTTAATTCATTTCATATGCATTCCTTCCAAACTAGACATGAGGAACTTCTATCTTATTGAAATGTAAGCATCAGTGGAAAGCCACTATGCTTTTCTGATAAAATACCTTTTAACTTAGTTGTGTTTTGACATTACTTTTATATTTAGAATATAACCTCTATTTAGTTTTACCATTAATAAACTAATACCTTAGGTGAAATTGAAGTCCAACACCTTCTTCTAGGTGGCATATTGAATGCTTGACAATGACCTAAGTTTACCTATGATTTAAATATAAAACAAGCACATGTTTTATAACATTAAATGTGTTTGGATAAGATGCAAGTTAACAATACAAAGGTGGAAGCTTTGAAGGATTTTGAAACAGGAAGGCTTTCATTTAAAATATGAATCCATAGACTGAAAAATTAAAAACATAATGAGTTAATGTCATTAATATTATGAAAGTGGAAAAGATTAAATGGAAAACAAGGAGTTTAGTTGGAGAAGTACATGCATTTAACTTGAAAAGAAACAGAAATAATCATTTTACACTTTTATCAGAAAAATGAAAGGGAAAAAAAACCTGGCTGCAGTCAGAAATGTGAACCAGAGAAATAAAATTTCAGATTTTAGTAGCTAGTATGGCACTAGGCTATGATTGGTTTGATTTAATTAGGAAACATCCCATTAATGTTATACTGGTTTTCAGAAGGCACTCCCATTCCACTTCAGAACTGGCTGCGCCTTAACAACAGAAGTAATGTCACCAGAGCATATAACCATTAAAAACATAAAATTCACAGAAATACATGAAAAATGAAGATAAACAGTGGAGAGTTTGTTTTATTTGTACACAGAATGCACTCCATAGTTATTTGTTGAATTGATTTTACTGAACATCTTAACAGCTTTAATCATTATTATTTCAACCCTAACAACTATTAGGTACCTAACAATGACTGGCAGACTGTTCGCTTCTGTCTCCTTCTCTAACAGCCCTGAGCGGGAGGTTCATTGTCTATTTCACAGAGGAGGAAAGTGGTGCTCAGAGTGGTTAAGCATCTTTCAATGGTCACACGGTATGGAGCAAAGCTGTGATATGAATTCAGACTGCTCTGATATATAATCATGCTTATTCCCTCACACTGTGCTGTAAACACTAAAACTATAACATAAAATGTGGTTTTAAAGAAAATACTGGGCTTGTTTCAATTACATCTCCGTTCCCTTCTTCCAGGAACCAGACTGTTAGCTTAAGCTTTACCTTACACTATAAAAGCAATCGCCTGAACATAAAAGCTCAAAAGGAGGTGAAATGGCAGAAATATTAACATGAGGATTTTGAAGGAAGAGGTGTTGGGAGATTGGAAAAGAAGGCCACAGACTCTTCCCATTTTCATATGCATGTCCCTTGCAAAGTAACTTTGCAGCTATTCCCATCAAGAAGTGAAGTCTATTTTTCCATCCCTTGAACTGTTCCTGAACCTGTGTCTTGGTTTGACCAGTGGTACAAATGACAGAAGCAGTTTGCTTCCACTACGGCAGTCCACGTTAGCCAGCAGGAGAGGCCACATTGGAGAGGATCCAGGTGTCCCAGCTAGCAGCCTGATGACGACCAGCTGGGAGTGAAGGCTCTGCCCCCACCAAGGGACCACTGGCTGCAGGGAGCCCACGTGATACCATCAGAAGACCTGCTCAGCTGAGGTACTGTCCGAATTCCTGACCCACGAAATTGTGAGCAAATAAATTATCGTTTCTCAGACCACAGAGATTTACGTTGCTTGTTTATACAGTAAATGCTATTGTAAGTTAATTTTTAAAAGATATGGAATTCCTATTTTCTCCAGTAGTGACAATGAGTTTGCATCAAACCATGCAGTTTTTTTCATGTCCTTTCTGATTTTGAGACCAAGTGATGCATTTGGTACATGGCTTGGATGCTATGGAATATTTTTCCTCTGAAGAAAGTGAACTGAGTTCTTTAGGAATGAAACCCAAGGTCCTGGTTTTATTAGCATCCTGCTTCTGAAACTGACTGTCTTAGCTGAGATACTGTCTTCCAAAGTGTCTCTATAGCCAACTGAATGGAGCACAGACCTGAGGGCCACATTATGACTTTCAAGAGCCCTCCCCCTTTGCCTTTCTGGGCTACTTCCACCAAAAAAAAAAAAAAAAAAAAAGAGAGAGAGCCAAACATTGATAATTACTGTTTATGACCTCATTGGTATAACAATGAATATAGTACATTACATAAATAAATATTTCCTTCAGTTTGAAGGTTTATTTTTTTTCTTCTGATTCTGACAGAAATTAAAACACTTTTGTGCACCCCTGAAGGTATTGTGTGGGTCCTGGGTACTGTCCTCATTGTGCCTCATGAATAAGTCAACCTAGATGAAGGATAAACTTACTTACTTTAGTCTTCTTCCTGGTTCTTCACAGCAGCTATTTTATAACCAGGATTGAGAAGACGCATATGAGTGTGTGTGTGTGTGTATGAGAGAATATTTGACCTCCTTTCATCACTAAAGTAGGTAAGCTACCTCTCTGCCCTCTCCACATCCATGACTCAAGCTAGGGGCACCCAGCCAAGAGGCCACTACAGAGAGACTGCAGAGGACATAACCATTCATATCCTACAATGACCAAAAAAAAAAAAAAAGAAAAAAGAAAAGAAAGAAAGAAAACCAACACTAGGGAATCTTCAATATAAACATTAATAGTTTCCCACATCTTTGTTTAGAGAATAGCCTGAGGATTTCTAAACTTTTAGATCTTATTCATTCCAGAAGAACTGTTTCACTTATGGCCACATAAATCTTGGCCCTGTGGAAGTTCCAAGAGTAAGACTCAATGCGGAATGGAGTCACAGAGACCTCACAGGTGATCTGTACAGAGCAAGTCTGGTTCGAGCCATTCAGGAGACACCACCTGCTCAGACCTTTTGAGTCTAGCTCTGACATCTGTTATAGAGAATAGAGACTTGGTAATGGAACATGGAGGGGAGAGTTTGGTAGGAAATATAGCATATTTGTACTTTAAACAGATTGTATTGTTTTTTATGATTACAAAATAAAGATACATTCAATGTAGAAAATTAAAAAAAAATTCTTAAAAAAATTAAAAATGGATGCCATAAATTGTATTCAGGTCTGCCAGGTCAGATGTGACTGAGATAATTTTGGATTATATACACATATTTTTTCTCTACCTATAAGAATAAGTCACTGGTATTTCATTTTTTTAAATGTATTTCCTTTTGATTCTAGTTATTTCAGAAGTTCCAACCACCAATTCAGTCCTAAGTGAAAATACAGTCATTTTAAAGAAAGTTAAAATGAAAGCTCCAGGAGCCCATGACTTATGTTTCCCCCCGAGGTTCAGACCTCCATATCCTCTCACGCTTACACAGCGTTTCACATCACTTTATCTTTGCACAAACAGTTGTCTCTCGGGGCTGCACAAATGCAGCTCTGACACACACAGCTGAGCGGCTGGAAGGAAAGTAGAGGGCAGAGACCATCTCCCCTCCCTTTGTCCCCCTCCGGATTACTTGGGAAGAACTTGGGAAAGTCCCACGTAAATACAAAGGCAGGGAAGACCTCATTTTATATGTTGTGTCTTGTTGCTCAGGGAAGCTATAAAAATGTTCTAGAAATTAAACTATATTATATCCAAACTGTATCTTTGAGGTTTCCCTTTCCGGCTTTGGGGCTGGGAGGTGACACTGAGCTGTACACACAGGCATGCATGTGGTCCCAGCGGCAGAGGGACTCTCCCGGGGATGCTTTGGATGCTTTTCAGCTGCCATAGCTCAGCAGGACCAAACTGATAATACAAAGAAGAGCTTGATATCATTTCAGTGCTCATAGCACAGGCCAAGGGATTTCATGTACTCATTGCATTGTCTTCAAATCTCCTGAGTTCCTGTATGTAGATCATCCCCGGGGCAATAAAAGGTATTTTCATTTTTTTTCCAGGCAAGTGCAGATGGCTGGGCAATTAGACAACGTGAAACTACAAAGAAGACATGGCTTGTGGTTGTGGTTTCCAGTTTAATACAATGCTGCGAGCTAGGCTCCAAGGTCGGCCATGGACCTCGTGATGTTCTTTCCCTGACTAACACACCTCAGTTGAGTCAGTCTCTAACTCTCTGTCCCCTCAACACTTTACACAGAAGTGATTTACCAGACTTGCTTGTTAGTGGTTTCATTGATCATTTCCACATCGTTTCTCCAAATACTTTCTCAACTTTCAAGCACTGTGTCTGGGTGACCTCCACTCACAACACCTTGCCTTCTGCATAGCTACTGGTCATTCATATGTGTGTATATGTGTACATACATGTCGGTCATTAGTACATGGACATCTCACAGGAACCTTGTACTCAAAGTCTAGCAGAGAACTCACCATTTCTTCTAATCCTGAGTCCTTGACTCTCCTTCTCTATTTACCATTTTAGGGAACAACTTTTATTTCAGAATTCTGTTAGCTATGTTAACTCCTTCTCACTCACTCTTCACAGCATAATTCATTGAAATTCTGATTCCTTCATAACCCTTGACTGTGTACCCTTCCTTCCACTCACACAGGAAGAACCGAGAAATGCATGCTTTCGTGTCTGGATTATTGCAACAGCCTTCCAACTGCTTTTCCTGTCCCTGGCCTTGGATTCCCAAACCATGCAACATATCAGTGCCAGGTTATTTTTCTAAAAGAGAAATCTGATTATGCAATAATTTTGCTTAAAATAGTTCAGTGATTTCTTATGCAGCTACAGCAAAAATTTACAGTCAGGAAGCTCCGGAGGAGCATGATGCATCTTTTTGGAGGTCAATATAGTTGAAGGTAAAAAATTTGAGGCATATTAAAATTAACATATTACAGAGTAGGTTACAAAATTCACATTTTTCCTAAACATGGGACTTCAAGGAATTTTAACATGAGCAACAACCATTTTAGGCTATGCTACTATGTCACTGGAGGTTAAACGCTTGCTTGCTTTTGCTGTTAGGTGTATTTGAAAAAATAAACAAAAAGGTAAACAAAAAGAAGAAGGTGTAGAATTAAGGATAAAATGCAAGTTTCTTAGTATGGTCTGGCTCTCTTTATATTTTCAGCTTCATTGTGTACATTTTGGTGGCTCATCTAAGCACTCTTCACTTTTCTTTATGTCTCAGGCATAACTCCATTAGGAGATCTTTCTTTCTGTCCGCACTCAGTCTGGGTTTGGGCTTCCTAGCTCTATGATGCCCCACCCACCTGTGCATGCTTCTATCAGAGCCTCTACCCAACTGCTTGGTCTGTGTAGTTTTCTTATTGATTTCTCCATCAGACCTTGAAGGTAGGGGACATACAATTTTGAATGTTTGGTGTCTCACAGAGGGCTGAGCGTATAGTAGATGCTCAATAAATACTTATAATAGTTAAATAATTATTCCCCTAAGAAAACAGCACAATCGATAAATGTTTAATTTAACAAATGATAATCAGGAAATAGGCACATCTCATTAATTATTTTTCTTTATTTGAACATTCATAATGTTCCACTTCAGGATTCTTAAAATCCAGCACCCCACCCTCAAATCCACCCTCCTGCATTTCTGCTGGCTGGGGAGGGGGCCGTTGGAGGCAACCAGAAAGCAGATTTGTGACTGAAATTGAGCTTTCTCAGTCTCAGCAGGAACATCTTTGTCATTCAGCACTCTTTTAATTTGTCCTTTTCCATCAGTAGATATTTCAACGCTTACCCACTGTTACTGATTTTATTGTGATTTCAGCATCCCATCTCAGTCCCTCATCTGCAGAGTAGCCTTAAACTTCTGCCCTCTATTGAAAACACTGGCAAATTATCTTTATTCTCTTTAATCCTTCTATTTTCCTCTCCTCTATGAGGGAAAAAGGCACCTGTTCTCTTCAAGAGCCCTCCACCTGGGTTCTATGTCCTAATAAGTCACTTATAGTCAAATTCTATACTTTTCATGATATATTCTGTGCGGTTACTTTGTGAAATTTGACCTCACTATTGATCCCCTTTTATTGGAAACTCTTTTCCCTTGATTTGAGTGGTTGGTTGCCTTTTCTCCAATCCTGACTACTCCAGACTCTTTCTTCTTTGTGTACCTCACGCCGCTGTTGGTGTTCTCCCGCGTTCCTTCCTCCACTCTTCTCCCCTTAATCACGTTCCCTCAGCGGTCCTCCAGCCCTGAGGGATTTAACTGCTGCTGCTGCGTTTCTGTTCATCCCATCTGAATACGCTGACCATGAGGCTCCTTAGATATCTTAACCTAGAAGTCTCGCGGAGGTTTCGAACTCAAGAACTTGCTATTTTTATATTACCTCCTCTCCTCTAAGTCCCCTGCGTTGTTTTTCGTCCTATGCTTTCCCTCTGTGTTCATCGGTGGCACGTGAGAAGGCAGCTATCTCTGCCCAAGTCAGAAGACTGGGAGTCAACTCGTGATGTCACTTCTCCTTAAGAGCAACTAATCGTTACACAGCTCTTCACAATTCTTCCTCCAAACTTAAACTCGGTTTATCTCATCATCTCTAATCTAAACGCCAGTGTTCTTCTCACCTTCATCAGCTCACACATGCCATGTTACAGCATACTCTAACTGTGCCCCTCGTGGGCCTCATCTTCTCCCAACCAACACTTCTCACCGCTGCCAGAGTTGGTTCTCTGAGGCGACTCAGACACTGTTTCCTGGAGAACCACCAACACCATCACCTCCTCCCTAGGCAGAGATAGTCTTCGTCTCGTGTGTGCACCTAAGGCTGTGTGCAGCATAAAGTCCTCCTGTAGCTCTTATGCTCTGTCACATTCATTCATTTTCTGTTTCCCTCCCTTTTCCTCTCAGTCAGTTGTGAGTTCTTCAACAGCTCAATAAACATTGCCTTTCCAGCTTAATAAATATTTATAGAATAAAATGTTTATTGAATAAATTCTTCTAATTTTTTACCCTTTTCCCCTCATTTTGTTTTTATTGGTTTTCATTGAGACATAGCAGAGCGTGGCATTTGAAACTGCAGGTTCTGAACTGAGGCTGCCTGAGTTCAAATCCCGCTAAGAAATTTTTCTAACTGTGCAAGGTACTTCACTCTTCTGTGTCCAGATTCCTGACCTAAAAATGGAGGTGATAATAATAGTACCTATTTTGCAGGATATTATGAAGACTAAATGAATTAATTTGCAAGTATCTAGAATCCAGACAATTGCTTAACAAATTAAGCACTTAGTAGATGTTAGTATGATTCTTGTCATCTTTTTTCTTTTCTTCCTTTTCTTTCTTCTTTTCTTCTTTATTATTTTTGTTTGTTTGGAATCCAATCTTCCCCTTTCCTCTTCTATTAGTTTCATATTTACTAACATCTCATAATGTCCCAGCCACAAAGGAGGCCCTGCTCTGCAGAGTCACACAAACAAATACCTCCTCTCTAAGGTCATGTTGATGTGACATTTTGAGATGGCATAAACATTTGCACTGTGGCAGTGGTCACTCTCTGGAATTTGGCTGCAACACTGCCCTCTATAGCCTGGAATGCAGAATAATGATCTCTAGAATCCCATTGAGAGTGAGCGCCTGGGGTAGAGCATTTCTAGGAGAGCATTCAAGTTATGAGTCTGAGCATGGCACTACTGCAGGCTTCAGGGTAGCTTCTTCATGGTCCATATCATCCGACTGAGAGACCCATTTCAGAACCTTGTTCTGAGCTAGCCTTTTCTGCCAAAGAAAAAAGGATTCCAGCTGGATTTTGGTAGCACATGGCTTTGGTAGCAAAGTCAGACTTCTCTGGAAATTTGACTACTACTCCTCCTTCCAATATTTTGAAAAGGATAAAAATGGAAAGACTACACCACTGGTTCTTATGCAAATGGTTGGTTACTCAATGGCCAACATTAAAATGTAAGCATTCAAAATGGTCTGTCCACGTGTGTCTGAGTTCACTTTCAGTCCTAGGAGTTTCTAAGAAAAAGTGAGTTAAGAGTATGTGGAATGTGTGTGTTTGTGCACGTGTGCAGAGAGAAACCACAAGGGTACAGCTTGGACATCTGCTTGGCCTTCTAACCCAAATTTAGAGGAGAAGAAATGTCAAAGGTTTACCTGCAGACAAACACTTGACTAGGTAAATTTGGGCAAAGGCTTTTATACTTTCTGTTTTTATTATTGATTTTTGCCACAAGCTATGAATTAGATTTTAGTCATTCTTAATAGTGCAGAATAATCTTTTGCACACAGCTTTTGAGAGATGCATGAATAAGTGAACAAATGACTTCACGAATATGAATGATGTGTTGTATAATATAGAATTACCTGGATCTTTTCTAGAGAAAGATGCTTGTGGGTACATCGACCAAGGGAATTGGAATGAGAAAGTAATAAAAGGTAAAAGCTAGGATTAAAAATATTTAAAGGAAAAAGTGAGTTGTGGTTATAAATTTAGATATTTCAATTCAGTTATTATTGACTGAGCGACACTTGAAAACCATTTGGAAGACTACTTTTCATGGCAATTGGTGGGAACTAAGAATAACTTACAGAATAACTTACAGATGTTGGGAACTTAGCATAATTCTAAGCCTGAAATGTACATTTGTCCACCATAGCCACAGTCTCTCCAAGATTAAATTCTTCATATCCATCTAAAATTAAAAAAAAAAGAAAATTGAAAAATAAGACTTTTTCCTTATCTATTTCTATTATTCATCAACTTGTTAGAGGGAACTCTCCATGAGGGATGGGTTCATACAGGGAGGGAGAAAGTCATGTAGCAGCAACAGAAGCCATGAGCATTAGGGACACTTTTTCATGTAACTTACTTGTACCTTCAGGGCCTGCCTGGGCCCAGTTAAGTATATATCCCTTCCATTTGATGATAGGGTGTTTCTGTGCATACCAACTTTTATGGATGGGTGGGTCAGATAGCACTCATTTCATGTTGGGAAGCTCAGGTGAGTTATGGTAAAATGTTCAGCCTTTACTAAGGTTCAGTAGCAAGCCAACAAAGAGTGTTTTTTTGTAGACTATGGCCAGGCTTTGCTCCAAAATCCTAATGTGTGATTCGCCTATGAAAGCCTGACAAAGGTTCGGTAAACTATCCCTCTCTACCACTGACCGTTTAAGCCCCATTGGATGTGCTGGGTCATATGGCCCAAGGGGCAGAGCAGCTTGCATGGCAACCTGAACTCATTAAGGAATTTTCTTTTTCTGGGTTCCACTCAAAACTACAGTTTTTGGGTTGCTCAGTCAATGCGTCAGAGTAGCATGCCCAAATGAAGGATATGTTGCCTCTAAATCCGAAGAGAAACCACTCTGTGTCATGCCTCTTTTTTGGTTGTAGGAGAGATAGGGATTCAACTTATTTTATACTTTAGAAGGGATATCTCAACTTCCCCCATACACTGCTGCCCTAGGCATCTCACTGAGGTAGGAATTTGTTTCAGATGTGTTTTTCACCCAAACTGATAAACCCAGGATCTCTGCTTAGTGGATCCATGTCAGTAAACTCGGCCTGATTCAATTTTATGTTCCCTCCACCATTATCTTCCACCCTAAGATCCATTCCCACACATATTACCTGGTGTTCTGTTTGTATAAATTGGAAACATCATGCAGTTCTTTTGCAGTGAAGTATACCTCTTCATGGGTCACACTTTGTACCTCACCCATCAGGTCGGATGGAGCTTGAACTTGGTTATAAGTGTAGAAGCAGGGAGGGGCAAGGTGTGTGGTCATGAGAATCAGCATTGTCTTTCAAGGCCACTGCCTCAGGAGAAACCATCACAGGTTCTTCAGGTAAAATAGGGCTGACTTCCTTAGTCAGATGTAGAAGGGTTTCTTCTGCTGGTAAAGAAGTATTTAGAATTTAGGGGTTCAATGCCCCTCACTTTATTGGGTTCTTCCCAATGACTTTATTCCAATTTACAACATGCTATTTTTTTCCAATCAATATCCTCACTTTAACATCCTGAAAAACACCCAAAGGCAATCTGAAACTTTGGAAATTTGATTTGTGTTGTAATTTAGCCACTCATAAGATGATTTGGTGTTCAGGAATTTTGTCTCTGCAATGGCAGGAGATATGGTTGATTTCTGGACAGATTTAGAGGTTTTCTGGTAAGTTATAAAGAGCTAGACTTGGGAATTGAAACCCTGAGTTCATCCTTTTGTTTCCCTTCTTTTGCCAGTGTATTTATAGCAGCAACTAGCCAACCCCAATTACATTTCTTAGTTTGACTGGAATGTTCTAAGCTATCCAATAGGTGGTCACCCAGAACCTTATCTTCAATAGGAATTTGCTTAGGAGTGTCTAGTGACGATGTTTTGTACATCTCAATTACCACACCATGCCATGGATGACCAGTGTCCTCTTTGCCACTCGAATTGGAAACATTAGTGCCTTTAAATCTAATCACATTAGAGAACCAATTCCGGAAAACCCACGACTAATTAAAAAACTCATTAAGATCCTGGTCCCTTAATATCACTCTGCACGCCCAAATTTGTAGGAAGCAAGGTTCATTTAGAGGCATAGCATCACACTGTCATCACACCATGTCATCATTATTCCAAGCCATCACTTTCTGACACATGTAACTCCATCATCACATTACATTATCATCACACCAAATCACCATCAAACTACATCTTAATCACATGAAACCATCATCAAAACAAACAAGTGTTCACACCACGGCATCCTCTCCCCACATCATCCTCACAGTGCACGGTACTCACCAGCACGGCATCATCATCTTCATCATCATTTTTGCTGCTGAATTAGATTAAGGTGAAAAGCATATTAGACCATTTCTGTGCTTACCTTAAGCAATAAAATTCTGGTTGAAAAGTAAAAATCAATTCATAATTATCTATATTATCCCCATTCCCACATTGCTTTTGCCATTCCCATTAGTCCTAACAATATGCTAAACTACTACAACTCGCAATTTTTCACTAATATATTACCTAATTTAATCCCTGCAACAATCTTCCGAGGTATTTATTATTGCCTCCAAGTAGCAGATGAGGAAACTGTGGCTTACAGAGCTGGTAAACTGCAGATCCAATATCCAAATTAACATCTGCCTATTTATAAGTCCTGTGCTTCTTTTCTTACACTATGCTATTAAATTTGGAAATATACATTACCTTTTATAGCTTTTGACCAATAAATGGCTTTTATATCTCTGTAAGCTATTGACACAAATAGGAAAATTCATACATTAAATAAACTCATCTCTAAGTTATATGAGACAAGCCCAAAAGGACTGGTTTTAGTGTACAAAAACTTTAAATTGTTTTTAAACTATTGGAATTGTTCAATGGCATAGTATCTTGTTTGTCCTTCATTTGATTTGCTTTGGCTTAGGACACAGTGTCACATAATAAAAGCATCCTGATAAAGTAAATTTATTTCTCTCAACATTCATATATCAAGGCAGTACATGCAATTAAGTGGCATAGAGCCCATTGGCAATTCTGAGAATAGTATTGCCCAGCATGTGATAATAATCTAGAAGGCAAAAGGCAAATTACAGCATACTTTTATTTAACTTTTAGTAGGAAAGTAATGGAAAGAAAAATTAAACTAGACAGCTCACCATAGAAAAAGAATTTTAAAGGAGGGTAAGTAAAGTGCAACGAAATAATCTGGATAATAACTGTAAACCTTTAAAACAACTAATAATAAATAAATGTTATCTGAATTGAACTGACAGTTTTTAATGAGTTATGTGTAATTTATTTGTGTCCTGATGAGGTCTTAATTTTCTCCAAAGCCCATATCCAAAGTGTTTTCTCTTTGTAATGAAGATAAAGTAGCACACATACCAAAAATCATTTGAAAAATGCTGTGATTTAATCCAAAAAGATAGCAAAAGCCTATGTCCATTTTTTGGGGAGCTTATATTTTATTGCATACCATGGTTTACAACAAAACGTTGGCGCTGGAATAGCAGTTTATTCTATAAGCAGCCAATATATTTGTTAAAATATTAGTTCTTTTGGTCCTAATCACACTACAATCTTTTGGGACTATTTCAATAACAATAATTTTAACAATTAATAATCTCTAACTTAAAAAAAGCTCATGACAGAGTTGCACAGTTTTGTTCTTATAGAAACTTTATGAGGTACGTACTCTATGTTTTGATGTTTTGTTTTTTTTTAATACAAAAGGGTTCACTCTCTTGATATTCTACCTAAACAATTTATGGGTGGTATTTAAGACTCCACTCAAATGCAGATAATATCTAAGTTTCAAATAAAAATCCTGCCTAATGCAAAGAACAGGAAAATTATCAAAGATGAGAAGACGGTTTAAATCCTACAACATACACTTCAACAGCAGAGGCCCGTTCAGGACTGCCTACCTGAGCTGTTAATAGATCAGCTAAATTTCCTTTACAATTTATTACCTCTCCAAAATGATTTGTAATATTTTATTTTTATAAATTATTCTTTGACCTTTTATTCTTAATATTCTATACATCAAATATTCAAGTTCATAAAATCTGGAAATTGTAAGTAAATGATAGTTCTCTTGCTTTTTTCTTAGAAGGATGTTAATGTGTTAATAAAATCAACATCATTATTTAATTAAACAAGTATTTGTGCAAGTATTTTTCAGACACTTAAACTTTAAAAAAACAATCTGTCGTAGACCTTGGCATCAAGGAGCTTACCCAATTGTAGAAAAGATAAATATGCAAATAAATAAACTAGTAGAGTTCAGCCAGTGTTAAAATTGAGGTTCATTCAAGGTAGAGTTATTGAATAAGGTAATGATAAACTCCAGGGGAAGAATGGAGATAAAAGATTTTTCTGTGGACAACTTCCTTGAGCTGGGACTTAAAGCACATAAGCGTTCCCCGGGCAGATTAGAGGGAATAGGTATTTATTCCCAGGCAGAGGAAAGAGCTTCTGTGTAGGAGCCGAGGAGGAAAACAATGTGGCCTCCTGTCATCCCTCTCGCAAAAGGTTTAGTCTACAAGGAGCATTGTATTTCCTAGTGACTAGCAAATGGCACAAGTATTTCTGAACAAGATGTGTCCCTAGAAATAGAATATCAGGGGACCCATTAGGGTGAAAATGATGCTCTGACCTAGTGGTATCTATGTAACAAAACCCTAGAAACTAACTCTAGTAGCTTCTGCAGAGGAATTTATCTGAAAGAGGTGGAACTTTTGGAAGAGATGCTGATGCAGAGATTCATGAAGTCTCAAGGAAAATCCTGACTTTCAATAGTGGGGTGGTAGAACTTAGTTGTGACCTGAGTTAACTAGGAAAACATTGGTTTGGAATGAAAGTAAATAATGTGGACGTTTGAATATGCATTGCTACAATGCTCTTTCTCTTACCCCCTTCCTCCTCTTCCTCCTCCTCCTCCTCATGATATCACATCACATTTATACCATCCCATCATCACACTCTCGTCAGACCATGCGGTGTAGATGGGAACATACTTAAACTCTAGCTCCCCTCAAGAGCTTACAGGTTATGTTGCTGAATGGATTCCTTGAATGGCTGTGAAGATGGTTGCAAAAGTGGGTTACTGGACCTCCCTTACGGCTTACCTCAGATATAGTGCTCTCTTTTTTCTCTCATTCTCTCTCTCTCTCCCTCATTTTACTAGGGACTTTAAAAAACAGCTTACTTTCTCCATTTTTTTCTCTTCTTTAGTTTACTATGCCTAAACAAAGAAGAAGGATTAAAAGAGCAATACTCTGATTTTCGTGCCAATGTGATCATATTATTCGGGTGAATTAATTAAAGGACATTAGATTTATAAAAGAATAAAACCAGAGGAACCATTCATCATCCTTCAATACTCTTTCCTCATTTGACAAATTAGGCAGCTTGCTTTTCAAGAGCAACTGTGCTTTCTCAGGTTCCCCCCATCTAGCCGGTCACGAAATTCTGAGTGCCTGCTGATGTTCTTTCCTTTATTTCTACCTTTTCAAGAGAATCCTAAAGAAGGAGGACCAGCCACCGAGTGGAATGAATATCTCGGTTTTACTGAGTTCACGTAATGTTCACTTTTACTTTACGGTTGCCTTTATCGTACCCGAGAGTCTGGCTCGTCGTTTATAAGACTGGCCCTTTCTGCTATTTGATTGGAAGCCTTATCTCTGTATTCTCCGACACTGTCCATAGGGAATGCATTGCATGTCATTCCACGACACATAATTTCATGTCTATTTAGGATGCTAGGCATAAATATAAATAAATGACAAGTTTATTTGAGAAGTTCAACAATAAAAAATATCTTCAAAATGAAGAGAAAGCCCAGAGCAGGGGGAGTGATTGCTTTTGGGTTGAAATATCTCAAGGAAGACTGCCTGGAAGAGGTGATGTGGAAACTGGGCTCCACCAATAATACTAGACACAGCTAAGGGAGAAGGAAATTGTAGGTAAGATGGAATGAGCAGGGTATAGAAATGCATGCAGGCCATGAAAAACCACAGTATGTTTGGCAAAATCTAAGCACTTTAGCATGGTTAGAGATATATTTTTGTAGGGAGGAGAAAAGTAGAAGATAACAGAGAAGCCAAATTAACCAAACAAACAGGGATTCCTTTTTCTCTTATAAGTCTTGAAGTTTTGTTTCAGTCTGTCAGGACTAGTATCTCTGCAATCTGATGCTCTTCTCCTCATGGTCACAGGATGGCTGCTGTAGTTCTAGGCATCTTGTCTTTGTTAAGGGAAAGAAAATAAAGGAAGGGGGGAAGCAGAAGGCACTACAATATCTGTTACGGCTTCCTGAGAAAAACAAAAGCTTTTCCAGAAGTTCCCTCACTGATCCCTACAGCAACTCTTACTCTGGCAAGCGATGTGTCACATGGCAACCTGTGACACATGGCAACACAAAGGGAGGTTGGGAAAGTGACAGTTTAGCTTTTCAAGCTCTACAAAAAGCACAAACGGAAGGAGCAATTGGGAATGAATAGTATTAGATTAGCTAACAACTGTGTCTGCCATAATGAGCTTTGAGAGAGACACTAAGTCCGTAGCATAAAGGTGGGTTTTTAAAAATGATGGATAAGGAGCTTCAATTTCCCCTTATATGGACTGAGTTCTAGTGAAAAATTGTGAGAGGTGTAATCAAACCTGTATATTAGAATAAACAGTTGCTTAGTGGCTCGATGGCAGGGACATATCAACTCTTCCTCATAAATGTGAAAGTAGTTTGAGAGGAAGTTAATATTAACAAATTATTGTTCAAACTCTGGTCTTTCTGACTCTTGACACATATAGTGTCAGTAACACCATATTTGAGTATGAAGTATATATCACATGCACGTGCTCACAGATACATACATGACATAATGTACTTCCCAAGTTACATAGATAGAGTCCCAAATTAATTCTGTTTGCATGAAAACTGGATTACAATGCACCTCCACTATTTCTAAATAGTTAATTTGATCAATTTCCAAGTGGGCAAACATCTACCAGGTTTTCCAATTGATGACTCCATTTTTATTATGTTCCTTTGAAAGAAGCCTTTGATTATTGCAATAACTTGGAAATTAACTCTTAAAAATTAAGACTCAAAACCTCATTAGTTCTCTGGGTCCTGATAGTAGAAGCCAATTGTTGTCTAGTTTCATTACTGTGTTTATAACCGAATAAGAATATCCATTACAATCACATAGAAGGCAGCCCGAATGAATACTTTTTCTTTATCCCATGACCAGTGAGGAAATTGTTAAGAACAAAAAGGATCCTGGCATAAAATCTGAAATAAAAAGATGTTTTCCCAGAACATTTCCATTTTAAAAAGAATAGACATTTCTCAGTTAATCTCCGAAGTGAAAACACTCATTCCACTTTCTAAAATATGGAAGGGCACAGATGAGTTTACAGAGCTGAAAACACTACACTTATTAAGTGTATAGGAACAGGAACAGAAAGAAATAAAAGATAGTTGAACATAATTGCCACCATCTCAAATGAGACAATTAGAGATGAAGAGTCTCTTGGAGAGTCTGGGGGATGCCAAAACGAGAAAAGTGGTGAACGGGAGCTGGGCAAAGTGGCTGGTTGTGTCTGCAGGCATTTTCTGCGGCGGCCCCAGAGTGGGAGAGGCCTGACGGCTCTACGGGCTGGTTCTCTCTGTGCACAAAGCGTAGGAGCAGAATGTGCCGCAGACTGCCAAACTGCACAACGGGTCATGAGGGAGTTGGACTGAGTTTTGGAAACAAAGAGAAAATGCACAGCTGCTCCCAAGATTTTAAAGTTGAGGATGTCGAGGATGAGGAGTTACTGTGCAAATGAGCTGGTATTTCCTGGGTAAATCTGTCCTGAGTTTCTGTCTTCCTCAAGTCCCGAGTGTTTTACTATTTTTATTTGAACTCTCAAGTGTACATAAACCTCACATCTTCACCTCCTATATCTAGCAGCTGGTGAGATCAAATGTTGATATCATTGAAATTTCCACTGCATTTCTTTGCTTTGTTTTCTGTCCTTCTGACCCTGGTCAATCCTTGTAGAAATGAGAAGAAAGGACATTTACTTTTATTGATAGCATATATCTATACTTATAACTACATTTTATTCTCAAAACAACAACAATCCTAATAGGTAGATCCATGATCAAAATCATTTGCATCCAAGCAATAGTGACATAAGGAGCAGAGAGGTTAAGTAACCTAAACAAAGCCAGTGTCAAGTGTGAACAAGAATAGATACCCTGCTGAGGGGCCCATCTCTATGCCAGGCGGCCAAGGCTAAGAACTGTCACAGGTTTCTAGTTCTTTGATCAGGAAAGTCCTGGTTATGGATCTGCAAAAACTTGGAAAGGGTACATGAGACCGGTATACCAAAGATATTTATTGAGCCCTCCCTATGCGTGCAGGGTGTAATTATCAATAGCTTGAGGAAGAAAAGAGAATAGAACCCCTTCTGCCTAACAACTTAAAATGCAAGTAATGTATAAATATGTTTCAAAAATAAAAGGCCAAAGATGAAGCCATCTCCATGAGAACATGGCATAGAAGAACACACCTGTAAATCAGATGTTGTGGTCATCTGTGGTCAGAGATGAGTGAAAACAATCTATGACTTTCCAAAGGAATTCTTCACTTAAAACATTTTAAAGGAGGTGAGAAACTGGTAGCACAAAGGTTCAGAAGTGAGGGCAAGGAAATCTTTTTGGAGGTGGCAAAATACCGCTAAACATACTGGAGAGGAGATAGAAGGAGGGATGCTAAGCAAAGAGAGTGGCCATTAATTAGGTTGAAAAGACTGGAATTACCTAAGTGGTTAAGCAAGTACTGAGGTACTTAAAACTCTTCCAATTGAAGGACCACACGTGTTGCGTTTGGGTGAATTCCAGGGAGGAGAAGATAACCACAGAAATTCAGGTGTGAGGTGAGGAGGGTTGATCATGGCACACAGAGTGAGGTTTTACAGGCAGAATTACTGCCTGCACTAATGGATTGGGGATGTTGGCAGACGAGAATAAAAGGCTTTAAAATGACTCCAGGACTAGGAGTCTGGTGTTGGAGGTAATCTGGGTGCCATGGAAGGTCACAGAACATCTGTAAGAGATGGAGAGGGCTAGAGGGTAACAAGAGGTGGTAAGGAGGGGGCAACTGTAATGTAAAATAAAGATGAAAACATAGTTCTACTAATTATCCTATAAACAAAAAAGTTAGGTACAGTATTTTTAGAATCAGAACTTTCAGTTTCTTAATCATCATTTAAACCTTATCTTGGTGATGAAGAAACAGAGCCAGGGAGAGTATGGCTCCTTTGCCGAAGAGGTTCCAGCTGACCCTTGGAGGAAGGGCACAGGAACCTGATGTCCTGAGTCTGTCCATCAGGGTCCTTCATCCTACAGCGCTCAGCCTCTTGGCTTCATCCCCCTGCCTCATGCTGCCTTTCCTCACCCATTTTGTTCATAAGATTTTTCCCCCACATCACCAAACTTTGCATTTTATTTCTCTAGTGCATCAAAGAAAGGCTCACTTTATGAACCAGTAAAATGTAGGCTTTTTTTCCTAAACTATGTCTACTTTCACTATTTCAAAAATATTCTTTGAGGATCTACTCTATGCCACGTGAATATAACATGTTTCTGTGCTGAGGGGAGTGACTCAGTGTGTGTTATCCACTGTGACACTGAGTTGGCTCCGGTTCCTGGCAGCCCTGTGAGTGAGTGACGTCTGCAGGGTCCTGTCTTCCACAGTCCTGCTCAGGTCCTGTGTATGTCTCCCTGTGGCTTCTTTTATGGAGCCAGTCCATTTGACCTTGCTCCTTTCCTGCTGCCTTCTATTTTCCTAACATTATTATCTTATCCAAAGGGTCCTGTCTTCTCATGAAGTTCCTGAAGCAAGACAGTTTCTGTTTTGTCATCTTTGCCTCCAGTAATGTTTCAGGCTTAATTTCCTCTAGGAGCCACTTGTTTGTCTTTCTGGTGATCCAAGGCATTCTTAGAGCTTGCCTCCAATATTGTATTTCAAATGGATTTTTTCCTCTCAGCCTTCTTCACTGTCAAACTTTTGCATCTGTACATAGTAGTTCAGAATAGGAGGGTGTGGAAGATCTTAGCCTTGGTCTCCAATGACACATCTTTGCTCTGGGTGATCTCAGTAGAAGTCTCAGTGACTCCGAGAGTGGTTAATTAAGGAAGCAGGGGAAAGTACAGACTTGTGTGAGTCAGAGGGCTGAGGTTCAGGTACCAGTTCATCCATCATGGGAGAGGAAAACAGAGTGTGAGGGACAGCCAAGGTGGCTGATAAATGTGCTGGCCCGAGCATGTGGGTGTTTACTTCTAAGTCTCTAATGGCTTCTGTGAATTTTTCCCAGGAAAATAAAGGAAGTCATCAGCTACATGAGAATGGGAAAGAGAGTACTGGAAGTTTGAGAAGGAAAGAAGAGTTGTGAAATATTCTCTAGGAGAGTGGAAGAGTCTTCCCATTGATCTTCCTTTTCTTGATGTGAACAAAAAGGAACATCCAAACAGACAGAGAAGACAATACTATAAGCAGTCTTTAAACTAAAATTCCATATATATATATATATATATATATACCCCCCCACACACACATATATATATATATAATGTATAGTTTTCAACTTTGAATAGTTTCAATGAATTATATGGTATATACATATATATAAAATTTGTTTTTTTTAAATATACTTGTTCATTGAAAACATGTCAAGCTTAGGAGTAAAATACTCCTCAATACTTTTTAAAACAGTTATATTTTTGATGATATCTTTGTGCACAGATTTTTAGATTTTTATAATTGACTTTTTTTTCACTTCTACCCAGAGACCTTTGAAAGCTGCACCGCCCAGACCAGACCAGTGGTTCTTAGACTCGAGCATGCATCAGAATTACCTGGAGCACTTGCCAGGGAACAGGTTCCCGGACTGTCCTCCTAGAATCCTGACTTAGTATGGCTGGGGCCGGGCCTGAGAATCTTCATTTCTAATAAGTTCCCAGGTGACGCCACTGCTGCTGGACCAGGGACCACACTTCGTGAACTGCTGATTTAGACTTACAGAGTCTTTTTGGGTTTTTTGGTGCTTAGAGAACAAAAGGGACCTGGAAGAGAGATTAAGAAAGGGATAAGTCTAGACAGGAAGCAACAGAGAGAAGACCATGCTTGTTATCATCTGTATGAGGACCCAGGTTCGCGTGTCCTTCAGTCTCATTTCTTGCTTTATCCTCCAGCCCCTGCACTTTCTATTGTTTCCCGGAGGAAGAAACCTGGAGGCAAAACAGGGTTTCACTCTGGTAGAAAACACTAAACTCTCATTGATACCAAGAGCTTTTTTCTTGCTTTTTCCAAGGTAGTTTCTAGCACTTCTGCATGTACAGGCTAAAATGAAACATGATCTACTGATAGAGAAAAGAGCCATCGTTTTAGCAGCTTACACCAGCTGCCACCTTGCTCTTAGGTCCCTGATTCCAGTTTTCTTATGGGGGCGCAGGCTGTGGCCTTAAATTCCCTCACCACCTGCTCTCGTCTCCTTGCTGCTGCCTGTAGAGGTCTAAGAGGTCTCTGGGGGCTCTCCAATCCATTTGTCAGGAGTCCGTGCAGTAAATATGCCGCCGAGCCTAACCCATTAGAGAGTTTCTGCCAAAGGGCCATCAGCTCTGCAGCTCCTAAGACTTCTTACTTCATTTCAGCTCCCTCTGCATCTCGCGTTCTGTTTAGAGTTCAGTATACAGTTCTCACATAATAAATGTTGACTAATGACTTGACCAATGTCTGCAGTAACACAAATAGTAACGTTTTGTAATTTCAACATAAAAAGTAGAAACTGAACAAGGTAGTCTATTTCATAGACAAAATCAAGAATCTATAATGTGATCAAATTATAAGGTAGTTTATTTTATACATTTCTTGCATAACAAAATTCTAAAAGATAGTATGGATTCATTGTACTTTTCAAAGCAAAAAGACAAAAATTAAACTACCTGTAATACCATCACCTGTAAATAGACTCAGCTGTGGTTTGGGCACTAACCTCTCTGATACAAGCACACACCACACAGGACACGCGGGGGCACAAGTACACACATCTGTGATAAGACTAGACATTATTTTTGTGCCCTCTTTTTAATTTTTTGTTCAATTTGTAGCGAACGGCTTTGCACATTTTAAATAAAACCACCTCATGTGAAATTGCTGCTTCAGTATTCTTTTGATTCTTTTATCTTGAATGTATCATAATTTACTTATTATTTAATCAGTCCCTCTATTGCTGGACGTTTCACCCTGATTTCTTATTTTTGTGAGAATACCACATTTACCCACGTTATAACTCAATTATTAAGTTCATATTTATAACTGCTTTAAGAAAAATTTCCAGAACTACCATTTTAAAGGTATTAATCTATATTATCAAGTGGCTTTCCGAAAATCTCATACAAATTTTGTTTCCTACAGCAATGAGACTGCCCATTTCTCTAATACTTTTTTAAACTGTATCTGTTATCAATATTCTGAACACTTTTGTTTTAATTTTCATTTTTTAGCTAAGTGACATGGATTTTTTCACCCGCTATTTATTGGTCACTCATATTTTTTTTTTCAATTCCTTACTATTATTTTTGTTCACTTTTTGAGTTATTTTGAAAGCTTACATTTTATTTATTAATAATATGTATTTTATATGTTGTTACGTTTTCCTGGTTTGTCCTTTCATTTCCATTCTGTTATGCATTGTTTTTAACATTTAGATGTTTTTGATGGTGAGATCTGTACATGGTCAGATCTACCAATGTTTTCCTTTATTATTTCTGTTTGTGGCATCGTGCCAAAGCAATATTTCATGAAATAAGGCTTTCCTAAAGTAAAATCTAAACTATATTTTTAGTTATTCTGAATTAACTTCTGTTATGCTTTGCCCTTTACTGATTGGGTGTTGCTCACACCAGGACTGACGACAGACTTCCCCCTCAGTGATGGATTGCCCCCTGAGAAGTCGCCAGGCCTTCCAGCGAAGGGATGAGGAAGATGGCACCACTTTGGGTAAAGAAAAATATGTGAACTCCAATCAGAGAGGACCTTACAGAGATGACATATAATAGGGGTTCAGAGCTCCAGTGTTGAGGCCAAAGAGAAGAGGATTCCAAGGCTGATTCTGCCTAACATTGGGCTAATTTACTGTGGGAGGACAATAGTACTTAACTCATAGGAGTGGTGTTAGTATTTAATAAGGTAATTCTGGGAAATCACCTTGCATATTTGGTATGTGGTAAATGCAAAACAATTTTTTTCACAAGTCATTTCCAAATTTTGAGTGTCTTAAATGTAGAAAGATCAGTTAATTTTACCGTGTCATTACAGGAAATGTCGAACAAAGTAAAGGTCATTTCCAGTACTTGAGTCTGAACTCTTTGAAAACAGAGACTTTGCATGTTATTAATATCTATATTCCCAGGACCTCCTGTAGGGATGGACACATAAAAATAGTTGTCCAAATGAATTAATAGATTTAAGTTGTAATTTCAACTACCAACAGTGTTTATTTATGTTATTCTTTATGAGTCATGATTGGAATATTTTTGCTAAATAGATATTAGCTTATCATCAGGATGACTATAACTATTTGAATGAAATAATTAAATCCATTGTTTTGGAGAAAGATTGAGAGACCAGGGAACCTTAGATAAAGAGATTCCACTGAGGGCACCCTACTCAACTATCGCTGGGTCTACAAGACAGAGTGAATTGGAGCGCATTTTGGGGCATGTCATATGGTGGATAGTACAAGGTAGGGCATAAGTAGATTTACAGTTGTAAGTATGTGAAACACAGAATTTATTCTTATATTTTTATTTACTAATCATTGTAATTTCCATACAAACAACTATAAACCTACTTTTGTCCACCCTGTGTATGTTGGGTATAAACTGATCGCAGCATGGAATAGTAGCTTTTTGGGCAACAACGTGTACAATATTAAGGATACCATGATTTTATTTTTATAAACATTAGACGCTCTCTTAATGGTTTTATTCATGTTCAGGCTACATCAATTATCTACCTACCTAGTATTTTAAAATCTCTCTCTCAATTTCCAATTGTCTTGTATCTGTCTTTATGTTACGCAGAGAGATAAAGTTAATAGATTTTTTTCCTTCCACTAAGTGTCCAAGATGATAAGTGTATAGTTGATATTGTATAAAAAAATAGATAGATCACAGTAAATGGATTTAGATGAGGGCAATTAGTAATGAAGTAAATATGTCAGAGGAAGAGATGGTTGACCAAATGAGAGCCACAGTTCCATAGTGAAAACATCATTTGAACACAAAACCTGGTCTCCAGCTATAGAGCAAGCATAAAGTGATGCCAGAATAGAGGTCCAAAAATAGGTCAGTCGTGTTGAACAACAACATAGGAAATTATGATGGGGTCAAAGATCAATTCGTTACTCAACAGTCACCGAAACCAGGCAGCGACCAAACTGCTTGGCTGAGCCTTGGTGGAATGTAAAGGTGATTGACATTAGCCTCCTATACCTAAAAGAACTTATGAGCCAGTAGAAAATAAAACAGTTTATAAGTTGTGAAGTATTTAATTATAAAATTTGTTGACTGATCTTCACAACTTGAGTAGGGCAGGTACCATTAGCCACATAATGCAGAAAAGTGACAAAAACACAATGTGATCTGAGGCTCAGAGGATTTTTTCCTAAATCAAGTAACTTAGTTTCAAACTCCAAAGCTAGGACCTTAACTTTTTTTTAGGTTTTATTTATTTTTATTTTTTTAATTAAAAAAAAAAGATTTATCTCTTTTAAGAGAGAGGGGAAGGGAGGGAGAAAGAGAAGGAGAGAAACATCAATGTGTGGTTGCCTCTCGCGTGCCCCCAACTGGACACCTGGCCTGCAACCCAGGCATGTACCCTGACTGGGAATCGAACACATGACCCTTTGGTTTTCAGGTCAGCACTCAATCCACTGAGCCACACCAGCCAGGACCAGATTTTATGTATTTTTAGAGAGAAGGGAAGGGAAGGAGAAAGAGAGAGAGAGAAATCCATGTGTGAGAAAAACATCGATAGGTTGCTTCTCGTATGTGCCCCAACCGAGGACCAAACCTACCACTAGGCCAGGAATCAAACCATGACCTTTTCCTTTGATGGACAAGCCACACTGGTCAGGGCTAGGGCCTTGACTTTTAATTCAGTGCTTATCCAACTACATTTTGCTAATTTTGTAGGATCGTCAGTATTTTGATTAAAAACAAGTTAGTGCAGATGACAACTGAATTTAAAAAATTTCCCCATCATCAGTTTTTAAAATAAGATAACGATGACATGAGATCAAGATGGAGCAGCAATTTTTTTTTTTTTTTTTTTTTAGGAATCTTTTAACACCCCTGTTCTTGTTTCAGGATGAAAATTATGTAAGGTTTTTAAAATCACTGTGATTAGATGCTTTGCTCCTGTTGTCATTTTCAATTACTCTTGCAATTGCCAAGGGACCCTTCAGAAATAATAGAGTGAGTTTCTGCGAGACAACTAGCTTCAGCAGGAGAGAGTGCTTGGTTTGTCTTACGTGTGCTGCTCTCTATAAACAGTAAGGATTCAAGACAGCGGGACTTGAGACTACCAATACTTCAGAAGCCTTGAGACGGGAGACTGCCACTGGGTGCAGTGGCTTATGGCAGGATGGAACTGGGTGGGGTTCCGAGTTAAAAATAGGAAAACAAGAGAGAGAATCCTATAAGGAGAAGAATCTGGTACCCAAAGGAAAAAGTTTGGATCTTATGGATTGAAAGGAACCGGGAAAGAAGAGTTAAGAAATATTTGCAGAGCCTTCTTGTTTTTAAGTGTATTCGCAATGGGTTGCAGGTAAGATCGTGTTCCCCATGGGATGAATCAACGGAGCCTGCTTCGCTTCTCACTTGTAGGAAGCATCATGTCAGAGTTAGTTTACCAAAGTTTATTTAAATTTATGTTTTTAAACATTAAAGATTTAGATGATTTTAACGTTTTTTTCTATTAAAATTGGTAAAATGAATCAGAAAGCGTAGAAGATGTCATTTGAGCTTCACCCAGCTCACGTTGATCCCTTTTTCTCAAGAAAGCCTCTCTGCCACCAGGGGGTGGCCTCCCTACAACCACATTTTGGGTAAGTTCCTGTTCACATGGCTACAGTGAATTAGACACAGATATATATATGTGTTTCCCAGTGTGGGCCAAGGAGTCTTTGCAATCTGACTTTCCAGCGAATTTGGAATGGCAATTTGGTGATGATTGCTTTTTTCCCAGCATATGAATAAAATTAGGGTTTTGAAATGGAGGGTTATTGAACAATCATCTTCTACACACCAGAGAGCAAAGAGAAATGTCCAGAGAAAGGCAGAAAATGACAGATGCGACAGTTTAATACCTGGTTTTCAGGGTCACGTTACCACATCAACACTAGTATAGGAAAGAGCATAAATGATGCAGCATACTAAATATGATTAGATAGAGCATGAGATGTAAAAGCCAAGGAAATCTGGAAAGAGAACAAGAGATGATTGGCCAAATGATAACCAGTTTAAAAGTGAAAGCTTCTTCTGAACATAAAGCTTAGCCTCTCGCTTTCCCAGGCCTACTGCTTTCTCTACCCCCTTCCTACTCTCATTTCCTCTAACTGACCCTGACTTCTGGTATTATCAAGAACCATATCATTTCACTCATAAATGGGATATAAAAATGGAAGCAACAAATGAACAAACAAGAAAAAAACACAAACAAAAACTCATAGACACAAACAACAGCATGGTAGTTACCACAAGGAATGGGGGTGGGGTTAGTAAAGGGTAAAGGGGGTTGAATATACGGTGACAGAAGATTGCACTTTGGATGGTAAGCACACAATGCAAAATACACAGAATGTATCATAGAATTGTACAATTGAAATTTATGTGATTTCCTTAATCAATGTCACCCCAGTGAATTTAATTAAAAAAGAAAAAACAGAAATTTTCTATGTAAATATAAATATTTTTGTTCATTCACTCATTAAATATTCAAAAATACCTACTATGTGCTAAAATACAAACCAGAAAAAGCCCATTACTTAAGTAATTGACATCCTATAAGGGGAGAGAGAAAATAAAACACAGAAAATAATCAAGAAAATTATGAGATAGCAGTAAGCACTCCGCAGAGAATTAAAATAGGATGATGCGATATTGACAGGAGAGCTGCTTTACATTGGGTAGTGGGAGTAGATTGCTCTGGGAAATTGCTCAGCTGATGCAGATGGGATGGGTGTGTGGAAGGGAATATTCCTGGCAGTAGGGAGCTCAGTCTATGGCAGTGATTTTCAAAGTGTGGTCTGGAGAGTTCCAGAGGTTTTCAAGAGTTCCATGAGGTCAAACCTATTATCATAATAATACTAAGATACTATTTAACTTTTTCATTCTGTTGACAATGGCACTGATGTTGCAAGAGCAAAGGTGGGCAAATTGTGAAACCTTAGCAGAAACCAGGTCAGTGGTAGTAAACTATACCAGTGGTCATTGTATTTTTTTTTACCATTAAACATGCTTAAATGATAATTTCACTCAATGATACTTTTGTTAAAACAGGTCAATGATTAATTTTATTATCTCACCCTTAGAGTATACATCTTTTTAATATTCTGCGTGATGAAATTGGAATTACACATAATTAACTTCTACTGCGTACAAGATAATTAAAGCAAAGCCCCTAACTGACCTTGTAATTTAAGAAGATACACTCTTATAAGAAAAACTGCAGCTACTAAATAAAGTAGTAATGACAAAATTAGAAAAATCACTATTTTACCATGATAAAATAATAAATGCATACATTGATCATTATCAGCTACTAACCCACAAAAGAGAACTACAACCAGATGTCATATGCATCCCAAAGAACATACCACATGCTAGAAGTCAGTCTTGCCAAAAATAAAAATAAAAATAAAATAAAATAAAGCAACCTTTAATCTGATCAAGACTCTAGATCAAACAACCAACGTACATAACCACAGATGACAGGAAAACATGTTAAATAATACCACAGAGATGCAATCACAAAATGCAAGCTATCGGAAATTCTGTAGGATGAATAATCTAATTTTTGCTATAAAAATTGCAGAAAATAACAAAATAAAGGAATAAAAGTGGGGAAATTAAAAGAGAGAAGTATTAACTAAGTGCAATGTGTGGATCTTTTTGGATATTGATTTTGAAAATTCTTTATGACATGTATAAGACAATTGGAACCTGATTATTGGATAGTTAATAATGTTAAAGAATTACTTTATTATTAAAAGTGATTAGTATTATTGTGATTAGAATTTAAATATCCTTATTTTTTATAGATACATTCTAATATTTTATAGATTGAATAGGAGAAATACACTGATAAATAAATAAACTAGCATCAGGCTTAACGGCGAAAATCTCTACTAAATCATGAAAAAGATAAAGATGCCCACTGTTGCCATCATCATTTAATATTGTTTTGGGAGTGTTAGATAATTCACTTGGGCAAGAGAGTAAATAAGGAGCATAAAAATTACAACAGAGAAAGCAACATTATCATAAACTACAGAAAATATTTATAGAACATAAGCTCACAACCTATTAGAAACAATTTTAAAAATCAGTAAGGTTGCTGATTATAATACTAATGTAAAAAACATTAACTTTCCTTCATACAAACAACAAAAAGCTATGATATATAATGATAGGCAAGACCTCATTCGAGAATGGCTACAAACATGCAAAGTACCTTAAGAGTGTGTGTAACAAGAAATACGGAAGAAGGTATGAAAAAAAATTGAAACTTGTATTAAACATGCAAAATATGCATAGAAGAAATTGGTATTACAAGGATATCCACTCTCTAAGTGATGCATTTCATTCAGTCCCAACAAAAGCTAATAAATTTGGGGTAGAGAATATGTTTGAAAAATATTAAAATTTCCTTTTATAAATCAGCAGGTAATATAACCAGGGAAAATGTTGATTTTTGAGTCCTTCTTTGCCACTCTCCCACTTTTTTGAGAAGGAAGGAAAGCAGAAGACACCCCTGGATGTCCCTCTGCCCCAGGTTTGTTAATGGGGGCTTTGGCTACAGAGGTCCCACTGGCCCCAGCTGAGCAGAAGAGGACAACGTCAGCAGCTGGGAGCCCTCACACAACATCTCACTTAAAATGTCATGTGTGCTACTTGGTTTAAATTGTCACCCCTCCAGCAACCACAAACAATGCAGACATAGCAGATGTGTTTTCTATTTAGAATTAAACAGTTTATCTCAACCACTGTCATTGTTATAGGGAAAAAATAAATAAATATCCATCTTAATGTAAACTTCAAAAGGTACTTTCTGGCAATGGGAGATATTTTCAAATCCAAAGTCCTCTGAGAAAACTAAGATTTGACCACAGATTTTTTTTTCAAATTGGGATGCTGGCAGCTCCAAGAGTAGTAAAACATAGCCTGGTCAAAAGATTTTTGGCCAGATATTACATACAATAACTCATGTCATTGATGCTTAATGGTCCAAAACATTAAGTAAACATCATAAATGTCTTTTGTTATTAAATGTTCCATTCAAACATTTTGTTTAACTCTTGTGTAATGGATAGAAAATAAGAAAGCTGTAGTAGAAATTGGCCCTCACGACCATCTTTGATTCACCTTTAAGAGGTATTTGTTTAAAATATAAGGCATCCTCAAAGTTACAAAAAGAAAATAGTATTTCTATTTTTTTGTTTGTTTGTTTCTGCATTCTGTCTCTGGGAGTTAGGCAACTCACAGGCTTGACTTCGTCAGGTCAAGTTCAAACTACCACCCATGCATTCAGAGGACTATAATTCTGTTCTCTCTAAAGTTGGGAAGTCAGCCTTCCTCTGCGGTAACTAAAGTAGAAATATGGGTGTTTTCTTAATGTGAGGTTTCAAAGACAGGGGAAAACGCTACCTTTCAAAGATCATTTTCCAAGAACAACAATTGTTGTAGTGAAAGAAAAACCAAAATTGGTTTGTAAAAAAATGGCTTACCAAGGCAGTGATGGCCTAGTGTAGTTTACCGCAGTCCACATATCTTGACGTAAGTGCATTGTGTTTCCATAATCTGAAGATTCTATTTAGTCATTAAAACATGATTCATTGTATCCTGAATCTAACCTCAGCATTTCCCTTGTAGCGTTTTTTATTTTTTTAATCTGTAGCTAAAACATCCATGAAAAACTGTGTAGTGATTATACTTGTATTTTTTCATGGGTTTTTTTTTTTTCCAGTATAAGTAAAGACAGTTGTTCAGCTACTCTACTCAGATTATATAATCCCATAAGCCCAAAATGCTGAGTAATCAGCTACTTTCTGGTTCCACTGGGGTGAATATCCACACGACACAAACCAAATGGCCATCCATTTATATTCTATATTTTTTATGTAAAAAAATCTCTAAAATCACATTTGGTATGTTGCATCCCATCTCAGGGGATTCTAACTGTAGGTCTTGCATTAAACTCTGAATCTGGAATATTAAAATCTTACATATCATTTTATTATTTCTTTTTCACTGCATAAATGACATCAGAAATTGAAGGAAATTTATGTACTGATTTTATTAAAGCACCAAAGAACATTTCTATATTTTCTTTGGCTGAGAAAAATTTAAATGCATGTTTATCCTAAAAATCTCTCTAATACTAACTACTGTAGAGCCATGAGGGACTATCCTAGTGACCTATTTACATTGTACTAGAAATCCTCCAATCTACTTCCCTTAAAAAAGCATGAGGTTACCTCCGTTCTTAGGTTTGTGAATGACAGCTGGTTGCTTCAAACAAACAAACTTTGAAACAAGCTTTGGGAAGCTTTGTATATTTAAGTAAAAGTGTTCTTTGAGAGGAGGAAGGTAATAGAACAAAAGGGGATAAAAACTATGAGGAAATAAGAGCTGGGAACCAGGCAGCCTGTGTTTAAACCCTCAGCATGGTAGGGCGAACTTGTTTTCTCTACTTCTCTTCTTTTCTTTGAAGACTTAAGTGTTTCCCTCACTTAATAAGGTGTTTGGCACCTAGAATATGTAAAACATGTGAAAAGTCTTTCAGTACACTCTACAAAAGAAAAAAAATAATTGCAGAATTCCTAAATGATAAGGCTAATTATTATTTCTTCTTAATAGTACAGAGGAATAAAATCAATAAGTGTGCAATAATGAGGCTTATTTTAAACTAATGATAAATGTCATTATTATTAAACTGATCATTAAACTCATGATGGGACATATGTTTTTAGACACAATCAAACATGAAGAGCCAAGACAGTGCCTTCATTAAAAAAAAGCGTAGTCTGCCATATGAAGAAGAGTTGGTTCATATTGACAAAAGGTGTTTCTTTTGGCTTTCAATAAACATTATTTTTGTTTAATTATCCAGAAATAAAATATCCTCCATTGCTTGAGGTGGTCCTGTGATTATAGAAGAATTTTAGTGTTTACTTATCTTAAAGTGTGGAAGAGCACGAGGCAGTGGAGGATGCTGAACCTTCATCTTTGTGACCAATTTTTTGCAAGAAATATTTTTCAATATTTTAAATAACTAAACCTCTATAGATAGTGGATTTGCCAGAGCATTTTCCAGTTGCAAGTGACCTCAAAGTGAATAAATGAGCTCATGTGGTCAGAGCAGGAAGGGTTGGGGTTGGAGCTCAGCTCGTTGTAGGTTCTGAATTCTGCCAGGTAATCCCTCTCTCTCTCTCTCTCCCTCTTTCACTTCAGTCACTATCCTAGACATTGGGGATAGAGCAGTGAATAAACAAGCAAAGCAGACTGAATTTTCCACCCTTATGAGCTAGCATTTTTTCATAAACCTTCAAGCATGAATTTGATATAATTACTCAGTGATGGGGAAAGGACATCCCTGCAGAATGAAGTATAAACAAATATAGAGTCAGAGAAGTGAATTTATGGAACATTCCAACTGTAGCCAAGGATGGCTGAAGCACAAATTATGCACAAGCATGAAGGGGGAAATGAAACTAAGATGCAGTCAAATGCCAAAGGGTCTTTAGTGAACAAACAATAGTGAACAATGAAGAGTCAACAGCTAAGACATCATTTTGAAAATGAGTCAACAGAGCGTGGTAACAGATAATAGCTGAAGAGGAGAGAATAGTTAAAAGACGGTGTGGTTTCTAACTCTAGAAACTATGTAAGAGTGTTCCCATCCCCTCCACTCACCTGTAGACAAAGCCACACAGAACTACAATGTGTTGGGGTATTAGCCAGGGTTCCCCAGGGAAACTGAACCAACAAGATGTAGATTTATACAAAAAAAGATTTCTTATAAGGAATTGGCTTATGAGATTATGGAGGCTAAGAAGTCCCAAGGTCTATAGTCAGCAACCTGAGGGCCTAGGAGAGCCAAAGGTGTAAATTCCAGATAATAGGCCCGCAGGCTCAAGACCCAGGAGAATCCTAGGTTTCAGTTAGAGTCTCAAGGCAGGAAAAGACTGATATTCCAGCTCAGGAGTCAGGCAGGAGCTTCCTTGAACTTGCAGAAAGGTCAACTTTTTTGCTCCATGTAGGTCTTCAACTGATAGGACGATTCCCCCGCTTTAGGGAAAGGAGTCTGCTTTAGTCTACAGATTCATGCATTAACCTTACCTAAAAAATGCAGACACACCTGGAATAATTTAACCAAATATCTGGGCATGCCGTGGCCCATTCAGGTTGACACATATTAATGAAATTAACCATTACAGTTGGGCTTGGCCCATTTTTGAGCCTTTGTTCAAAAGAATTCTTCTGTTTGAAAGGCTTTTTCCTATCTCTTAACCCACTTTATCCCACTCCTATTAGCCATCACCGTTATCCTTGAGAACATTTCCTCATCCTTTAAGACTTTTTCCAAATGTCATTCTTGAAGTCTCCCCCGAAGCCCCACATCACACACTAAGCAATGTTAGGCATATGCTCTAGCTCAGATAGCCCTTGGCAGATGCTACCAGTATAGCATTTATCATATGACGTCAATTATTGGCTCAAATTTCTGTCATTAATGTAAGTCCCCCAAAGACATGGACCATGGTTTTTTAAAAAGTATTATTTTCTTATGTTAAAAATATACGTAAACACAAAAACTTGACATTTTAACTATATGATGTAGCAATTCTACTCCCAGGGATACACCCCAAATAATTGAAAGTGGGATCTAAAAGATCCTTGTACACCAATGTTCATAGCAACGTTATTCACAAAAGCCTAAAGGTGAAAAGAACCAAAGTGTTGATCAAAAAATAAATGGATAAACAAAATGTGGTATATTGATACAACGGAATATTATTCGGTCATAAAAAGAGCTGAAGTTCTGGTACCTCCATGCTATGACATGGATGAACTTTGAAAATATGCTAACTGAGATAAGCTCTGTTTTACTCAACCTTATACATGAATTCCTGAACATGGCACCCAGCACATGTCTAGCATAGCATATGAATGCTAGTGGCTTACAGCCAGAATTTCTGAGTTCAAATTTTGCAACTTTTATTTCCTAGTTGTTTGGCCTGGGAAAATTATTGAACCTCTTATGCCTCATTTTCCTAATTTGAAAAGAGGAAATAGTAATCTTACTTATCTTGTAGAGTTATTATGGAGATTAAGTGAGTTCATTTGTAGGGAGCTTAGAACCATACCTGCAATCCTCTGATACTAGCAAGTGTTAATTATTATCATTATTATAATCTATGTTATCATGTAATGAATTCATGGATGAGGTGCAGGTGGGGGAAGCAGTTCTTAACATCCGAGAGGTACAGCTTGTAGGAAAGAACTGTTAAGGTTAAGTAGACTGATAGCATTAAAAAAAATAATTGGTGTGCCCTATCACAGAGAGTGCAAGGGAATGGGTACTAGAGTCATACAGCCCGAATGTGAATCATGACCTCACCACCCACTAGCTGTGTGACCTCAGCTAAACTCCCCACTGTCTGAGCCTCAGTTTTGTTTCTAAAATAAGGTTAGGAAGGGTCGTGATGAGAAATATATAAAATAATTCCTATAAAGTGCTTATTGGAGCACCTGGCACAAATTAAGCGCTCAGTAAGTGCTAGCTACTGGTAATAATATTAAATTAGTTTATATTGAGTTCTTGACACTTTTGAGCCACAAACATTAGCTTGTGATTTTTAACATTCTATCCAGTTGATGAGACTCACAACTGCCAGTCAAGGACTGCCTACTTATATTGGAATTGAGTTTTAACCAGTTTTTGAGAATGCCTACATATGCAATAATAAACATGATGTTCCTCTGAAATGAACTTCAATCATTCATAACTGCCTAGAAATCGAGAAGCAGAATTCTTCAGCTTTGTTTAATTTCAAGCTCTGTGCATTTCTTAGTTTTAAAAATACGACAGTTATGCAGATGGAGAGAACAGATGGGTTGGATCGGTGAGTGTTTATCATTTTTTAATATTTTGAAACCAGATGTGCTACATACACATTGCTGGTTGCCTTCTAAGGAAGCTTCATTGGTGGGTTACTAATCTTTAATAAGAAATTACAACATTTTCATCCAGCTTAAATCAACTATTTTTAATATACAATTGGACAACCACTGCCACAACCTTTTAGAAAATAGAAAACAGATGCTTAATAGAAGGAATACTATCAGCCAAGAAATTCCTGATGATCTTTTTATAGAATGTAAACTTACATATTTTATGGGCCTTTTAATGAACTGCTATAGAACAACTTCAGCAGTCAAAACATTTCATGAAAATACACGTGAACAATTTGTCACTTGTTACCAAATTCGCAGAAGATCTTCAGTTGCACTCCTGGGAAAATGGGCATATTAGTGGCTCTTACTATGTTATTAACAACATCTGTTATTTACCATAGATCTGATTGGATACATTAGAGAAAGGAGGAGTTAGGATAAACAAACCGAGCTGCCTCCATTCCTTTAGGTGTTTTTGCTAGACCTGGCAAAAATCCCCTGCTAGGTATTTCTGTGCTAATTGTGCTCACAGAGGAATACTACAGTGAAGGAGGGCCAGGGATTGTGTTCTGTTTTAGGAGTGCCATTAGTAGAGAAGCATTCTGTAGAAACTGGGACCCTTGTGGGCAGGACTGTGGGTTGGAAGAATCTAAAGGAAGCTTATTTGCCTATTGGGATAATAATTTAACCAAACTTTCATTGGCTCAGTTTGACGGTGGAATTGATGAAAAGAAGGAGCAAGGAGTAGCCACCTAATTCCATTTCTGAAATTGCCTCTGTCGGATGTCCCTTGTACCTCCACAAGTTAGGCCATAGAAGCAAGGATGCAGAGAGAGGGAATTTATGGGTCCACCCATATCTCTACCCCATCACCTGTACTATTCTCATATATTTTTCACATCCTTTGTGATTTTTAGTGCTGGTTTAGTATATGAGGAAATAGGGTGAAAAGAGTAGGCGACAGAAAATTTAAGGAGCAGTGTAAGTACTTTGCATTTGGCATCATCTCAAAAGAGGGTAGGTTTTTAAAACAAAATAAAAAAATCATGTAGCATTTTACGCTCTCCATTTTACCACCATCCATGGGAAAAGATGAAAAGGCAGAATGTCTCGATGACTAAAGTCATTGAAGTTTAGAAGATATGGACACAGTTTCCCCCCTGGAACTGCACAAAAGCGATTTCCCTGGTTTTAAAAGAAAATATTTGCTCTTAGGGAGGTAAAAAAAAAATTTAAAAAATGGAAGTACTGTCACACCAAAAATTTGCTGCCTATACAGAAGCTTAGACAAATATATATTATCTGACCCTTATAAGAAGTGAGCGAAAATCTCGATCTTGAGAAAATTCAGCATAAAATATAACATTTTGAGCATAATGACAGCGCTACTGCTAGGAAGCAGCTAGGAATGACGGCCAGAGGGAAAACAGAGGCAGGGCCCTTGTCATTACCATCTAACGGAACTAACTCAGGAGGCCAGAAGCAAAAGGAAAATGTCTCCCCGATTAACTCAGCAGTCGTGAGCCTGGTTTAAGATTGCCAGGTGTTGAGAGCTTCGCAAGCAAACGAGCACAGGAGGAGGGGAGACTCCTTGAGACTGTGCTGAGAAAAGGGGCTTCTGTAACAATGTTACCAAGACTGCTGGTGTTCTGAACGTGACTAGCCGGGATTGCACTGGAGGAAGACGGGGCCTGGGCTGGGAAAGGAGCCTCTGTAACAATTTAACAAAGAGTCTTTGCTGACTGGGAAAGAAAGCCGTTGTAGCTGTGCATTATTTCCAAAGCGGGCAAGGAGACGGAACCTAGAAGCCAGCTAAGTACCCACTTGTAGCCTGGGCTCAAGTGTATAGAACAACTTGCCAACAAACTTACTAATAACCTTCTTACCTCTACAGGTGGGCATTTAGACTTGCCTGGTGCCCGCTTGCAGCTTTGTGCTCATGTGCTTCATAAATAAACTTACTATCTCATTTCCATTGTACATGTTTGTCTCTCGCTCGAATTTGTGGCTTGTGAGCGAGACAAGAACTGAGGAAGGAGAAAGAGCCTCTTGCTTGCCTCAGGTATCTCTCTCCCCACCATAACATTACTATGAAAAACACAGGATGTCCTATAAGCCTGAGCAGGCCACAGGAATAAGTTAACCTCTACTTACACGGCCTTCACGCACAGTTCAAGTGAATTGATATCAATTAGTTCATTCATTCAACAAATATTTTTGAGTGTCCTACATATGAAAACCTTAGTGCTGCCAAATGTTCTAGATGCACAGATATAATTAACAAGCTCTTAAGGAACTTAAGTCTTCTAGAGGTGATAAAATAAATTTAAAGATGGCAGAACCTGCTATTTACCATTAGTGTCTCTTTTTAGCATCCAATTAAATGGTTACACACCCCTTGCCTCAGGTGTTACATGTAATTGGTTAATGACAGGTAAGCAGAGCACCGCTGGAGATTTCTGGGAAGGTTTTCTAAGGGGAACTGACACAATTAAGAAGTGAGCCTTTTGCCCCTTCTCTTCTCCCTTCCTCCTTCTTGTTTCCGGGAACACACATGGTTTGAGCTATTGTGAACAATCGGATGACCTTCGGGATGAAAATGCAGACTGGACAAATCAAAAGATAGAACAAGACTCAGTCCTTTTGAGTAAGGAGTCTACAAATCGGACCTAAATGGCATACTTCCCACTGCTTTTACATTAAAGAATGGTTAAGCTCTGTCTTATTCGGGTCATGCCTAACATTAACTGATACATTAAATTACTATAATGAATGCTGGGAAGTGATAAATGATATTATGGTATATAGATAGAAATAAAATGCCATGAGAATAGAGGAGGGGAAGTGCTGGTGACCAGAGAGGATTTGAGATGAGGTGGTGGATTAGTCAGCTGGGGCTGCCATGACAAAATAGCACAGACCAGTGGCTTAAATAACAAATTTATTTTCTCACAGTGCTAGAGGCTAGAAGTCAAAGATCAAGGTGGGAGCTCTCTTTCTGGCTTGTAGAGGATTGTTTCCCTGCCGTGTCCTCACATGGCCTTTCCCCTCTGTGTGCGCTGAGGGAGAGAGATCTAGGGTGTTTCTTCCTCTTCTTCTCATAAGACCACCAGTCCTATAGGATTAGGACCCAATCTAGTGTCTTCATTTAACCTTAATTACCTCCTTAAAGGCCCTCTTTCCAAATATGGTCACTTTATGGGTTAGGGCCTCGAAATATCCATTTTTGAGAGGACACAGTTCCGTCCATACCAGTGTGGGACCATTCCTTTATAAAAACCCTGTGTGAACTAGGTTTATAGCATTGGGGAGAAATCAAAAATACAAAACCTACTAGTGCTGGAAACAAAGGGACCAAATAATTAGAGATGGGGATCTCCATAAAGGGAATTGAACTCTAAGAACTGTAAAATGGAAGACAGAATTGGAAGGCTACTTGGGAGGCTGAATGCCCGGCTCGAGTTTGGACTTCATTGTTCAGCTAATGAGGAGTCATTGAAGGTTTATGAGCTGAGGAATGACACAATCAGAGTTGAACTCCAGAAAGATAATTGGTGGGTTGAGTGTACGAGAGACTGGAGGGAGTGAAAACTGGAAACAGAGCGAACTGTAAAAAAGACTATTGCAATAGTTTAGGGAAAAGAAAATGACCTGAAAGTTGTATCATTCCAATTGAGTACAGTCATTTTTGTTTTTGCTTCTAAAGTACAGGTTTTAATAGTTTCCTTATCTATTTTTCCGTTTGATTTTTGGCATGCTCATCCTGCACCTTTTGCTTTGGTATTTTGTGTTCTGAAGACTTAATCCCACTGTCGAGAAAGCCTTATAGGCAAGCACATGGAAACCACACCAATTGATTAAGGAATTTTTAGAAATTTCAAAGACAGAAAAAAATTGCCTGTCAGAGATCCATAATGCCCACTATGCCATTGGCTTTGCCTGCTCATGAAAGCTTACAGCTTTGGTTTTTGTAAAACTTAAATTAAAAACGTAACTGTCTACAAAAAAATGCCAAAGGGCATTTAAATTTTATTGAGACGTCTTGTATTTAGCTACACAAATTGACTACTAAATGGATACTCATCGTGATAGCCATACCATTCAAAATAAATATCAATGTTTATTATGTAAATAGGAATTAAAAAAACAGAATAAAAATTCTCAGTACGACCTCTCATGTCGAATAAACAGCATATTTTGGTTTTATTTTAGCTACCACATTGTTTAGTTTTTCATGTTTGTCTTTTTTTCCAAAACAACCTAATTTTTCTCATGCTGCATTTCAACCCATAGTCCTATTCGAGGCTTGCAGTCCATTTGCTGTCCACTCAGTTGATGTTTAGCTGAAATAATTTATTGTTTCCATATAGCCCCCCTGGTTTTGTTGCTATTTTCTTTCCTGGACTAGAGGCTCAGTGGATTAGAGCACATCCTTACAGCTCTTCCCCGATGCCAGAATCACAACCCACTCCCCCAGTTGGCAGAGCACACATGCACACACGGACACGCTTACACTAGGTGTGTCCAGAAAGTATCCAGCCACAGGAAATGAAAATAGAGGCATTTATTGAAGAAGATACAAGAAACATTGCACATAGGACAATGACACTTCAGTATCCTTCAAAGTAAGCACCTTGCGACTTTACTCATTTCTCCCAATCGCCATCAGCTGCCCCGTCGTATTTTCCTAATCTCATCGATAGTCTGAAATCTCTTCCCATCATCAAGGAACATGTATAAAGGACCCATGTACAAAGCCAAAGGGGGGTGGGATTGAGGGTGGGAGGTGGCGGGGGGAGTAGGGTGGAGAGAATGGTGGAGCAGGCAGTGGGGAATGGAGACAAATGTACTTGAACAATAATAAAAAAAAAGGTGATTTTAGTTTTGGGAAAAGCCGGAAGTTTCAGGGTGCCAAATCTGGGCCGTACAGAGGCTGAGGCACCTGGGTGATTTGATGTTTTGCCAAACAATTCTGCACCTCTGCACGAGATGTAATGCATGAGCAGGTGTGTTGTTGTGATGAAGCTGCCAGTCACCAGTTGCCCATAGCTTGTGGCCTTCCACTTCCTCTGAATAGTTTCCGCAGAGGAATGTTCAGGCTTAATGAAAAATTTGATGCAGATTTGTTGCTTTATGAGCTCAGTCATTTTGAATGTGGTGGCCACATGCTCACGCAACGGCATCTACTGCCTTCACCGGCTAGTACACTGACATTGTCATTCAAGCATGTGCATCCAGTCCACTCTCCTTGGCTGCCAGGTTACACTGATGCCCCGCACACCATTCTTGTTATAATAACAATGCCTAGGCTTTTTCCGGACAGACCTTGTATATATAATTAATCAGTGAATAGCTACTGACTTACCATCATGAGCCAGGCAGTGGGCTAGGCACTATTGGGAATGCAAATGGAAGCCCTCTTCACTGACTCATGAACCGTAGTTTAAGATGTTTTTTTTAAAAATATGTTTTTCCCAGATTCTCTCCAACAAGAAATTTCCAGGACCTCTGGCCCACTTGAAATTGCTCTGGGATAGCCTGGGCCTCTCTAGAAGGAGACTCATGCATGTCTCCTGCTGGTGCTTCTCCATGATCATATTCCTCTTCTTGTTCTACAGGCAGATCTCCATCTCAGGTTCTACACCCTGGTTGCTGAGTGATGCTTGTCACCCGTGCAGTACCTGGTGCCTTCTCTTCCTCTGCCCCAAAGTAAGGATGGATCACCATCCATTCCCAAGGCAGTGTATTCATGCGAACTTGATTTGGCTCCAAGAAGCCCTCTTCACTAGACTTGCACTGCACAGACTATAAAACAGAGCTGTTGGGGGATCCCAGCTCTCACAGATGTTCTGATTGGACTGAAATGGAAATTAGAGTTCTTTGTAATTTTTTTTCGTGGTATTAGATTATGGAAACCAGACAGAAGGGCCATCTTAGGGACTAGTATGAAAAATACATCACCTTCTACTCTCCTACTCAACTCTTTCTTCTTTCCTTAAAATGGTTTTTATTTTCCCCAAAAGGTTCCTTCATTCCTCAGACCATGAACTCCCCTAGATATATCTGCATCCTGGGGTCAAACAGCGGAGGCAGAGAAGCTAGAATTGCAACAATAAAGACAACAATTTTTGCAAAAGGCTTCACTTCCCTGCTATTCGTAGCATTGTTTGTAGCAGTTGGCTTTGCAGCCCATGGGAAAGAAGCACAGGTCAAGGTAATGGGAGAAAGCACCCCTGGAAGGAACTAGAGACAAGCTGGTAAATGGAATGGTCACATTGCTATAAATTATGAAGTAGACTAACCTATATCTAGGAGGAGCAGAAGCTGGCAACATTCAAAATATTATATATTTGAAAACTTCCTTTGAACACTTAAAAGTCAGGGTAAATGACTCCCAAAATTGATCTTTTTTTTTCACAGCTGCCCCTAAAAGTAGTTGACTTCCCTTAGAAGAGCCCTGGTTTCCTTCTTCCCCTACTTCAGTCAAAGACTTCTCGATGCAAGTCCTTATCCAGTAGCTCTTCAGGTGCAGTTCCCAACACCCCTGACGCGCACCCAAACTCAGGCTTCGACCACAGAGGTGTCTGTGTTTAACTTTTGAGAGGGATATTATAACAACCTCACACTCCTAGGGTAAATGCCACTTGGTTGTTATGCATTATCCTTTCAGATATTACTGGATTCAATTTGCTATTATTTTCTTTCTTATAAAGGTTTTGTTGGGTTTTGATACAGGAGTTATGCTGACATCATTAGCTGAGTTAAAAAGAGTTTCTTTCCACTGTCTTCTGAAAAAGTTTTGTGTAATGTTGGTATTATTCCTCAGTGCTTCATAGAACTAACTGAATAATTCACCTGATTGTAGAATTTCTTTGTGGTAAGGTTTGCAGATGGGCTGAAAAAGGATGACTACTCAAGAAGCGGAACTGACATACTGTTACAGAAGGAAAAAAAGAACATTAAAAGTGGATCTCTCTCTCCCCCGCTCTCTCTCTCTCTCTCTCTCACACACACACACACACAAAATTGAAGGTTTATTATAGGTCTAATGTAAAAAGAAAACACAAATTTTCGAAGAAAATACATGAGAGATACATGAAAATGTGTTCACAATTTTAGGAATAGAAGTTTTTCTACACAATAAGCACAAATTATAACCCAAAGATAAAGTTGTATGAAAAGTTAAATTTTCTATATTATATGACACGATAGAGAAAAACGTAAAACACAAAAAAGGGAAAGGTATTTTTAAAGCACATATATAACAAGAATTTATTTACAGAACACATAAATAACTCTTAAAAATCAACCAATACAAAAAAACGATTGAGAGACAAATGAACATAAATATGAACAGGTAAATTAAAAGAAGGTTTATTAAATGACTAATGAACAAATAAAAAGATTGGCTGGAAAGTGAGATATGTAAAGGAGAATCAAAAAGATACACAATTGCATAGTCATAAGGTTGGGGAAAAATCTTGGATACTTGATAACGGAGAAAATAAAATGAAATAAGCATTGCTAAGAGAGTTACTTAAAATAGAGTCAGGAAGTTACTAAGAAAGTAGGGCCTGTGCACATCTTGTCCCTCCGTTCTCAGAGCTGATATTAGGTTGCCAACCTCTTGCAAAACTCAGCTCAGGGCTGAGCCATTAACATCTTGGAACTGTTATATGGACAAATATGGACTTTACTTTCTTCCTTGTAGTTTTCACTGCTCTCATTTGCATATTTGGAACTAACCAATCCCTGTAAACCTAGCCATCAATCTTTTATTTGCAAACAAGAATTACAATCTATGGGTTTTACCTTTAATAAGCCCTGCTTTTATCTCTTCTCTCCCTGGAGCTCAGTCCTTTTTTTTTTTTTTTTAATTTTCATTTACTGATTTGAGAGAGAGAAACATTCATTTGTAGTTCCACTTATTTATGCATTCATTGGTTAATTATTTTATGTGCCCTAACCAGGGATCGAGCCTGCAACCTTGGTGTATTGGAGGATGGTCCAACAAACTGAGCTATGTGGCCCAGGCCTTGAGCTCAGCCTTGACTTGCTCCCTCAATCTGTGTCTACCGGATTGCAATCCTTTTCCTCCATTAAGTGCCTTTTGTTCTTTACCGCAGCCTGAATTTCTTCTTTGGTTAATGTTCTCATTGTCATGGAATATGTAGAACAACATTAAAACTATACACTTCCAGTTGAAGTATGACTTGTTAAAACAATTTTGGATAGATTTGGTAAAATATATGTACCTTCAGACTCAGAAATTCCATGTGTACTATATCCCTAGGGAAACTCTTAGTCATGTATTTAAAGAAAATATATAAAATTGTTCAAAACAGCAATGTTTATGCTAAAGGAACACAGGAAATACCTTAATGTTGAACAGCATAAGAATGAATAAAAATTATAATAATATATCCATTTAATGGCTTATTATATAGCAGTGAAAATAAATGAATGAATAAATAAAATTTACAAATATAATATTGAGTGAAACTTTGAGTTGCAAAGGAATCCATACAAGATGACACTACTTCTGTAAAGTGTAAAAACATGCAAAAAACCATGTTCTATATTGCTTAGGAAATGTGTGTGCACGTGTGCGTGAGAGAGAGAGAGAGACACATATAACCTTATTAGTAAAAAGGCAAAATAAACTTCAAATGGGGGTAGCAGTTACCTTTGAGAAAAAGGAAAATTTGATAAAGTAGAAATATACAGGAAACTTCAATTTTAATGCCAAATTTTTATTCTTATGCTGAGTGGTAGCTTCATATTTTTATACTTGTATGTCTGAAATATATACATTATATTTCAGGGAAAAGGAACATAAAGAGGTAGGAAAACCCTAGATATAATCCAATCTTCATTATAAAAATTCTTATCAAAGGAGTGGAAGGTAATCTCCATAACACAATAAAAGGAATACAAAAAGAAAAACAAACAAACAAACAAACAAACAAAAACAAAGTGTTCACTTAAAATTCACTTCAGGACAAAGTTGCTTACTTCTATTCAACATTATGCAGTGGATGCAACTGTCACAAAAAACCAGGGGCAAGACATAAAACTATGACTGGAAGGAGGGAATCAAATTGCCTTGTGTCGTCCTCAGTTCTTTCCCCTTCTCCAGATGCACATTTCAGTCATCTGTCTGCTCTGGGCCAGTGATGCCCTGGGGGTCCTCTCTTCAGAGCCCAGCTGCCCAGTGAGACACAGGATCACACCTACCCACTTACTTAGCAATTTGCAGCCTAAACTCGTTATTGTTGTTCTCATAGGGAAAAAGAAGTCGCAAAACAAACAAACAAAACACAGAAAACAAAACTTTTATCATCCCTTAAACTAAAATTTCCAGCTCCCGTTCTCAAATGCTGAAGATAGGGACTGCCCATCCCAAATTTGCCCTCCTTCTTGCACACTTCTCATTTCAGACGTTCCTTCTTCACAGGAGAATTGTATCACAATGGCTTTTCCTGGTCGTCTAGGTTCAGGCAACGTCACACATTCCTCACTGTGTGACGTGTGTGGATCTTGGGCCCGATTTCCCACTGCTTACAGTTCTCATGATGTAAGGGCTGGCTTTATCGGTTATCCCCAAAATCTGTTTTAAACACAATAAACCAACTGTGCCTTCACATTCCTTTGGGAAAGTCAATTTTTCTTACTCATCAAGAGAAGGAACAGAAGAAATATTTTTCCAAGTTAAAAATCTTATTAAACCAATCCTCTTAGTATAAACAAAGGAAAAAAAAAGATGATTCAAGAAACCATTCATTATAGTAATAAAATCTTATATTTACAAAGCATTTTATAGGTTTTAACATATTTTACATCTATTTGCTTGGCATTTCCACACTCGTTTGACCTCACAATATTAACAATATCAAGTAGAGGTATAATAGAAAAAAATATGATATATTAAGTGTGCTTAGATTAACATAAGTAGCAAAAAGTACCCCAAAATAATCAAGATTCAATTTTAAAAATATATACAGAATTCTCATGAAACATTGTTTCAGAAGATTTTTAGAAGAGAGTCATGGGAGGTGGGCAGGGCAACTTCTATGTTGCTATTTATGGAAAATGCTATCTTTCCATTATTAATGTTTTCAAATTATTACAATGGGGACAAAAAATGGGGAACACAGTATAAAATATTGACTTCATTTACTTCCTTTATTCTGTGTTCCCTGTCAGACTTTATTTGTACATATTTGCTTTTATATGCATGGCATATTGTCAGTTTTTATCCTTTTCTTCAGCAGATATTATATCAGAAGGATTTTCCTGATTGTTTTATTCACAATTTTCATTTTAATGGTTGTATAATTTTATAGGATATCGATTAGCTAAAATTTAATTTTTGTCTTTCCCAATGTTGGGCATGTAGGTTATAAAGAGAGACTATCAGAGAATGCCCGTATGCACTCAGCGGTTTCCTTTCAATTCGGAACAGGGCAGATCACAAGCGGCACGAGGGCAGGGCCCCTGCGCTGCGGAGGTCCACCAATGCTACCCCAGCCGTCTGGAAATCGGTGTGTCGGCGTGCTCGGCAAGGACTTTTTGATTATTTGAATGAATAGAATCTTGCCTTTTGAACTGTACTTTCTGAATTTTAAATTGCTTTTAAAAATGACTCCTGGAGTGAATAGATAGAAAAACGAGCAATGTGTGAATGTACAAGTTTCATCACATCCTCATAACACCTGGATAGTTCAGTGATTTAAAAATATATTATTTTTATTTTTTCATGTATATGTTGTAAAGTGCATCTCTTTGGTAATGAAGTGAATATAGTTTTATGTTTATTATTAAATTCTGTTTCTTCTTTTTCTAATTGGTGGTTCCGATTTGGAAAATGAGGTTGAGGGAAATTGGATGAGTAAGGATTATGCGCTTGAGTAGAGGTCAGGTAAGCATCAAATATCTAACCTTCTGATACATTAAAATATGGTCTCTACCATGACACCCCAAATACAATTAATTTTTGAAGCAGCAATTTTGATTAATTCATCTTGTAGGATGTTACATATTAATGTAAGACTCCCCAGGTATACTATTTGTGCCTTGGCATCTGTAGAAACAATGGATATATTGTTCTCAAATCCCAGGCTGTTGTAGACTTAATTTAGCTGAGCCTCCAATGTTTTGCTAACATTAGTAATAACTAGTAGTCGCTATTTGAATTTAATAAATTATTTTCTGAGCTTTTAAATGTTTTAAAATTACTTAAAATTTGGGGGGGTGGGATTGAGAGGACTTTATTGATAGGTTAAAATTCCTCCACTACTTGGATATTTTAAGTCAACTGTATTTTGCACATCCTGTTACCTGTCATTATATGACAAGCCACAGGATAACTGCTGAACATAACTTCACAGAAATGTTATAAAACTTGAGGGCCTGGGAAAGAAGATATTGGTCTTCTACATCCTCCTGTGAGAAGGTTACAAGAGTCCTACAGCTGGGGAAAAAAAAAAAAAAGAAGAAGAAGAAGAAGTAAATAATACTTGGCCATCCCAGTCAGTTTTCTTTATCATTGTTATCAGGAGAAAATTATATTTTAACAAATGAGATGATTGTTTTTAATGCTTAATTTCTGGTACTTTTGGACAAAGTTTTGTTTACATGAAGCATTATTAAACCAGGTGTGCTAGAATAAGGGCGACAGGGCCTGGTTTGTCTGGAGGGAGGGTTGAATTGCCGCTGGATAGAGCTGGCTTGACACACCTTCTTCAGGACAGCCGGCGACCCGCACCCCATGCGTGACACACAGTACACGTGCAGCTAAGGAGAGATAAGCTTTTAGTCACCAAGGTTCTCATCCCCACTTTCCAGTGAAACTGCTGTAAATCAGTAGCCAGAGAATGATGAAATAATATATGTAACATTAGTGTCTGAGAGAATGGTTATCATTTGCAGAACTCATGATTTGTACAAATCTACATATGCATATCTATACATATATACATATATACGTATACTTGATTTTATATCACAATGTACATGTTTCTTGTAATTCTTTCCCTGAAAACTATTGCTCCTCCTAGATCTTTGTAATGATATCACACTTATCTAGAAGGTAGTTGCAGAAAAGAAGCCTATTTCCAGCAGGGAAGCTGCCGTATTCCAAATCAAAATGCAGACTTCTAAAGTTTTAAATGCTCTTCAGGATCTTGCGATTCATACTAGCCCTCTTTTGGACTTGGGATAATCCTCAGTATGTATATGCAGACTGCAAAAATTCTGCGTGAAATAAAATATTCCTATTGAGGGATAATAAACTACACTGCAGTTTCTCTGAAAGCCATGCCACTTCTAAGTTTATTTCGTAGAATAGTTCTTAGGTGATTTCATCCAGTCCATTGAGATTTGGTAAAATCAGAGATTGGATTTGAGAGGCATTCCAAACAGTTAAAATGGAACGCCCTCTGGTGTTTTCTTCTAGTATTGTCACTAAGAAGACTAACAAGTGGTGTTGAAGGGAAAGAGGAAAGTAAAGGGTTCATGGAATTTTCTCCTTAAACTAAATAAATTTTAACAATGATTGAGGTACTTCTTTTTTTCTCCCCTTTATTCCCCTCCACTCTGCACCCCCCTTCCCACCAGCATTCCCTCCCCTCTTACTTCATGTCCATAGGCTGTACATAAAAGTCCTTTGGCTTCTCCATTTGCTATACTATTCTTAACCTCCCCCTGTCTATTCTGTACCTACTAATTATGCTTCTTATTCCCTGTACCTTTCCCTCCAATCCCCCCTCCCTGTCCCCACTGATAACCCTCCATGTGATCACCATTTCTGTGATTCTATTCCTGTTCTAGCTGTTTCCTTAGTTTGTTTTTGTTTTTAGGTTCAGTTGTTAATAGTTGTGACTTTGTTGTCATTTTACTGTTCATAGTTTTGATCTTCTTTTTCTTAGATAAGTCCCTTTAACATTTTGTATAATAAGGGCTTAGTGATTATGAACTCTTTTAAGGCAACCTTACCTGGGGAGCACTTTGTCTGCCCCTCCATTCTAAATGATAGCTTTGCTGGATAGGGTAATCTTGGTTGTAGGTCCTTGGCTTTCATGACTTTGAATACTTCTTTCTAGCCCCTTTTTGCCTGTAAGGTTTTTTTTTTTGAGAAACCAGCTGAGAGTCTTATGGGAACTCCTTTGTAGGTAACTCTCTCCTTTTCTCTTGCTGCTTTGAAGATTGTCCCCTTCTCTTTAATCTTGGGTAACATAATTATGATGTGCCTTGGGGTGTGCTTCCTTGGGTCCAAAATCTTTGAACTTCCTGGACTTCCTGGAAGTCTATTTCCTTTGCCAGACTGGGGAAGTTCTCCTTCATTATTTTTTCAAATAAGTTTTCAATGTCTTGCTCTTCATCTCCTCCTTCTGGCACCCCTGTGATTTGCATGCTGGAATATTTAAAGTTGTCCAAGAGGTCCCTAAGCCTCTCCTCTTTTTTTTGAATTCTTGTTTCTTCATTCTGTTCTGGTTGAATATTTATTTCTTCCTTCTGCTCCAAATCATTGATTTGAGTCCCAGTCTCCTTCCCTTCACTGTTGGTTCCCTGTATATTTTTCTTTATTTTACTTTACATAGCCTTCACTTTTTCCTCTATTTTGGGACCATACTCAACCAATTCTGTGAGCATCCAGATTACCAGTGGTTTGAACTCTGCAGCTGATAGACTGGCTATCTCTTCATCATTTAGTTCTATTTTTGGAGATTTGATCTGTTCTCTTGTTTGGGCCATATTTGTTTGTCTCTGGCACACCTGTTATGTTGTAAGGGGCAGAGTCTTAGGTATTCACCAGGGCAGGGCAACTTCTGTGGCTGCTGTCATGGTGCTGTATGTAGGGGAGGGGTCCAAGAGGGAACGATGTTGCCTAGTTGGCTCTCAGGGGCTTTCAGTCACTTCCCCCGCTACCCACAAGCAAATTGGGCCCTTTTGGTCCTGGTTCCAGGGCGGGTGGGTTTGTGTGCTTTCTAGGACCCTGTAGCCTCCTCCAGCGAACTCTCCTGCGAGGCTGGGAGTTTCTCCTGCAGCCACAACCCTCACAGGGTTTTACAGCCAGAGGTTTTGAGCCTTTCTTTCCCTCCTGCTGGAACCCTGAGTGGCATGACCCGTCTTGCTCCCCTGTTGTTCCTCCTGGCTTATCCACAAGCAAATGTGGGACCACCAGCTGCCGTCTCACCCACCCAGTCCTCCAGCTGCCCCCTTGCCAGTCCCCTAATTGGGGCTCTTCTAAGGAAGTACTTCATGAGTCACTTGTGAACCCACTGAAGGAACCTCTTCATTCCCTTAGACTTTGTTGAGTTTATGTGACATGGTTTTCCTCAGCCTATATCCAGTTCTTTTCCCCTCAAAGCTTTGGCCCTGTATCTTTTGGCTTCTGAGAGCAGTTACTCTAATCAGTTATTCAATTAGTAAATACTTATTTAGTCCCAAGTGTTAGGTACTGTGTAAATGTCTAAAAAAAAAAAGATCAAGGGGATATTTTAAATCTTCTTACTTGCTCTCAAATCTCCCCTGACTACCCAGGTTTTGCTGATTGTCTGTTGAAACCGATTTTTCACAAACAATGCCAACTTATAGGTAAACAGATCAGCTTCCTCCTGCTCTTTGGGAATCCCAGCCATGCCTAAATTCTTCCCCTTGATTTCTGGGACACCTAAAAGTTGTCAAAAATTGTGCATGAGCATTATTCTCTTATAGATTAGCCAAACTTTCTCAGCAGAATTGAATCCTAGAAGGATGGGGATTCCTTTATATGGGGATCAAAACCTAGAAAAGGAGGTTGGAAAAGTCTGGAACATTGGGCACTGTTGGTTGGAAGAATGATTGTGTGGGAAGTAGGGAATAAAGAAGCATGATGATGCTGAACACTTGCAATAGAAATGAGGACATGCAAAGAGCAAGGGGAGATGCACAGAAAAAGGTGTAATAAGGCTGAAGGTGAGCTCTGCGTGCATTGCAGTTCCATCTAGAGGTTGATCTAGGTAGTGAATGTGTTGCCACTACCACAAGGGAGTGTCTCCCCTGTCCCTTCCCACAGCATAGGAGGCCAGGAGAGTTTGACCAGCAATAACAACAGGCTGGGGCTTGGCCCTAGGGTGGGGTTGAAACCTGTGATTCTAGAGGTAATTATCGCAGATAAAACCATGGGAGGGGAGTTAGCTAAAATTCAAATAGACAAAAACAAAAGGGGATGGAGATCTGAAACAAAGCAGGTCAGATACTGAAAGAGAAGCTGCCTGAGAAATGCTTGACAAAGTATAGAAACGTTTGTGGGCCCAGGGTTCCACACCCCTCATATTTTATGTTTTTTTGTTTTGTTTTGTTTTGTCTTCTTTGGAATTCTATGGCTTGTTGCACGGTACAAAGAACTGACATGTGGAAAAAAAAAATCACGTCCCCAGTGCAAGCTGGTTTAAAGCCAGAGGATCTTCAGAACTTTGGGTTGAATGATGAAGTCAAGTCTTTTGAAAATTAGTTTTCTTTTTTTCCACCTATACATCCTCTTCTTCTTTGTATCATGGAGGTCCATGAGCAGTATGTGAACGATCCCAGAATCAAAAATTTAAGATGAAGTGGGCTATAATGCATTCTCATTATGTTCTCTGAAACTGTATTTTTTCATGTCTCTACTGTAGCACTTAGCTGTTATTTTCCGACTTGTGTCAGAGCCCCTTAAAAGCAAAGGTGACGCTTATTCATTTTTGTATTCTTAGCATCTAGCACAGGATGGTTTTGTTTTTTTAAAAAAAGTGACAGATATTTTGCTGAAGAAATGAATTAGTAAATGATAGAGGTATTTCTAACGAATGGAGTGTAGATAAACCGAGACCCAGTCATCCATTTACATTTGGGTAACTGTGTGTTGGACCTTTAAGTTTCTGTTTGCTATGGGCTTGTCAAGAGCTTGAACAAATAAAAAAATAAGAAAAACCAATAAGCATAATAAAATGTTCCATATAGTTTAGTTAGCACATAAAATGGAATTCAAAAGGGGGCCCTGACACCTCACAAAATTTAATTTAATCAGACTATGAATGTATTTTCTCTATAAAACTCAAGTGTAACATTTTTTGAGGAGGATCTAAGTTTAGGATCTAGGTTTAGGGGTCAGCACTGAGAATGATGGCCAATTTCTGATGGTTGGCTACCTAGGTTATTAATAAGATGAATGGAACAGAGAATAATAGATCCCACTGGATGTCTTTGTAGGGGACTAATATTTCTTATCTTTATTTTTTTTAAATCATAATTTCCCTGTAATTTGTCATCCTCAGGACATCTTTCTGATTGGGCATAGTGACAACTGTAATCTCATAAAAGTCATATTAAAAAAAGAAAACTGTGGTTCTGTTCTTTTTTTCTTTCAGAACTGTTTAAGCATGTTTTCACCGCTTGTCTGAGCGGTGGCCCCTGGTCTTGGTAAACCCATCGACTCTATGGGGTGATTATTTGAAAAGAACCAAGGCTAGTTTTTCAAATGGGCGGTGTTTTCCTTCCAAATGTTATAAACCGCTTGCTTATTGATGTTTTCTTATCATTCTAAGTTGGTTTCTTTCTTGAAAAAAACTGTAATTTTGGGTTTCTGAGAATAATATTTTGCATGAGGAATAAAAAGATTCCCATTCAGCTCTTCCAAGTCATGGGTTTTATCTTCTCTAATCTTCTTTGAGGAGTACATGAGAAACCACTCAAGGCTGCCTCTTTCACTACTACTTTGAAATGCTTGACTCTGTCGCTGGAAATTGACTATACAGACTGTAGGAGGGTCATAAACACTCTTGGTTACCTGGTTACTTGTTCACAGGACCTGCACCTTGATATTACTATAGGAATCATAGACAGGTGAAAAAGACATCCAAAAAACTGAGCTAACCCTTTTAAGAACTACTGGGCTGGCCATAAAGTCCATATGCTTTTTCCTGTAAAATAAGAGACGCATTTTTCATTTTCTCCAATAACTTCATGGATTTGAATATTTTGAGTATGTTGGCTCTCTCCTGCATGGTATTACATTGATTGTTTTCAACTAATGTCTCAGTTTGATCGCTGTGAATGTCAACTGATCTACCCAATCATGCAGCATCATCCAGAGAGAAATCTCCAGCATGAAACTTTGCAAACCACTTTTGACTCATTCGATCAGTCACAGCACCTTCTCCAAACTTTTTTTGAGTTTCAGTTGATGTTTTACCTTTCTTGAAATAATAAAGTATAAATGCTGAAAGTGTTGCATCTTTTATCTTCATTATTAAAATGATTACACAAAATTCACCAATTTTGATGTTTTTTTAAAAAAATGCATGCTGATATGAGAGTTATCACAAGACAATGTAACAAAATTGTCTCAGATGAAGTTAAAGACACCTTAACTTTAAGAAAATTTTAAATACCAATGAAAAATTACAAATGCAATCGTAGGATGAGTAGCAAATGAAACCTTTATATAATCATCAACTAGATGCAGCAATTATCAATAGTTTGTTATGGGTGCTCGACTATTCCTTTCCCTTTTGTTTTCTTTGCTAAAACATTTTAAAGCAAATCTCACATTATGTTATTTCACCTCATATTTCCTTAAAAAAAACAAACACCTTTTTAAATGTAACCACGATGTCATTATCACATCTAACAAAATTAAAAATGTCCTTGAATCATATGATAGTTGGTCTCTGATCTATTTCCCAAAATATACCAAAATGTTTTTACTGTTTGTCTTGAGCATGAAGCATTCGATGTCCAAAAATGTAGTTGGAATTCCGACAATATCCATTGATTGAGAACATAATGACAAGTCACTTACCTGAACTTGGTAACACTTTTAAATAGTGTCATATTTTACTATTCTCCACATCACCTAGATATCATCTGCAAACGGTAGTGCATACGTGTGTGAGACGTTGCAGGATGCCTGCAGTACTTACTGACGGTACACATTTGAAACATGTAACAGTTTTGTAATCCCTCCTCAGGCTGTGAGTCCTTGACCCTTGTTATAAAAGTTGAATATACACAAAATATAACTTGATGGGAAAGACTTTTAGCTTTGTTTTAGAGACTATAAACATCTTTATAAGATTTTTCCTGTGTTCATTTAAGATAGCCAATATCCCTCTTTTTCTCTTAAAGTCTGAAGTTTTTAGCTCCGTGCCGCTTTACCACAGGTAGTTTCAGCAGCTTAACCTTCCTGGCTGGGCATTATGCAAGTTAGCTCTTGCTGAATTAACAAGCCACCCTAAAATTTAGTGGCTTTAAATAACCACCGTTTATTTATCACACAATTCTGCAATTGGCAATTGGTGCTGATCTCAGGTGGGTAATCTTTCTGGTCTGGGCCAGGTTTGGCTGGTGCACCTAGGGTCTCTCTCCGCATCAGCTCGCATTCTTCACCAGGCTAGCTTAGGCTCATTCACTTGGAAGACACGTTCCAAGAGTATTAAGCTGGTGGGTCCCAATGCATAGTATTTTTCCCATTTCTGCTTGTGTTACACTTGCAATTATGCCATTGGTCAGTAGCAAGTCACGGGATTAGTCCAAACAAAAGGACTGAAGAAAAACTCGATTGGAGGACCTTTGAAGTTACTACGGATCTAGGGCAGGAAAGAATTTGTGATCATTTTTTAAATCTATCACAGAGATGAACCTACTATAAATTCATAGACTGTCTAATATATGTTACATTTGTTACTTTAGTAACCCCGTTTTACAAGTGAGGACCTTACTTTTAAAAAAACCCACCAAAGTTTCCAAGAGCTCAAAGATGATAAATAATGGCACTAAAAGTTCATCCTACCTCTCTCTGACCTCAGTGATCTTACATTTAGACCATATTGCTTCCCAGGTGCTCTGGAGGAAAAACAAGTTTGTTTTAGTTTACAAAAAAATTCACAAGAAATAACTATATGCGATAGAGGCAGACACTCACTTCTGTTATCAAAGTGTGTGTGTGCAGGGGGTACATTTTGCTTACTTAGCAGCCAGGCTAGACAAAGAGCTGGGCCGCCTCCCGAAACTGAGCCTTGTTTGTTTTAGAGATCTTGATTTTAATAACTGAACATTTGGGCCACTTGTTTTTTCTCTTTCCACGCTTTAAATTTCCACTCTAATATTTTAAGTTCGCCAGCGAAGAAAACCACAGGTCCCATGCTCAACCCCAATGAAAGCAAAACCCCAGACCCCTTCGCCCCTCCCCCTTCCCCACCCTCAATCTCACTGTGTGGCCCCCGGCATCATCCAGGATTTATAAGTGATACTCTCTTATTCCTTTGAAGTTTCCTAATGGTTTTGCTGAAGGGAGCCTTGAAATCATGGAAGGGTCATCAAGGAACATGTATAAAGGACCCAGGGACAAAGCCAAAGTAGGGTAGGACTGAGGGTGGGAGGTGGGGGTCGGTGGGGCGGGGGAGAATGGTGGGGGGAAAATGGAGACAACTGTACTTGAACAACAATTAAAAAAAAGAAAGAATCACAAGGTTTGATCCAGTGGTAACACTGGTTTAGAAAGAGGAGATGTCTATGAGAAGCTCACCAGGGCCCAGGTGAGTTGCTTCTAGGCGTTTCTAATAGCAGTACTATCCATTGACTGAACAGGCACAAACAGTAATGTGCTACATGAGACCTTACAATAGCGAGGATATCACTAGGCAATAGAAATTTTTCCGAAAAGGAGAGGTGGAATTAGTGTTTGATGGGCTCTAGAGAGCTGTTGCACAACAATCTGAATGCACCTAACATTAGTGAACCGTACACTAAGAAATGATTAAGATGGTAAATTTCATGCTATGTGTTTTTTTAACCACAATAAAAAATAAAAATAAATGTGGTTGAAGCACATTCCTCCCCTTCCCATTAGTTTTCAGAGTTCAAAAGCACAGCCTTGCTCAGTGAGTTATTTAATCAATGAAGTCTCTGGTTTTACTGAAAACATTGGTGATGACAAAAATGATAGCACTTAATACCACCAAAATTTCACACTTCTGGCCATCTGCTTTTCAGGGTAAGTGAATCTTGAAGACAAATTAACATGTGGCATATGAAAGAAAGGCAGAAAAATTGGGACTCTGCCCAGACCTTCAAAGACTAGCACTATCCATTCCGTTTGAAAGCAGTTTTCTTACATATGGGCAGGTCTTTCTCATTTCAGGCCAAGCTATTTCTTTATATAAACAGTCTCCTGGAGTCCAATCTATCCCATGTTCCTCTGTTATAATCATTCAGCCTCAAACACAGCAACCTGCATGCCTCTTTGACTGCATCGGATCACACTCTTTTCATATTTGGCTTTCACACCCAACTTATTCTTCCTATGTGAGGTATCGAATAGGCTAGAAAAAGCAATAACGTGGAAATCTTCACAGAGCCATAGAAGTTGAGTTCTTTTGTCAGGAAACTTTTAGGCCAGTAACCAAAGATACCCTCGACATTTTAAAATAGGACAATGGCTGCACCAGTAGCGGCAGGAGGACCTGGGGACATGGTAAAAATGAAAAATTTCCGGTCCCGCCCCCGGACCTATGGAATCTCGAGGGCTCCAATGGGGGTCCAGTGACCCGTGCTTTCACAGCCCTCCAGGTGAGCCTGGGGTCAGCTGAAATTTGGGAGCCACTTGCGGATCCTTTACCCTTAGGAGACAAAGGCCAAACAAAACCTGTTTTAAAAGTAGATGTGGAAAGAGTGACAGCAGGTGGCAGTGTTCGACTATTTCTGTCTTTTCTATAAGCCTGTACTCCCCATAGGACAAATCAAGTTGCCACACTGAAAATTTATCACAGGTTGCTGGTCATTTAGTAAAAAATACATTTCATTGCTATTTTTGTTTCCAGAAAGGAAGATGAAACTTTCTTCTCTTAAAATATAGGATCAAAATCTAAAAATAAAAAAATTTTTTTTTTCCTTTTATGAACTTTTGGATCTTAGAGGTATTTTTAAAATTGCATTACATCGAAATAATAAAGCCTAGCTTGGAACCTCTTAAATATATTCACAGACAGTCAACAGAGTTTTCATTTCTCCTCCCTAGGCTACCCTATACTTTTTTTTTCCCTATTCTATGCAGCCTTGACTTTGCCCTGTGCAATTTACATATGTGTACCTGGTGTGAACACCGAGCTTAGGAATAGTTTATATTTTGAAAAGGGTTCATTGTGGTACCAGCCAGAGTTTTAATCATGGCAAATGGGATGGAGCTGGAAATGAACTATCACTGCCTTAAGGGATTTCATGACATTTTTATGATTTCACAGTACGAGAGTCAGGTTTTCCAAAGCAAACGATTCCTTTTGCCACTATTGAACCCAGCGCCAGCTGCTTTCTGATCATCAGGGGCTACAGGGATTCAGCTGTTAGCCACGATCCGCTCGCTCGGAGCCTTCTCAGAACCTTCCCGAAGCCTGCCCTCCTGACCCTTCTTGGACCCCGGACTTTGGCCCGCGGCACTGTGCCTGCCCAGAGGAGAGGGCGGGAGGCCTTCTTGCTTGCTGGCTGTGGCCTTGTTCCCTTCACCGGCGTTCTTTAAACAAAAAGGTAGTTTTTTGTTGTTTTTTTTTTATTATACCCTGAAGGGCTTTTCTTGATAAATAGCCCTTTGAATGACATGTATAAACAGCATGGGGTGCCTTCTCGATGACAATGGCTACTGCTAGTGACAGCAAATATGGTCAGGGTTACTGCTGCCTATTATTGACGCTTCGCTTTCTGATGTGCTTGTACCTTTAACATCAATTTGTTCTTGTCAACCATCATAAGCTATGGAGGCAGATATTATGTACGGGCGGCAAATGTTTAGACTCCTCTGCTGGCAGCACGTTAAATATCTTTTTCCTGATGCCATGTTACATTTAACGTTGAGCGGCTGGGGGAGAGTAATGCATCGGTGCCTCTTCAGATTATGATCCTATCTCGCCTCAGGATCACGTTTCACTCTTCCCCAAGCCAAGAGTACATGGGGTCTGATCCACGGCCAAACAATGTGATTCTGGTACATGGATTGGGATTACTGGAGATAAAGTGGCCTGGCCATGAGACCTACTGTAAGAACACATGTGCTTATTCGATTGCATCCCATGTCTACAGCAGCCACCCTCCTGCCAAGACTGAGTGCTACTAAGCGCATACCTCCCCTCAGCTCCCATGTGAGTCACAAGTTCGCTTTCACTCCAAAAGCAAAACATAACAGTGAGAGAGGCCCAGTTCTGCTCAAGATCTACAAGCTGTCAGTTCGTTCGGGGACAGAGGCTGCCTTCCAGCTGATGCAGCGCCCCAATAATGCCAAGTGGCGCCTTCGGCCTTCTCACAGGTGCAAGCTATTTCTTCCTGAATGAATCACCGATTTGATTCTCAACTAAGTTCTTTGTGCTCCTCGCTGGTGCTGACATCATAAACACCCGGAGGCTGCAAAGCCGTACACTTTGTTCCAAACATCTCAAAGGAGCTTTTAGTCTAAGTATCTCCCTCCTTATACGGTAATAACCGAGCTCTGAGCCTGTACAGAGCCCTGTCTTTGAAAGGAACGTGGAGTCAAAGGCAGTATCAATAGTCAAATACCTAGAGTAGTTTTTTTAGGTACCTGATAAGTAATATATTTAAGGCAAATACACAGCCAACCACCTTTCCAGTGGAGTTATGTGTATGGACCACCAGAAGAAACCCATGAGCCTTAGAAGCACTTTGACATTCAAGATTGAAATCCACTGGGTCCTAAGAGAAACCTCAAGGAGCCAGAAATGGTTCTTGTGTCATTTTATCCTTCTATTGGCAATCTCTCACATAAAGAGTAGGGAAGGGTATACTACTGTCTTAAATTTTAGGGTGCAGACATTCTCTATCAAAATTATCTGAAGTGCTTATTAAAGGTTTATTTCTAGCCCCTACCACAGAATTGCTAGAGTTTGGAACTCCTGAAATCTCCATTTTATTATTTTTATTTTTTAAAAAGATTTTATTTATTTATTTTTAGAGAGAGGGGAAGGGAGGGAGAAGGAGAGAAATATCGATTTGCGAGAGAAATGTAAATCGATTGCCTCGCGCGCACCCCCATTCGGGGTCCTGGCCCACAACCCAGGCATGTGCCCTGACTGGGAGTCAAACCAGCGACCTTTTGGTTTGCAGGACCACACTCAACCCATTGAGCCACGCCAGTCAGGGTCAGAATATACATTTTAAAGATATCCTTGAGTAATCTTTTTTGGACACTAAATTCTGCAAATTGTTTACCTAGGATTTTAAGAGACTTTCATTATTATCAACAATGAAATTCCTTGAAGAGTTATCATGGGGTTATCACTGGACTCCAATTAAACCTTCAGTTAAACCCTCATACGGAATTACACAAATGCACGTGGTCGGTCTTCCTATGTATACATATACAGTCTACCAACACACACATCTCTCGGAGGGCAATCATCAAGTCTTTTATTCCCTTTACATTTTCAGCAGTGACAATGACAATGCTACTATAAGCAAACAAGGCTTATGGTCTTGTAAACTAGGCATAAGGTATAAAGTAAAACAGGGCAGGAAAAATTATTGGAATTTATTGTATTACATTTGAAGACATGTCCCACTTGTATCCAGCTGCGCTCGAGAGTAAGCCTTCCCTGAGCGCCTAGATTTACTGAAGCCCACAAGGACATGGCAAGGTTGATGAGAGGGCTTAACGGGCTGTTGGCAGAGTTCTGTTAAGAGGACAGTGCTTACTGACTGAGTCGAAACTGGGGGTGATCCCAAAGAGGTCCAAATGTCGGAAGAGATCCTGGCATGTACTAGGTGGTCACTAAATGCTTGTTGTATGAAAATGAGAATTGTGATTTCACCGCTTCTCCCTTTTCACTGATTCGCAGCCTCCTCCGCATCGCTACCCAGTTATATATTCTTACTACCCTACATATTTGCCCTAATAATAAGAGCCTAATAAACCATAGTAATACTTAATTTAAAAACATCCAGGGGTATTAATTAATAGAAACGGTCACAGTGAATTCTGTCAAACATTACTTGCTACCATTTAGATGACTTCAAGCATTGGCTCGAAGCAGGAATCTATCTCTAAGGTGATTAAGCCTTAGAGAAAATCAAAACACCCAAACCTCTAGGAAGACTGTCTGAGAGCCCTTACAATTTCTTCTTTTTATTTATGGACACTGTGTCAAATCTGTTCATTGAAAAAAATTTTTCACGTGTATTATTACATGCAATTCTAATGCCTCTCTCTATGCAGAATGAAAGCTCAGCGAAGACAGGCACTAAAAATATGCTTAATACCCTTTATAGGCACAAATAGTTTACAGGGTTTAAGCAGTTAATAAATAGCAAATACCAGAATGAATGACAGCCTTGATCCTGGCCACAAAAAAACAAACAAAAAAAAGGTGGCCAGAAAGAAGTACTCATGCCAAGATGGGGCTTCTGGATGGTGAGGAGGAATCGGTGGTAAGTTCTTGCTCAAAAAAATATCTATAGCTATCTATCCATCTATCATCTATCTGTCTGTCTATCTATCTATCTATCTATCTATCTATATCTATTTATATCCAGAAGCAAATTCTTATTCCAAGGGCGGACTTGGGACATGCTGTATTTAGAAAGAAAAGAAAGAAAGAAAGAAAGAAAGAAAGAAAGAAAGAAAGAAAGAAAGAAAGAAAGAAAGAAAGAAAGAAACGCCAGAAACTCTAAATGGAAGCGAACAGATCTGAGACAAAGGTATTTACACATATACAGCCAGTCCCTCCTGTGCCTGCTTCAAGTGAATGACCCCTTCCCATCCTTCCCATGGGAAACAGGTGTCTCCTGCCAATTAGGATTTAAACATCAACAGGGGCTTCTTTAGAGAATGATGACAAGTCTAATTGCAAGAAGCAGCTGTAGAGCCCTTGGCTACACTGAGGCGGGGTTTATTAATCCCTGTTTTGCCGGGTACCTGGCACCAAGCTGGGGTCAGCCCCCTGTCACAGGGTTGAAGCTGTAAAATGTAGGGCGAGTATTTAATGACCTGAGCTCAGCAGGAGGGATTAGAGCGCCCTGCACTGATACTGTCAGTTGAACATGTAAAAGTCAGGCGGACGCAAAGACACTGTCTGTGCATCAGTTTAAAGTGTTGCCACCACGACAGAACATGACCAGCGTGTTTGCACAATGCTCTGTGGGTTATTCAATCTTACCATTTTTACTGGCCTGTTGTCAGGGCCCCACCCCTTGTCCAGGCTCAGAGCCTGAAGGTTCTTAGAAGTGTGGCCTCGAAATGGTCACTGGCGTTTGCTTCTGTAAGCATACTTATTCTTATAGTGCATAATCCTCTTTTGAAGAGACCACAAAAAATTAAGGCAGTATAGTACATTATAAGAATGGAATTGGTAAAGCAAGACAAACAAAAAAATCTATGCACTTGAAGAGCCAGAGAAGGCAGAAAGTTTAAAAAGAAATTAAAATTATTAACTTGAAAGAGCTTGCTAAGATTTCCTAGCTGCAGAGCCTTGTTAGGTTTCCCAGGACTCCCCTCTGCTGTGTTTTCCAGGCAGCACGCAGGGGTGGGCTCATGTACATACTCGCCGATAGGCAGACTTCACCTCCCAGGGCGCCCTCCCTCCTCAGTCCTCTCTGTGTTTCAGAGACTCTTCCTCCCTGCTGCACACGAGTGCTTCTTCAGGGGCCTTTATTACTTGCTTGTCTACCCAGCTCATTCATTATCAGAGTGCAGATGTTCTGAGGGTGCATGTGTGTTTTAATTGTCTTATATCCTTATCTTCTCACCTAGTACCTAGTAAGGGTTTCATCAATGTTTCTTTAAACTCACTTCTTGAACCTGGAGGCGTGGACTCTATCTGCCAAAGCATTGCTAACAACTGCCAAGGCAAACATAATGCAATCATGCAGTTCTGTTGCCATCTAAGAAGTCATTCCTTTAAAATGCCAGTGCAGACAGGAAAGTCTAAGAAACATTCCTCCAGAAACACATGCAAACATTCATTTTGGAATGCCTTGGCATTCTCTCATAAGAATAGCTCAGAGAGAGCCCAGCAGAGAGGAATATGAAACCAGGGACTCACATTTGCTCGTAGAAACTTACAGGCCTTAATATAGGCTGTACTGAGAGTTCAAGGTCAGGTGGATTAATAGGATGAAGAGTTGTCAGTAGAGAAATTCTGCAAGTCCTATGAATACATTAAAGTCTGCTGCAGAAACTAGTCCCTACATCAATGAAATCCTTTTAAATTAACATTTATTGGAATCTTACTCTGTATAACCTTTTGTTTTGACCAGTAGAGCCCGAAGAGGAATAAGATTTTGCCTTTGCCTAAGCTGCTGCCAGTAGGGGGGTGAAGCATTGTTACGATGAGCATTAATGGACAGAATTCGGTGCTTCACTAGCAGAGGGGATTGCAAGGTGTAGGGAGATGATTTCAGTGTGAGTGGGATTATGCCAGCCTGAGATAGGGATGGAATCATGTTCAGAAGACAAAAAGGAGTTTTAGAAAGATGAGTTAATTAGTATGAGCAATGGGGAGTACAAGGTGCTTAGGAAAGACCAAATGAGGTGCATGTGAAACCCAGCATCCCAATGGGCAGAGGGGAGGGTGAATTCAGTATACTTGGTGCCACACTGTCATGCTAGGGAGTCTCCAGTTGGTCTCCTAAGAGATTCTGAGGTCTTATAAACAGATTTTCAATGGGCTGGCTCACATGGTACGCATTAGAGGGTCAGAGCAACTTCAGGTAACAATTTAACGTTGTTAATCATCTTGGCAAAAAGGAGTTGAAATCTTTAATCAGGGATAGGGCCAAAGGAATGAGGTGAGGACAGAAATTTAAAGAACATTTCAGAAATAGTATTGATAAGCCTGGAGAGGAAAGAGAAGGAAGGGTCAATACAAAGTCCAAGCTTTGCAGTTTGGAGAACGAGGTGGATGGTTACGACATAAACAAAACTAGGGAATCCCAGCTGAATTTTGGATAAAGTAAGTTCAGAATTTGTAAGTAAAAATAAACTTGAAAAAGCAGACAGATTTTATGTAAGACTCTGAATTTATATTTAATAAAGAATGTTTCCTAAATGAAATATTTTAACATAATGTGTCATTATGTCGAAAAACAAATCTGCAAAAACTGATGAAAAACTAAAGAGTCATCCTATAATTTCAAATAATGTGTAGATAGTATAGAAAAAGAAAGAAGTCGACACATTTTATCTCCAAAACACGAAGTCGAATTTGTTGCGAAAGTAAGGGAGAAGGACTTTGCTAGTCTTACACAGCAAAGAAGGGTCTTACAAAAGGCTTGGGGAAGAAGTTTTGGATAGCATTGGTAACAGAGGCTCGAGGAGGCTGCTGCAGTCTTGAAAGCAGGGTTTTGTGTTGGTGACAGAGGCAGCAGTGCTTTGAATTTAGAAGTATGTTCACTCGAGTGTTTGTGCCATCCAATGGCTGGCTTTGGGAATATAAGACTGCCACTGATTGGCTGGTTTTGAGTTGTGTTTACTGCTGCAAGTCCTTATTAATTGACGAGGTAAGTATAGCACCAACTCTGGTGTTTGCTTATTACCACAGCCCATTAACTGAAGTTTACTGATTAAATAGGTTTAAAACTAGTTTCTAGTCTTTTCTGGTTAGCAAAACTCTAGACCCCTCAGGCTTTTTCTGGGAGCATGGGGACTTCAGGGTTTTTAAATTATTCTTAATAGACATGAGACGAATTCGTTAATGATCGAGGTCCATTTCACTGCATTACTACTCTGAAAATCTAAAAATACAAAGCATTTCCATTTTTTAACTCCGAATAACAATAGCAGAATATCAAACAAGCAAAACTGTCCAATATTGCCCAGTGTTTTGAACGGGTGTGATGTTACCAATTAACATACCATCATGTGGCCAGTACCTAACATATCTTTATATTTTGCTTATTTCTGTGGTGATGCATTGTCTCACTCTGTGAAGGAGATGTCAAATTCAGCACTAAAGAGAGACAACTGAAATCCAGAATGGCTCCTGAATGTATTTAGGAGCTAGGTATGTCTATGTGCTGTGGGTTTCCTTTATAAATTACTGGCTGTGCCTGTCAAACTGTTTAGATACTTTGAATTCTAAAATAATTTTGGGTAAGGCACCATTTGGTTCCCTTACAGCTGATGTCTGGAGCTCTATGTGTTTCAGCTGTGGCTCTGGCCCCAACAGGCTGACTAAATGCTTGCTAAGTGGATGTCCAAACAGATGTCTAAGCACATATGCCTTCTCTGCACCGGATTAACAGAGGGCCTGAATTTTTGGGAATCCGCCACACTGTTTACATTGTGATGTAAGATTTGGAAGCCGTTTTAGTTTTTCTTTTAACATGGCTGAAAGGGATTCCACTTCAAAAATTATTAACCCGGAAATAGCATTCAATTCCAAATAGCACGCCATGTAGCTCTTATTACAGCACTTCTCCCAGGCATCGGAGTTGTCTGTGCTCCTAACTATCCCCTCCCCCAAACCACCTGAGGGGACCGGGCCTCCTTCCTTTGCTGTTTGGCCCATGGCCTAGTAGAGGGCTTGACCTGTAATAGGTGCTCGGTGATTTTTGTTGAATAAGTGAACTGGTAGGTTTTTAATGCCACATGCCAAAATGTTTTTTATTATGCTCATTTCCACATTCCAATCAACTACAAATACTTAGAATGCCCAAACGGGAAGAAATATTCAGAACATTCATTTCTTAATTCCCTTTTTTTACTTTATAAGGGTTCCTGAAAAACAAGATGGAGAGGAAAATAATTTTTTGATGGTCTTTGAGGGCATTATACTAAGTGAAATAAGTCAGACAGAGAAGGACAAATCCTGTGTAATCTCACTAAGATGTGGAATCTAAACAAAACAAAATCGAACTCTTACATGCAGTGAACTGATTGGTGGTTGTCAGAGGCGGGGGTGTGCAGTGAGGGGGTGAAATGAGCAAAGGTGGTCACAGGTACAAACTTCCAGTTATAACGTAAACAAGTCATGGTGACCATAGTTCCTAAAAACTGAAAGTTCCTAAGAGAGTAGACCTGAGAAGTTCTCATCACAGAAAAAAAATTGTAACTATATGTGGTGATGGAAGTTTTACTGGCTTATTTCGATGATCACTTCACAAAATATATGAATATCAAATTGTTACATTGTTCACCTGAAACTAATATGTCAATTATATCTCCATTAAAAAAAATCTGGAACTAAGATCAGGAAATAATTCTCTTGATTCTAATATAGTGTTTTTCCTATCGTCCCATGCTAATCTTTATTTTTGTACTTACTTTTAATTTTTTTCTATCAGCCCCAAATAGTTTCTAAACATCATTTTTGTATCGACTTTATTGGACTACTTAAATTTAGTCTCCATATTTTCACAAAAATCAAATTCAGAGAACAGAGCTCTGCTATTAGGTCTTTGCCAGTACTAAACTGCTGAAACATTTTCTTAACGATTGTTACTAGCTACTTCTGGCTACTACTCTCGGCTTTTTCCCTTGTAAATATCACACAAAAGAATGTCTTCAAAGAAAGGAACTCTAATGATAAAGAGAAAAGGGGACGGAAGTTAATCATGTAATTTAAAGTAGATTTTGGGCTTGATTAAATCTCCAAATAGCTTATAAACCCATGGTCAGATATGTTACACAGGCAATATTTTAGTTTTCCTTGAATATTTAACAATGTCACATATTCAAATCATTCCTTCCTTTATCAGGTAGGAGCAAGCTTTACCGTTTTGAACCTTAAAGATGCTCTTGTTGGGGGACAAAAAAAGAGGAGAATGTCTTTAGTAAGATGGAAATAAGCTAGAATATAATAGTATATACCATTATATATATATATATATTTTTTTTTGGCATTTTTACAAGGTGTTTGTTAACGAATTCATACTTTACAGGAACAAAAACATTTCTGCTGCTAGACAATCTTGGGATAAATATTTTGTAAGTGAAAAGAAAACAACTAAAGTACAAATATAAAAATATTCACAATACCTCACCCACTGTCAAAGGCAGACACTTGGCTGCTGATGTGAAACCAATAGGCTCACGGTCTCCCTTTATGCCTTAAAATGGAACACCAACTTGACTTGAAAGATCTAAAGGACATCCTTTTTCCATTGCCTAAACAATCTGAGCGCTTGAAAATAGGCAGTGGTACTTACTTGCAGACATTAGAATCTCCCCTTCTCCGTCCACGCTGCGTTCGCTGCTCTTGCCCCTCCAACTGGCACTCCTTCGCTGGGGTGCCAAGAGTTGGCCGAGGACCCGTCTCTTCCAGGCAGTCAGGCCTTCCTTCCTCTGAATACACACACTTCCTTGTTCAGACTTCCACCAAAGGGTAGAATTGTCTTGTGCCTCAATCTCCTCAGACCTTAGAGTCTCCTCACTCTGCTCTCCACACTTGGGTGCAACTGGGAGCACTTGACTTCAGGAACTGATTTGACTTGGTTTTGTAACCCTAGTCCTTCCAGGGCCTGGCGTGGGGGGTGCTTCCTAAATGCTTGGGAAGTGACTCAACAGCACTCCCAGGGAACCCTGGCCAGTGGAGTGATGTAGGAGCATTACCGTAGTTTTCAGTAATAGAAGCATTACTCTTCCTGGACCATCATCAACACCCTCAAGTCACCTGCGACAGTCCAGGCCTGAGAATGCCGTGCCCTCCAAAGTGTGTGGTGGCCTTCTATTTTCGGATTCCTTTTTTTCTACTTCACCCAAAAAAACATATTTTGTTTTTTGTACTTAACTTCCATTAGAGGGGCCTCCACAGACGGAGAGTTCTTTAAATATTGTTTCATTTAACGTTCACAACCATCATTAAAAGGTTAGAGATGGCAAGTTGAAGGCTCAGGGAGGTAAATAGTTACCCGAAGGTATCAAGAATCATTCTAGGATTTGAACCCATGTCTTACTCTGAACTGTGCTCTTTCAAATTGACTCTGGACCATTTCACTTTTTAACCTGTTCTTAAACATCAGTGCCAACTTCACCCAAAAGTAAGGTAGCCGGCCTCCATGATGAACCCTAAGTGACTCCCACTTCCGCGTATTGACACCATATGTAGTCCCCCACCATATCGTCTCAAGGCTAATAAGTGTGATCAGTACCTGGCTAAAGGTATGCCACTTCTGAGATGAGGAATAAAATGCTGCAGCTTTCATTCTGGGCATTCGCTTTCTCACTCACTCTATCTTTTTGTCTTGGATTTCTCACCATGAGTTTAGCGAGCTGCCATATTGTGGTTAGTGGTGAGGTCATGTGACAAAGAACTGAAGTGCAGCCAAGAGCCAGGAAAGAACCGACTCTTGTCGATGATCACTTAAGTGAACCTGAAGAAAGATGCTCCAGCCCGTCCGGGCTTTAGACGTCTAGAGTCCTGGCTTATGGCTTGACTTGTGAGACCCTGGATGAGAACCACACAGATAAGCTGTTCCTAGGTTCCTGCCCCTCAAACACTATGTGAGGTACTAAACAGTTGATGTTTTAGGATGCTGGATTTTGAAGTAATTTGTTACACAGCAATAGATAACTAATACACAGGGTAGACAAGTAAGTTTTTCTCTATCAGCTCTTCTGATACAGTTGGGTAGAGGAAACTCGAGTCTCTAAAATTGCCTCCTGCCTGACTCAGCTCACATGATGATGGATAAAGACCTTTATTAGGCTAGAGTGTTAATGTTCAAGCCTTGTTTCTAGTGTCTCAAATATAAAGACAAAAATAGACCAATACTTCTCTGTTTCTCAGTTTAGCAATTGGGGAACAAACATTCTTGCTTAAGCCCTTGGGTCTTCCCAGAGCTCTGGTAGGTGGTTATTTATAGCCGAATCTGAGTTATTACTGCATAACATTCCCACATGCAGTTTGCACAGTATTTATTGAGCAGTCTTTAATGATGAATAGAGTGAGAAACACCAGGCAAAGAATATGGTAATAACAGTACATAAATTTTATTTTCATTTAGCATGAAAACACCTGATTTCCTTCAACACTGTAAACATGTCACATTATTAGGCAGTGAAAGGCTGATGAATTTAGACGTTCATTTAGACATTGTTTTGAGTGGAAAATGTACTTTAATTCCACTTGCCGATATTATTACAGATAATTTTACTTTTGTTTTATTTTGCTTTGGTTTTTTTTAATTAAAATAAAAATCCCAAGAAGAGAAATCATCTGGACAGTTTTCTGAGGATGGTTATTTAAAAACATTACACTTCTTGCTTTCCTGAGAACGGAGGCAGCATCAGGATAGAACACTTTATGGTCAGAGTTGGCAAATATCTTATGTTTTGTAGTTAATAAACATTATTAAAACCGTGTTCAGAAGAAAACCCTGAGAGGTCACTTTGTTTTTAACAAAACCCACAAAAATGCATCATGTACAATTTTGTCATTAAAGGAGAAAATTGCAGGGAAGGTAATTTATTCCTACACACAACATTAAAGAAATAAATACCTACGAGCTTGAGTTACTGCCCTGCAAAAAGACAGACAAATGTCTTAGCAACATCCTCATTACTGTCAAGCTCATGATTTATTTCATTAGCAAAACATGCTTTTTTGGCACTAAGATTCTATCAGTTGTTGTAACAGGAACTCCTACTTTTAGGGCTTATCACTCAGCTGTTAAAAAGTTCTGGTCCATCTAAAAGCAAAGAAAATAAGCTCTCAGTGTGGGTGTGAATATGGCTGTTTTGATAAATGGGGGAAAAAAAGAAAACCTATATGCTCCTAACTACCAGGCTAGTTTCAATTGTACAGAATGCTGGAGATTTTCTGTGATTCCGTGATACACTTTTTACTGAATACTTTGCATGCCTATAGGTGGGACTGAAATGAATCAGGGTGATCGACCAATAACTTTTCCAAAGGAAAAAATTAAAGAGTGGTCACAGGACCTGACATGGAATTGTCTAAGTTTGTTCTAAACTGCATTTCACTGATGACCAGGTGATGTGGTCAGTAGGTAGCGACGGGGTGGGGAAGGCTGTAGCACTGAGATGTTGGTCCTGGAGAGCTGCGTTCTCAGGATGCATAGACAATATTTGCAGTGACATAAAGTGAGGCACCAGGATTTACCCAGAACACTGTAATTCAGAGGGGCTAATGCAGCCATGCCTTGGCATCTGTGGGGGATTGGTTCCAGGACCTCTCGTGGATATCCAGATCCATAGATGCTCAAGTCCTGTATATAAAATGGCATAGTATTTGCATATAATCTGTACATCTTCCTATATACTTTAAATCATCTCTATCTTATAGTAACATGTAACACAATGTAAAAGCTACGTAAATAGCTGTTATACTATATTGTTTAGGGAATAATGCCCAAAAAAGTCTGTATGTTTCAGTGCAGACACACCATAGTAGGCTTAATTACATAGTACATGTCAGTAACAACTTAATATTTCCCTCCTGAATATTTTGGATCTGCTGTGTGTTGAATCCGCAGATGTAGAACTCATGGATATGGAGAGCAGAACATATCTGAAAGTAACAACTACAAGCTATCACAAGATAAACTATTATAAGGCCCCTTTTAAAAAAATGAAGTTTCTCCCTTCCATCCTCCTCCTCTTCCCAGATCTCCTAGCCTCTCTGTAGCCGGAAACAGCAGGAGACCTAGGGAGAGAATCAGGAGTCCCCCAGCAACTACATATGAGCGACCAACGCTACCCGCCTTTATTCTCCCAAGCACAGATTTGGGAGGGCATGCTTTGAGCTCTTTGCTCCAGAAATCACCATTTCCAATTGGTTATTTGTGCATACTCTCTTGACTGCCAGTGACAGAAACCAAAGTCAAACAAATTTAAGAAAAAACTAGGAAAGCAGAAGGCTTTTGGCTGATGAAACTAAACACCCAGACAGGGTTGCGGAGCTGAAGCTCTGGCTCCTGACCTGCTGGGCCTGAGTGCTCCAACAGGGTCACCGGGACCCGCTCTCTTGGCTGTCTCCCCTGCATCGGCTCCGCATTCAGCGTGTAACGAAAGACAGGCCCTCTCTCAGTGTGGGGGGGACGATGGACCTGGTGTTCTAGGCCGACGCCGTGAGAAGAGCTCATGGCCACAGAGAGACACTGCATCTCTCACAACAGCTCTGAAGACAAGTGGAGGGGAGAAGTTTCATAGGTCTAGCATGGCTCCTATGCCTCTCTTGGGGCAAATAAATTATTCTGGCAAATAGGATGCAATATGCTAATAGGCTAGGACTGAGCCATATGGCGCAAGGGCAAGGTTGAGGGGAATACTGAGTACACAGAAAAGCTCATGTTTACTCTAGGATAGGCAACCTATGGAATACAGAAGCATTTGCAAATTATGTATCTGATAAGAGGTTAATACCCAGATAATACAGGGTGGGGCAAGAGTAGGTTCACAGTTGTTCGTATGGAAAATAATATAATAATTAAATAATAATACAAGAATAAACTGTTTCATGCACTCATGACTGTAAACCTACTTTTGTCCTACCCCATATAAGGAATTCCTACAATTCAACAACAAAAAACCAAAGCACCCAATTTAAAAACTAGGCAAAGGATCGAACAGACCTTTCTGCCAAGAAGGCATACAAATGGCCAATGAGCGCATGAAAAAATGTTCGCCATCACTAATCATTAAGAAAATGCAAAGCAAAACTAGAGTGAGACACAACACACACATCAGAATGGCTACAATCAGAAAACATAAAATACCAATGATGAGGACATGGAGAAATTGAAATCCTTGTGCAAGGCAAAATGGTGCAGCTCCTACGGAACACTTTGTCATTTCCTCAAAAATTTAACAACAGAATTTACCATATGATCTGCTTCTGGATGAATACCGAGAAGAATTGAAAGTAGGGACTTAAACAGATATTCATACGCTCATGTTCACAGCACCACTGCAATAAGCTGAAAGGTGGAAGCCACATAGGTGTGTATCAATGGACCAATGAATTAACAAAAGGTGGCACAGGTGTACAACGGGATATTATTTGCCTTAAAAAGCAAGGGAATTCTGACACACACTATGAAATGGACAAGTCCTTGAGGACATTATGCTAAATGAGATAAGCCAGTCACGAAAGGATGAATACTGTACGATTATACGTAGATAAGGTAGTCACATTCACAGAGACATAAAGTGCAACAGTGGCGGCCAGGGCCTAGGAAGGAGGGGAACGGGGAATTGCTGCTCCACGGGCGCAAAGTTCCAGTTTTGCCAAGTGTAGAGCTCTGTGGATGGACGGTGGTGACAGCAGCACAACAAAGTGAATGTACTAACGACAACAGACTGTATGCTTAAAAAGGTTAAGATGGTAAATTTTATGTGTATTTTATCACCGTTTTTTAAAAAAAGGCATGTCTACTATAGAATTTTAGAAAATATATGATGTTGGCTAAGTCATGTCCAAAGCTTTTTCTCCACTTACCCTTTAGGGATTTTCTTCTGAACATCTTTCCTCCAGGGACTTGTGAAATCATGTGGATTTCTCAGTTTTCTACTCTGATCTGTCTGCCCTCCCCATACGAGGCAGCCGTAGAAACCTCTGAATCCCTCACTCGGTCACGTGCGTGTGCAGGGCCTGTTCAGGGCCATGGGACCTCCATGTCAGGTGTGCCAAGAGCACTTGCAAAATGTTTTACCTAATTGTAAATCAATTCAATAGCTTTCGCTTCATAATTATCCCTTAGGCTTCCATACGAGTATAAAACTGGACATAACTGTGACTGCCACATCTTCAGCTAAGGGTCCTTTTATCATTTATCTGCAAAAGTAACATTTAATCTGCATAAGGGTCATTTGCCACATAGGTAACAGAGGATGTTATTCAGATAGCAGTTATGTCCACGGGACAAGAAAAGAGTCACTGTTAACTCCATTGCTTGCCATCTCATATTCTTTAAAAAATATATTTTATTTTTCAATTACAGTTGTCCCCCTTGATCCCCCATTACTCTCTCCTGCCATGCCCACCCTCCCGCACACATTCAATCCTCCCCTCCCCATTGTCCTTGCCCATGGGTCCTTTGTACATGTTCCTTGATTCCACTTTTCCTCAGATCGTAACTCTACAAGTTCTGAGTGACTCCACTGCCATCGGCGGACAGCCAGGTATAGTGCAACAATCATAACTCTGCATCCTAGGGGGTCCATCTCCTAGACCCAGGTTCCGACGCGACTTGTGCCACCTGAAAATCTACGGCCTTGGGAGGTCACCGAAACTGTACAGTAGGACTAATAGTACCAACTCTCAGAAGTGTGATAATTAAACGAGGTAACGTACATAAGCTCCCGGCTAGTATGAGTCTCTGCAAATGTTAGGTTCCTTCCTCTCTATCTGTCCAACGTGCTCCCTCTAGATCGGGCTCCAAAGGCTCCGGATGAATCGAAGCCTGACACTCCCTACCAGCATCTGCCTGGCAGACAGTGCTTAGGTCGGATGAGTGAAATTACAACACTAATGAGGGCTTCAAGCTCATGGAAGGAGGTACATGAATGAAAAACTCGGGTCTGCACAGACAGAAGGAAAACGTTACCTTTTCTCTTCTTTAAAACGAATATTCCTGAACCAAGCATGGTAACAACATATACTGCCGAAAGTGGTAACTGGGACAGTAGTAGGTTTTATTCAGGAGAGCAGTGGAGTCTCAAAATTTGAAAAATGCACTTGTCATTTGTAAAACTCTAAATCAGCAGCTTTCAACTGGTATGCTGTGAGAATTTTAAAAACATGCAATGTCTGACTATTTAGTCAGGGTCATTAATCTCTTTTCCCTTAGATGGTCAAATAAAAAAAATGACAACAGCCAACACGACAACAGCCACCCAGTGTGAATGGATCAAAATTATACATATTTTTTGTGAGATCAGCAAAAAAATACATTTCTTGGTGTACTGCAGAATTTTAGTAATTAGCTTTTGGGGCCATGAGATGAAAAAGGTTGAAAACTGCTGCTCTAAATGAGAGTTTTAAAAAAATGTTATACCATTTTTCCCCCCAGAGCTCTCTCTGGTGTCTCTCTCATCCCACCCCCTGCTGTTTCCATAACTGAGGTAAAAGTAATTTAATTTAGGATTGTTTTATAGGCGTGTGTTTGGCACTAATTTTAATTTCTATTCATGTAAAAGTTATTACTGTCCACTCTCCTGAAACAGTTCATTCCACATATAGTTTAACGAAGGTCATATTTTTTGGAATACATTAATCTGTCTCAGAGCAAATGAATAAATCACCTGTCATTTTGTTGTACAGCTTTCTCTAACTGCTTTCTTTTTTTTGGCAAATAAATTAGAAATGCCATGTTTGTTTCTAAGCAGACATAAGCTCGTGGTGACTGGTACACAAGTCATCAACTAAAAGTTCATAGAAGTATGTGAATTTCTTTAGGGATATAAATCCAGATACGTTATTTTTACTGGAAATTGGGGTAAGGTCGGAGATGAGGACACAGGATGGGAAATCAGCAGTCACCCTAAGTTATTTTCTCTGGTGTTCATTGTTCATACACACTCTACATTACTGCTTTGTCATTTGGAGCTCTTACCTCTGCTGTCATAAGGCTGGTAAATGCTTTTTAGGTGGCTAATATTATCCGATAAAGTTATTTAGAATTTTATTGACTCAGAATGATTCAGTTATGACATGGCAAGGTGTTTAACAAACAATGAAGAAATCGTTACAAATTCATCTTCCCACTGGACAACACTGAGGCCCACCACCACCTGCAAATGAACACTGCCAGGCACTAGACTTGGCCTCGCTCTCCAGTAACAAGCACCACCAACAACCATAAAAATAGCAACTAGAACCTTTGCTTTTCCTTCTTTAGTGTTTCTGATCTCTGGGAACTATACTTCCTGTATTAAATTTTCCAAACCAGAAACCTAGAGGTTGGGCTTCTCTCCATGCTCGCGGCTGTCGCCACCAGGAATCTGGCACTGACCCCCCAGGAACCCAGTGCCGGCCTTGGACCCCTCCGTCTCCACCGTGTGGCCAGAGCAACTGTTATCGAGTGCAAATCCAGACACATCAAGCCCTTTGTTTACCTTTCAAGCCCTTCATTTGACACCTACTGGTCCCAGAATAAAGTCAAAACTCATTAATTGCATTGAAAATCTTCATGATCAGGCCCTTGTTTGCTTTCCACTCTCTTTTCTTGCTAATCCCTCTCCTCATTCTGTGCTGCAGAAACACTTATTTGCCATTCTTTGACCACACCATGTACTTCTCTTGCTTATCTATGCTCTTTTATTATGTTTTCCACTTTGTTAAGACGCTTCTAATCCCCCTTTCCCTGGCCTTCTCCACTTTGACCTCAGAGTTCCACCTTGGGAACCTTTCCCTTGAGGTCTGGTTAGGTGCCTCTGCACACTGTTCACCTGAGGTGCAAGGTCAGGAGTGTGACGAGTTCACGGTCAGCCCTACCCTGCTGTAGTTCTGTGGAGACTGATGTACTGGGTGGCCCCTCCATTTCCTCATCAGCTCCATGTATGTTCACTGGAAGCTCACCAGAGAACTAGATGGACATCTCTGCAGCAGCCACCAAGTGCAATATCTAAGATTTCATGACTACGAAGGACAATAACAGTGCTCTTTAGCCACAGACAGAGTGTTCCCACAAACCCCCGTCAAAAAGTATTTCATGGGGAGGGAAATAATCATCTGGCTTGCACAGAGATACCTGTTATATCGGCGATTCCTTAGCATATTGGGGTAGAACATTTTAAAAATTGTGTGCTGACACAGTCCTGGAAGGTTCTGGATGAGGGACCTCATCCCAGGCATTGAAAGTCAGGACCTGGAACATTTTCCCCCTCGATGCTCTCAGGGAGTGTCTTTGTTGACCACAATGTATCTCCAGAATTGACCTTGGCCTGGTCAAAGTTGAGGCTGCTTTGAGTAGGGACCTGTGAATGAGACTACATGTACTTTTATACCATTAAACCCAATAACTGATTTTTGTAAAAAAGCAAGTTGTACAAGGATGGGTTAGCTTCTGCTAGCTAAGGGAAATCATATACTTTTCTTCCTTCTTTTTTACTTGTTTCTGGAAGTCAAAATCACAGTTATTTTCAAACAGATCTCATTTTTGTGATATTTTGTGGTCTTAAGTAATTGAAATCAACTAAACCTACTGATGTTGCATACTATTTTTTGAAATAAAAAAGTAAAAGAGGGACAGAGGCAACAATCATTGATTCATTATAAACTTATTTTTCCCCAGATCATTCTCAGCTCATGTATAACTTTTTTTCCAAACCTCCTCAATTCAGAGGTTAACGTTTTGAAAGTTGTGAAAGAGGCTGGTCTGAAATCTGCCTTTGGTTTACATACGCAACAGATTTGCATATAATTAATACTATACATGAGATAATAAAGGAGTTGTTGAATCTATTTCAGAAAAACACTCCACCACTCTTGGAAGCTACTTGTATACTATGTTCATATTCTTTTTGTTATTTATTGATTTAGAGAGAGAGGAAGGGAGGGGAAGAGAGGGAGAGGGAGAGACACTGATTTGTTGTTTCACTTACTTGTGCATTCACTGGTTGCTTCTCGTATGACCTGGGGTGGGTGGGGATTCAACCCACAATCTTGTGTATCAGGATGATGCTCTAACCAACTAAGGCACCTGGCCAGGGCTAAACTATGTCACATTCATCTCAAGGGGAGCGTGCTTTAAATAGTCTAGAAGGTATTACTTTATCATTAATAAACTATTACAATGTTATGCATTATACCCGAATGTAATACCTATATGTAGAAAACTATGCAACTCACATCTTTTCAGTACACCAGCCCACTTTAAGTCTTAGTTACATTTTACTGTGTTACATTTGAGCTTACCTTAACTGCAAATTATGCAATTTGGTCACAAAAAAAGGTAAAGTAAGAATACCTCAAGAAACCTAAATAAAAATATCACATTATTTAGAATCGAGCTAAGTACACATAACAAAAACTCTACAACATGGGATGGTGAAGAAAATGAAAACATTTCCAAAGGTATTTATTGAGAAATAGTAAAGATGTACATATTTTTACAAGCTTTAATATTAATTTACATTTCTTTAAATTATGTAGGCCCCCATAATCTATATTTTACTAATACATAACAGAAACCCTTGACTTTGCCTGTGAGATCTCCATCATGCTACCATAGTAAGGAGTCAAAATGCAACTTTGGCTCATGATGCTTAAGTTTGTTTTTAAAAGAAATACTAAATGCCATATTCACTGAGAATGTAGGCTTGTCATAAACAAATGAGCTTTAAAAAAAATTCATACCGGAGAATGCTGTTGACACTATTTTGCATCTTAGCTCACCAGAGACCAAGGGAAAAAAAATTTAGAGAGTTATTATCTACTTTTTGTGCACAAACTGCATGATCCTAAATGTTTTATTTTGCCTCTAAATTTGATTTACAAACTTTTCCAGGGGTATAGTGACTTAACCTTGTATGCCATAATATTATATGCAGGCCACCTGTCTTGATATTTCAGGTGCAACACAAGATGGTTACCTTTCCTTGTCATATACCACATTTGTACATAAAGTAGCCAAAAACTCATTTTATTTGCAGAATATTTTTCAAACTCATTTACAATAAGGCACAATATTCTATAGGAAAATAGAATGTGGATATTGCCAAAGGGGCTGGTTGTTTGTTGGTTAACTTTTTTTTCAGATCAGAAAGGAAGAGGATCTTCTGTTACTAAGGTGGGAAGGGAAGGGTTCTAGTCTGAGCATGCTCAAAGTCGCTTGACAAGCTGTGATGTTGGCTCATTGGCCGGCCCCGTTGTTATGCCAGATAATCTCTTCTCCTTCAACCTAGCCTTCGGGTTTCATGCTGGCAGCCTCTTCTGAACACACAGTCAGAGGAGAAGACGTGTGTGAGAAACAGCACTGGGTGAGGCAATCAGTGACCCTTTTCTTTGCCCTGTGAGGGGTCGTTCCTCTCTGCACCTGCAGGCTTAGCGGCATAAGAAGCCTTGCTTGCTTGATATGAAAAAGAATGAAAAACGTAGATGTAATGCCACAATTCTGTCATTTAAAGAAACTGGCCATACACTAAAGATAATCTTGTTTTATTCACAGTAATAAATATTTAAGGTTTTAGTGCACAAAATATAATTACTGATAATCAATGCAGCTTTTAATTTTTTAAACTTATTTTCAAGCTAAAGGCTAACAGAAATATAGAATTTTTATTATTATTATCATTATTATTATTAGCATTCCAACCTTAATTTGTCTGCAACCATACTTAGGGCAGAGGTGGCCAAAGGCTAAGAATAAGTTTACGGTTTATGTGATGAAATCACAATCTGATGTAAGATTGGGTCTCAATCTCTTTCTGCCCAATGTAAACATGGCCTTCGCATTCAGTAAAGAAATACAGGTTTATAGCCTGGAAAATAAAATCACATTTCCACACTGAATGTTGTGATCAGTGTGCAAAGCACCGACCTTATGGGAGCCACTGAAGCCTCAGAGTGTGAACTATCACAGCCAGCCGCTGGTTAGGGGCACTGGCTGGTGGCTGGACTCCAGGCCCACATTATGACTTTTTAAATACAGAACTGCAGGTGCAGACATCATTAAAACACTCCTAGATCTTGAAGTCTTAAATTTCCACAAGGGAAATCATGTCACACAAAATGACAGGAGAACCTGTATCATGTTCCTAACGTGGGCTACACACCAAGAAAAAAAAACATGCAAACACAACGATGCCAGGTTCTCCTCGCAATGAATGCAGTCCATTGTGCAGTAACAGCACAGGTAGAAACTAAGGTATGCAGGTCTGCAATGGAGAGAAACTGGATTGATGTGTAAAGACAGAGAACCAGGTACTATTCCACTGTTGTAATTTCAGCAATACTGCCAAGATCCGGCTCACTTGCTAATTTATTTTATGATGATATTCTAGGTGACATTTTCATGGATTCACTTTTTTCCTTAGAAGCCATCAGGGGCATCCACCTTCCACTACTAGTGACATCTCATTTTGCAATGGCATTGGAAAAAAATACACTTAGCTTTATCTTCAGCCATGTTTACTCAATGTGAATTTTAAGCTATATTCTAAGAAAGTTTAGGTGATACTTGCTTATCATTTTTATGAGAACATTTTCCTCCACGCAGCTTACACTTGTCAGAAAGTCAAACTCAAAACAGTGCAAGTTGTCACGAATATGACTCCTAGTTTTCTCCAATAAAACTGTAGAAAGGGTGCGCAGGACTTCAACACACATTTTACTTTCTAAGTAAAGGTCCCACAGTCTTTCCCAAACCTTCTGCTTACGGTTGGATGCACAAATAGTTGCCTCATATAATTATTGGAATCATTAAGAACCCAAATAAAACACAAGCTTTCTTTTATTATTATTTTCTTATTGCAACAAGTGCTCAGTTTCTTGCTGATGCAGTCTTCAGCTTTGATAGCTTGAATTTTAAATTTGGTCATGTTAAGAATGATCAGAAAGGTTTTTGTTTTTCATTATCTACAGAGATTTTTAACCAAAGTTACATTGTAACACACAAATGCTGTCTTGTCTTTAAGGCACAACACATCAGTATGAACATTCTGTTTGCCAAACTTAAAAAAAGAGACAATATCAGATTCCCATGTCCCCACCCACATCCCTCCCCAACAGATGAAAGAAAAATTGCATCCACTTTCAAAGTCAGCTGCTAATAAAGTCACAGTAAATTATTTTCATCAATAATTTACACAAGTTACAGGTCTAGATAGGACTGTCCTTATACAGTCTGAGTGCATTCCAATTCAGATTTTCTGGGCTAGGTAGGCTAAAGTCAGATTCGAACCTCAGGGCTGAGAAGGTCTCCCATTTGAGGAATGTTGTTGACCACCACCTTGTCAGACGGAGCATGTGTTGGTGCTTTGCCAGGGGAAGAGTTCTTTGCTAAAGCTGTTAATTCCAGTTAGGACTCATTCCGTGTGTACCAGCAACCTCCACAGATTTTTTTTTTTTTTTTTTTGTTAAACCATTAAAGTGTTGTAAATGTAAGACCATAGAGCTTCCTTTCTGTAGTGCTAAAGATTAATTCCGTTCAGCAATGTGAATTCTTCATTCTGGAATTTTCATTCCAAATATGATTTCATCCTTTAAGACAATTTTATATGTGTAAAGCCAGAGGCATTGAATCACACATAAAAATTCAGTGTACTTGAAATATTAAAAAAAAAAAAAACAACGGATCTCCAGCTAGAGAACACAGTTACAAATACTCTAATTCCAGTGCTTGATGTAGAGCCAAGAGGTCTGAGTGACTTGATATCCTCCAAAAGGGCATGTTGTGCTGTGTGGTTAAGAGGGAGGGATGGGAGAGAGAAGGGGAAGGAATGGAGAGAGATCATAACTATTGTCTCAATGAAGCAGCCATACACACAAGGATGTGTAGTCCACCCAAGTTCAAGGGAAGGAGTTTAAGATAGATGATCATATTCGAAGGCTTGGTAGCATCAATATGGCATTGTCAAAATAATAGAGAAATAGATCTGAACTGGATTGCAATGATAGGAAAAAGCAAACATTGGGATTTCTCAGGTCGTTCCGCCTTACTCTGCCAAGGACATTATCCACAGCGGCATCTGGGAAAGCAGCACAGGCATCAAAATCCTGTGTAGCTGATGGAAAGCAAGTTGTAATCGCTGCCTCACTCCTAAAGTACCGTCTTTCAGTTAAAAATAAAATTTAAACATGATAAGCTTCCTAAGCCCAAGGTCTTTTGTCCTTCTGGGAGGAAAACAATGAATCCCTATGTAAAACAATAACTTAAGCGGGACTATACGAGGGTAAGTTAGAAAATAAAGTGGGGATGATCAACTTTCTCCCTTCTCTGGGGTAACTGATTTGCCAGTGGAGTTGACTGATTTACTCCACTGGTGTGGTACTGAGAGAAGGCGCTCCAGCCACGACTCTCATTGCGGGAGATACAGGCGAGCGGACAGTAGGCGGTTCTCGTGGGGCAAAAATTCTTAGACATTACAATGGTTTGCGGCCCTACAAATACACTGGTATCTGGTATATGCATAGTATTAAAATTTCACAAAAGGATGTGATCAGAGAAAACATGTATAAAACGACTCCACTGTGGATGATAATGAAAAAAAGGAACACTGCACTAAAGCAATTAACAAAATCAAAGCATTATTTGTAAGTTTTGGCTGATGACAACTTATATATATAAAATAAATATTTATACATATAATGAAAATATATTTGCATAAAATGGAGAATATATTTTATTAAAAAATCAATCACTAAAGTGCTGGTCACTATTGTTATATAATATTTTGCTGTCTAATATGACAGCCATTAGTCCCATGTGGCTATTCAGTACTTAAAATGTGGTTTGTCCAGGTCAAAACATATACTACATTTCAAGGACAGAATGTAAAAAAAGAATGTAAGTATCTTATTAATAATTTTTATATTTGTTAGGTGTTGAGACAATAACATTTTGGATATATTGGGTTGAAGTATATTACTAAAACTAATTCTGTCCGATTTCACTTTTTAAAAAACATGGCTTCTAGGAACTTTAAAACTACAAATATGGTTGGTATTACATATTTCTATAGGGGAGTGCAGTTACATATTACTTTTCCTAAACTTCAAAATTTCTTCTTCAATTTACAAAAAAAATCCCCTATCTTTTTAGATCAAATTAAGCACAGAAATTCACTCACAAGTACTTTTGTTTTCATTCAGCTCAGATCTATTTGTAATAACAAAATAGTACTTAATATTTCTGCACATGCGATTACAGCTACATTCAAAGAAAAGCATGCATTATGGATACTAGAGAAACCAGCCACCTGTGTTTCAAAATAGAATTATAAGCCTTCACCATCACCAAAAACTGTACCTACATAAACAACCATTTGGAAATAGCATTCTATCCGAGGTTCTTAAGCTCTTGGAGTCATGCCTTTTCTCCTGAGGCTTTAGGTGTAAAGCAGAAGTTATAACAACTGGTACACCAAATCTAGTTTTTCATGCTATGGATAACTGGGGTATAAATTAATTTTCTAAGGCATATACTGTTTCGGGTTTGGAAAAGTGAATTTTATTAGCCCTGACCCAAATATACGTGAATAGCTAAATACAAGACATGAACAATAAAATGTTCACTGCAGTGGCTGCATTGACTGTTACTTGCTGTGTGTTATTACAGTCAATGTGAAAATAGAAACAACATGGACTCAGGACACTGACAAACTCCAGAAGGAATTTGCACTGAGTGCAACTGGAAGGATTTCAAATAGTAGTCAGCAAAGAAACCTGTACTTCTTGAGGCTGCGCCGCCAGGCCAGTGCGCTGGCCAGGTCACTGACACTGATTAAGACCGAGGTGTTCTGTGGAAGCTGAGCCCGCCAGGCTCTTTCAATGCCAATGGCTTCCAACACGCCATCAAACCTTCTAAAGTTTAGAACTCTTTTTCTCCATTTTGCTTATTTGAATTGACTACACATATCAATCACTTCCTTTCCCTTTTTATGAAAGCTCTAAACTTAGAAATGAAACTGCTTATGTTGATTTTTTTTTTTTGAAAACAAAAATCAGGTAAACACTTCGGCACATGCAAGTGTTTAGCGAAGGCTTTATTAGATGATGATTTGAAATCTCCTCAGGATATAAAGGACAATGTACTTTCTATGTGAAACAATATAAGCAGATATGTCATTGTTTCAAAATATTAATTCATCATTTTGCTTTGTTTTATAAATTATATCACTTTTATCCTGGCTAGATAATAGTTTTGCTATCATTCTAAGAAGGAAGCAGTAAATCTCTGTTGTGCTGACTGACAGTCCGGTGTCTGGGACAATCCTGATACCATTCCTCTTTTGATCTTAGACCAGCTACTTAATAGTTTTTAACTGCCTTGATTTCTTCTTCAGAAATATGGGCCAGATGAAAAGGCTTATTTAAATACTTAGGGCCTACGAGATCTTCTGAATATGTTCAAAGCCAGCTGCTTGGCTTCACTCATGTACCAATGGCTCACCAAAATAGACAACACTCTTGTAGAAGACGTGAGGCATGTAGCCTCTAAGTCTCTACAATAAGTTGGCACAAAAGGATCTGAATAGTACATCCCATTCCAATAGCACTGATTAAATTTTCTCCCATCAGTTTCTGCTTCAGCTATTAAATCTACCCTCAGCATTTGTCATCCAGGAGCACACTTACTACTAGGCAGTCACAAGGACCACATGGCATAGAGGACGGATGAGGAAAAGGGTAAGACCTGAATCCCGGGATTTTCTATAAAGCTCATTAAACTTCTTTATATTGTGAAATTTCATGTGCTTAAAAATGGTTCTATTTTCCCCATCTTTCTTACAGACCATTATATCAGTTGTGTATTACACATACACACATAAAGAAATATAAATTTTCCTGCATTTCCTATTGAATTTCAGGCAAAAAATGCTAGACTCCAAATGGTTTATTTGAATGTAAGTATTGACCTTCTCATGCTCTTACTGCTTTGCATCTATAAATTTAAATCATTTATCAAGCTGCCATTGGGCCAAACTATAGGAATGCAAACAAAAAAGCTTGCATTAGAAGTATCACACCAACATTGTTTGAGACAGGTTACCTTTTTTGCTGCCTGTTCTTCTTCTACACCATCCCCAATTACAACATATACTACTTTTCTGCCAAACCTTTGCATTATTCGTTCAAAGCAACTTTCTTTTCCTGGAAGATAAATGAGATAAAGTTCAGAGTGAAGTTACCTGGTTAGCGGCATGCTCCTCATCTCGGCCATCTCCAATCACAACATAAGTTATGTTAGTGCCAAATCTGGACACTATACGCTCAAAACAGCTTTCCTTGCCTGAAAAACAATGCACTGCTTATTCTTCCAGCCATTGCATTCATTAACCTAAAGATTCACATAAAGTGTTAAATTAATTTCTCTTGAACACCAATCACTTAAACTAGCTTGTAACCTCTGGTTTAATGAAATCGACAACTATGTTTGTATAGCGTAAGTCTTTCCTTAGGACAGATTATTAAACAAATGTGTTCCCTGCTTGAAAAAAATCTGTAGGGTTAAGCATTTGACCCAGAGAAAATGTTAGTATCTTCCATTCTACTAAAAGGATATTGGAACAGCTTTACAAGCAACTGTAAGTTTTAACAGTTACCTTTTCATTCTCTATATCAATTTTATCCTGTTTATTTTAAATGGTATAGGCAAGTCAGCTGAAAATACTGTGAACTACTAAAAGTTCACCCATAAGGAAAGAGGAAATACTAAGATGTGAATTTACCTTGATATACACACACATACACACATATGTGGTAAAGTAAATTCTGCATTGTTATAAGCACTACAGTTCAGAGCCCTGATGTCAACCCCATTCATTTTTACATAAATGTATGTATTTATGACAGCAGGATTAAGATATAGAAATACATATATGTGTGCGTATGTGTGTGTATAGATATATAGATATATCTATATATCTAGAAGTTATATATATATATAACTTCTTCATCAAGTGGTTGGGAACTCATCTGCTCAGATTAAGTGAACTAAGAGTGCTGTTTGAGCCACAGCATTGGTGACATTAGTATCCTCTGATTGCACTATGGGAATAATACCACAGAATTTCTACATGGTCTTCATTTTTGTAACATTGGCACTATTTTCTGAATTTCATTCCCAGAATGTTCATGCAGTCATGGTTACTTTTTGCACTTTTTCTTTTATTATTATTATTTTTAAGTTTTTTATAAATATTTTATTGATTTTTAGAGAGAGGGGAAAGGAGGGAGAAAGAGGGTGAGGGAAACATCAATGTGCAGTTGCCTCTCACACGCCCCCTACTGGGGAACTGGCCCACAACCCAGGCATGTACCCTGACCGGGACAGGAACTGGTGGCCTTTTGGTTTGCAGACCGGCATTCAATCCACTGAGTCACACCAGCCGGGGCTACTTTTTGCACTTTTTCTTAATCTGATAGTTCCAAAAAATAATAGTTTAAAGGAAATTACAAAAATGATTTTTTTTCAGATTAAACATTGGGAATAATGTGGCCAATAAGAAAAATATTGTCCTTAGTAGCAGAAATGTTTATCCTGGTATAAAATTATTTGTCATAAAGCAAATTTCTATATCTTAATCCTGCTCTCATAAATACATACATCTATGTAAAAATGAATGGGGTTGACATCGGGGCTCTGAACTATAGTGCTTATAATGACGCAGAATTTACTTTACCAAAGCTTTGCTCTCTCTAACTGTATTTCTGAAACAGCTGCAACTAGGGACACCTTTTGCCTGTGTCAGTATCCAAACTCTGCAAGGTCCAGGGCAGGTTATTTTTGGGAGGGGATTTTAGGATTTTGAACTTCTCTTGTCAAGGTGCCAGAGCCTAAATTTGTTGACCTTCAGGGCAAGTTACACAAACCATCTGCTTCCCCAGGCATTTCCTTGACAGGCGGGGAATAAGTGAGCTGTTTTCTTTTAACTCTTTCAGGATGGCAGAAGTTGATGCAATTCTGTTTTTGCAAGTGTACTAGAAGTCTCAGTGTGTGAAAAGCACTTAAAAGTCAATGAGGGCTCCACAGATCGATATTCCCCAAATAAGCAAGGTTCTTGTCCTTTAATTGCTATTGAACATGTTTGGAAATGCGTATTTGCAGTCATTCATGTGTTATGATTGTTCCAATTATGTTTTCTAATTCATGAAATTAATTCTTTTTCAGAAATCAAGGACTCTAGTTCAATCCGTCTGACAATCCCTTGCCAAAATCGTATTTTTAAGTTAGATTCGGATTACATATGCAAGGATAAAATACTACGTACCGCATTAAGTAAAATATTGAATACCATGGTTAGAGATACTGTGTATTATTCAGATAACGTGTGATATGATGAAAGATGTATAATGAGTCAGAACTATCCAGCTTCTGAGTTTGGACAACGGTTCCCATAAAATTTGCACACGTATAATGAGTTGCAGGGGACTCTGTAATTTGAGTGCTATCCAAATTTGCTTGCTATTCTAACAGCAAAATTGACAAACCAGGGAATCATTCAGAGACACACAGGAAGAAAATCCCGCCAAACACAGAAGTAAACACATTGCATGCAGATTTAGAAGTAATTGTCTTACCTATTTTAGTTGCACTGTAAATGTTCTCAATGGGGAAAGCACCTCCTAAACTATAGAGCAGAACCTTCGCGAGGGCTGGGATCAGCTGGGTTGTCGTTACCAAGACATTTACGCAGTTACTCCTAAGATAGGGAGGAAATATGTATATTTGTTTTCTAATACTAAATAGACTCTATTAGTACAGATTTTAAACTATCGTTGTGGTCTCTCAACTCCATAATAAATAGCACCTGATAGTAAGTATAACCTTCTGTCGTTCATGGCGTGCCTACCACTGGCAGGCATTATGACGGGTGCTAGGAATACAGCCACAAACGGGGGAAATAGAAGAAAATGGGCAAAAAGAAGTCATGGATGTGTGCTGTTTTTCTGTCCCTCTGGATCGCAAGGTGGATTTGGAGAGAGGCAAGTAAACAGACACCTGCAATATTAACTGTGCTCTGTAATATTTTAAGTGTCTCCTCAGGTCCCCGTGGAACCTCAGAGAAGAATACCTATCTCAGCCTTTGGCAACCAGGAGAAGGCTGTCAGAGGGAGGATGGCTTAACTTTAATTTTTAAAAGCATTCAGAGCAAAAATAAACAAACAACAAATAAATAAATTATAAAACAAATCCAGAGCTGATATTTTTTAGGGTGGCAAGACTCAGTGTCCCCAGTTTCAGGCCCTGGAGAAGCAGAGGACATAGGTGGAAAGAAAGTGAGAAGGTGGGTAACAGTAGTTTCTAGATTTTCTACAAGTAGTGACACAGAGCGTCCCAGTCAAGGGGCTGACAGATGATGCTGGGTCCTGAAGACGAAAAAATGAAGGGGACCCCTATTTAGTACAGAAGGGGCTGAATCCCTGAATCTTCTCTCCAACAACAATGAAGCCAAATTGTATTGAATGGCCGAAGGTTTAGTCCTCTAAAAACACCCTACCCCTTGAGAGTGAGACTCCCATTCTGACATTTACAGCTACTTCTGTCCTGAAAGTACCGGCAGGGAGGACAATCCAGAAACACCCGGAGAGTGGGAACCTCTGCCAGTCAGGGACCTGGGGAGAAGGGACTGTGGGGAAGGTCTTCTGTGGGGAAGCGGCACCATTCTGCTGTGAGGGCGTCGAACCACGCCTGTGAAACGGGGGGTCAGAAAGCATATTGCCACGGGACTTTCTCCATTAGAGATTCTGTATCATGAGCCATTCACGCATATTTGTGAGGGCTGTGGAACATTCTCTAGATTCATTTTCAGAAACCGGGCCTCAATGGTAACTTAGAAGAGCAAGTCGAGGGCCAGTCCATCACGGGTGTGTATGATGTAGCCCTCAGTATGCCCTATTGTGCTTAGATTCTTTAGACACGTCAGTTGGAAGGGAAAACTACAACTTACTCAAAAACAATTACAACACCTTTGTAATTATAACCTTTTATAAGATTTTCATTTCTAAATGATCTTCACAGGCATCTGATTTCATTTACAATAGGAGGTCTGGCTCCTGGAAGCAAATGACGATGTCATTAACTTACATAAGGTAAAGAAACAAAGAGTTCTAGAGGTAGAAGTTTAATAAATATCATCAACATAATCCTGAATTTTACTGATGAGGAAATAAAGACCCGACTTGCCTATTATCAGAAACTTCCCAAATGATGGTAAATTATGAAAAATAATACAGAAAACACATTATTGTTTGTGACACTTAAAGTTTTACATAATATTTTGTCAAAACAAGATGCTATTCAATGTCATATATAAATGAAGATTACAGAATGAAAACTTGCTGGAATAAAATAAAGCAGAGACTTCTTAGTTCAGAGATGTGGCTTTGAAATCTAGCTTCACCACTTATCCTGTGGTAGTCAGACTTACATCATTTCTTTTTTAAATTACAAACATTGGATATGTTTATAAATTGCATTGTCTATTTGTAAAATATAGACAAATACAAAGAAGAAAATGAAAAGCATCAATTATTTAACCATCCAGAGATGGTAACTTTTCTTCCCATTTTGTACCTTTACTTTCAGAGTTTCTGTTCACATGTAGATTTTTTCCCATTAGGATCATACCATGTATATAATTTTGCATTCTACTTTTTATCATTTCTTTATAGCATAAGCCCATTCGTTTGTCATACTATTACCTCCACTCTCCCAACACAACATAATGTGTACATACTACTCTGTCATGTGGCTACACCATCCTTTTTTAAAGTTAAGTCACTTAAATGGTTTTTGACTTCTCAATATTATAAATAATGCTAAATTACATATAATTTTTTCCTATACATTTGATTATGCCCTTTGACTATATTCATAGAAGGAGACTGAGAGTCAGAGGGTACAAACTTTGCTAAAGGCTCTGATCCCTAATTCAGCCACGTTTTGTATAAGCATCTGTTTTTCTGATATCCAGACGTTTTGTGAAAATTACCAAGAAGGTAATATATGTGGATAACTTAGCAAATTTCATGGTACTTAAATCTTCAGTGTGTAATGACTTATAGAAACCTTCATTTCCTTCTTATACCTAATTTCTTGAAAAATCACACACCCATGTAGTTCTTTTGAGGCCATGTGTTTAATAATAGTCTCTAGGCAATTATATTATATATAACATGTATATAATCTATATAACAGTAATTTTTTTTTTTGGTATTAACTATCTAGGAGATCTCTTTTTAGAAGTAATAAAAGTTGTTGAACTCCTTCCCAGGGAAATGCACATTCCATGTTACTTTGCACACAGTTTCAGGAGCTCAGGCATCCTCACATCCCAGCTCTCTTGACCATCGGTCTCCGTGTCACCAGTTACAGATACCACGAGACAGCACGTCTCCTTATCAAAGCATCTGTGACTGTAAGACAATTCATTCTCACATGGAGCAAGAGCCTCCTTTCCTACTCAGCCATCCTAATTCTCTCCTTCACGGACACAGAGAAATGCAATTCACGTTCAGCCTAACATCTCAAAGAGTCGAATAGGTAGTATTGTTCCATACGTGACTCTCCTGCAGACTAAACTCCATGGTTTCCCACTCCAACTGTTCCTTTCACGGGGTTTCCACAGTCTGAACCCTCGGGCCATTTGGACGCAAGGCGCTGCAAACGCGTCACCGCCCGCTGGAACGTGCTGCCCAGCACTGAGCAGCGCTCTGTCCTGGCTTCCCCAGCCCGACCCAGGAGGCTGCTCTCCCCGCCCCTTCCCATGCAGACTTTGTGTTACAGGTGCAGTTGCTGGTCAGGGTCCGTGGATAGAAGTCAAGTGCAGCACGTGACACACGCCCGCTTACTTCCGTGTTCTGAATACTGGACTCCCCTTTTATCCTGCCACGGCTTTTCTGTATCTTGACTCAATCAGTCCAAATATCCCGTTTTGGTGAATGCTGTGTTACCAACAATTTGCTAAGCATGCTTTTACTTACTCATCTAACTCAGAAATAAAACTAAGGAATAGAATCATACAAAGATCCAGCCCCACCCTCCTGGCTATGTCTTTCCATATTTATATTATTTTATTCATTAGTATTTATGGCACATGGTGCTCAACTAGTTATAAGTCTATTCAATTATATTATTGAGACTAACAAGTCTGTACTTCACTAGTTATAAAAACACGAAGGTTACAATTTTTCAAGATTTTTCTCTTTTCTGATGCATTTAAGTTACGCATATTATCTATAATGACATAAAGACTTAAAAACGTCCACTCTTTGCATAAACAGTATTTTTTTATTTTTGCCATCATCTCCTGTACTTTGTCACCAACAGCGATCTCCTTTTTTATGCGGAGTCACTTGGTCTTCCTGGGGGGTGACTAGTGGTTATGAGAAGAGAAGGGAGAGCGGTGGGATCTCCAGTTATCCTGAGAAGCAGCGACCCACACCCTTCACCCCAAGACACACACACACTGAAAATCATGGGACTCGGTGAACGGTTAGGTCCCTTCCGATGCTAAAATAGTCTAGGAATTAAAACATTTTTATATGTGTGGTGCTATTAGGACTATATCTTCAATACAATAAGCAGAGAAACTGCAACCATACCACTTACCTAGTACTAATAATTGATAAAGACTTAAGTGCATTTGTTAGCCAGGAGTCCGTCAGACCTTCGATCTCTGCCCTTAACTGCAGCCATGCATCTCTCTTGGCCGGGCCAAGGAGTCCTGCAATACCAAAAGCGAGGCAGAGTCAAGAGATGAATGTTTCCCAAGAATACCCGGTTTCGTCTCCCCTATGTCTAGTATAGATCATTTTTATTCCAGCCTATATCAGGAATGGAGAGAGAGGCTGATTTATGTCAACACTGATCCTTCATTTCAGAATTGATTATCCATTCATTCACTCCACAAATATTTATTGAACAACTTCTTGAAGGCAGGTACCGGGCTGTAACAGTGAAAAGGTGGGTCACGGTTTCTGCCCTCGTTGAACACAGAACGTGGCACAGGGTACACTGATCCCCTGAAGGGCTCGGACTGCTCCCCCACCTCGGTCCCACTCCAGGCTGTGACGCGGTAGGTCTGGAGCTACCAGCCTCACAGAAGGGTATCAACACCACAAATAGTGTGGCTGTCTGAAAATGTTTAATTTCTTAATAAGCACAATCATTGCCACTCTGAAACCATACTAATGGCGTTATCACATGTGGTTTATAGAACGTTTCTAATATTGGTACTGAAGCTAGGACAAATGCTTTGTTTCATAAGAAGTTAAGAATTGTGTTGAAGATCCTGAAGTATATGACGCAGTTTTAGACAGTGGTTAAAGACTATACTCAAGTTATGATGAGAAAAGAAGCAGGCATGCTCATTTTTTTAAATTTAAGCCCTTCCTTTTACAGTAAAACAAGATATGTAAGTCCATTACAAAAGAAAGTTTCTTATTTTACTTGCACTTCAGAATGCTGGAAACACATATATAGATGGGTAATTTTTTAAGATCAAAATTTATAGTTTCTAGCAAGTCTCCCTTGTCCTTATCCCAGTATAGGGATACTAATATGTCACAGGAAGTGGACTCTCATGTTACTGTTTAAACTTCTTAAGATATAAGATTATTTATCAATAATCTTGTTAATTTTGAAATAATTTTAGTAATACTCTTCAAAAAGGAAATAATAACATACCTGAATGTTAAAAATTCAAATTTTCCAAAAGAATATTTATTTTAAAATTAAACATATCATCCACAGTTGATTTTAAATAGAGTATCTATTTACCTGATTTTATGAAAGTGTTTCGGATAGCGCGTTAGAATGAATTAGGAACCCAAGTTGTCCCCCGGAGCCCCGGGCAAGTCGCTAGCCTGCAGGGGCCTGCTTCTCATTGGGAAATGAAGGTTCCCCACACAGAAGCTCCCTTTTGGTTTTAACATTGTTATTGTCTGTGGTTCTACATTGTTTTCTTCTCTTGTAGTTTCTGAGTATCTGTTGAGCATTTGTTATGCACCTCAAGGCCAGCAAGTCACCGGGACAAGGAGAGCGGACACACAGCCACACTTTCCTGACGAGCATGGGTGTGTGTAGTACAGGCACTATAGACGAACATTTCATTTCCTGTATTGTATCGTATATGTGGATATGCGAGGATATAGGTATAGTATGCACAAGTGTATTTGGCTGTAACATTTAATTTTAATTCTGGTTTATGCTCCTTGTTTACCCTTTCACCGTCCCTCACCCCCATTTTTTGAAAAGAAAGAAAGAAACAAACAAACAAAAAATGCTGGGAGAAACTCTTATGTGACCTCATGGCTAACCTTAGGATCTTGACCTAAAATTGATCCTAATAATAGTGATCAAGGTTTATTACATCAGGAAGCAAATTCCAGATCTCGGTTTTGATGTCACAGGTTTTGCTGTCACCTGTAAGGTTGGATGATTACAGAATGATTGAATAGTACTTATGAAGTATCTGAACGTTTGAAAACCATGATGATCATGTGGGAAAGACATGCTGTCAGATAATAGTAACTTTTTAAAAGGGTAAAACAGACTTCATGACATCTTCGTCATGACAAAAAGCACTCGTCTATATTTATTTCCGATAGGGTTCCAGAGAGGTAATGATTATTGGCAGCTCTGCTTCCAAGGCTGGCGCTCTCAGCCACGCAGGTCTTCCCACTGCCTCAATCAGTTCCTCTGCCTGGTTTTCACTGGCGGCTGAAGAAGGTAAACTAAAGGCCTTCCTGTTAATCCTGACTAAATACCTGGGAACAGTAAATTCCCAATGCTTTCGACAAAGCTGCATGTTTTATTTGGTAGTTATTATTTTTCCCCCATCCACTCTAAGCTCAAACTTAAAATCCTGATTAATACAGGTCAGCATGGGCTCCTAATACTTCATTGCACAGTAGGATAGTCTCTAACATGGAACACTGAACTACAGTTCAAATTCTACCTCTATTTCTAGTGCCTTTATTAGATTTAAAAAGCCACACATACCTCCAACATTGTTCTTGTAGGTGTTGTATAATTCTTTTACTCTTCTGTAACGAAAAGCCAACTTCCTCATCCAGTCAACCCCTCCTCTTACACCTGTTGGCAAACAAAGGTTTGCACTACTTGCAGCTGCATGGAAGCCATCAGTTGCAAAACTGTAGGTACTGCAACACCCAAAATATATTAAAAAGAGATAAAAGAAATAATTACATGTGCAAAACTCCATAGCTGAATTTCTGTAGGAAATAGGATACTAAAAGGCATGGCTTACCTTAAGTCCTGCCCATTATCATCAGAGGAAACATCATCTATATGAACTTGATCACACTCCTGTTAAAAACATTAGAAAAGTTATTTGTTTTTCAAATGATGCCTGTCACCATGTTGGAAGGTTGTGCCGCCTTTCCATTTTTGTCAGGCTAGGGCCAGCAGAGGGCAGCATTTGCCCATGTATGCCATCATCTCCTGCTGAGAAAGGGACACCATTTCTACTCTTTAAAATCTAAATCCAGAAGAGTGCCATAAAAAAGGGGCCTGAAAACATAGGGCATATGGGTTTCTTTAGAGAGATCTAAAATATAATTTTAGTCTTAGGATTGTTGATAAGAAATTCTCTTTTGATCCTTCGTAATCACTGGTGTTCCCTTTCAGCCATTTCTCCATTTCTGTTGTGCTACTGAAGTACGAAAGCAAAGCTAATCTGAGGGTACACAGAATTGTTTAGTCTGAGCACCTCAGGTGGTTACTATTATTTATTATTTGCTGAAGGTCTTGATGATTATGGTGCTCTGTGAGATTTCTATGACTTCCTGCATTGCGCTGGGCCAGAGATACCACGAAAGAACCATGCTGCTGTTATTTTAAGTCCTGGTCTTTTAACACAGAAGGAAAAAAAAAAGCTAATCACCACAGAAGTCAATGCTGTCTTTTCTCCTTTTGTTTGAGTTTTAAAATCTTTAAACTAAAAAATTACTTAAAAGAAAGGAGAAATAATGAAAATTTACCACATCCAATGTGCTACAAACTCAGAGGAAAATAAACTTTAGGTATAGACACTCAACAATTGACCTGATTTAAATTACAGTGTGCAGAACAAATGGTAACTTTTCGGTGTAAGAACACAGTTCTTCTTTACTGTTCTTTACTACTGTACGTGACCTAAGGGTGAAATTTGGCTAAGGCATTTAAAATACCTGTTGCTTACAAACCTCGCATTAAATATATTTTAGTCTTTTGGTCTTCTTCTTTCTCCCTCAAATTATTTCAGTCATTCTCTCAGATTCTGACTGTATGCATAGTGCTTACCATTCAAAACCAATATAAAAAATTATAAACTTTGAAAATAGGATGCCATCCTAAAACGAAAAGGCTTCCTTCCCATCTACTATTCATACTTATTACAGGACTGGAAAATATCTGGTAGTGAAATATTTAATATCTCATCTCCAGCTTTCCACACTAGTTTTTTTTTTTTAAATATAAAAACCTTAACAACTAGTCCAGCGAATACAATTTTAATACCTAAGTTAAAAATACAGGTAAATTAATTTTAAAGGTTCATATGATTTGCATAAATTATGGGTTTGGTACATTTTAAATAAATCTCCACATATGCTCACAGGTAAGAAAGGGCCCTGTAAAGCTAATGTGACTGGAAGCTCCCTGACAGGGATGTTTGGGTCACCCAGTTATATGCTCTCCCGGCTCCCACTGAAGGTGCCATCTGTCACAGAGTAATCGCTCAACAATTCTCTGTGGAATAAATGGCAGAAGTTTAGACAAATTATAGTCCTTGACAGAATGACCGCAGTCAGTTAAATTTTCTAACACAAAGCTATGGTGATATAAAACAATATTCTAGATGGTATGAACTTGTAAGAAGATATTTATATCAAGAGTGGAGGGGAGGGTGAGACAACCGGTAAGAAGCGCTGAGCCCCGGGGGCCCGGGCAGGACAGGCATTTAGGGAGCTTCCTCCCCATTTTGACTGAGTCTTCTTTGAAAGGAGTACAGCCCCAACTTTAACCAAAGGAGGCATTATGCTTCCAGAAAAGTCTCAAGGAGAAGCACTGCAAGCAACAGTAGTAGCTGTTTGGGCTCTAAAGGAAAGAGTGAAAAGGTTTAACCAGTTAGCATGAAAGTTGGAAATAAATTTCTTCTCCCAAAATATGGAGGCAGCAAAGTAGTTCTAGATGACAAGGATTATTTCTTACTTAGAGATGGTGACATTCTTGGTAAGTATGAAGACTGAATTAAATCACCATTGAAATGGCATCACGTGAAGCTGCTCATTTCTACCTAATTTCTAAAATCTTTCATCATGCAAATAATTTCCACGTCTCTCTTTTAAACAAACTAATAATATCCAAAAAAGTTTGGAGGAAATTTTTATGACTTACCCTGGTAATTAGATGTTATTTCTACATTTAATATCCTCTCATCCTAATTTTTAGAGAAATTCCTCTGACATTTCAAGTATTAACTCACATGATTAATTTATACGTTTTACCCCAAAACTTATTTTTTTACTCTTGAGGACATCAGTATATCAAACTTATTGGACCATGAGCTTCATATTTGAAGTTATGTTTGAGGTTTTTCCAAATGGAACTTCTCTTTAAATTTATGCCTAGTTAGCTATGCTTGTTGATTCTGGACTCTTGCCCGAGAATTACAGTCCAGTGAAAGAAACCTGAACTTCAATCACTTACATTTTTTAGAAAAATCTAAATAATTGTTCTTCAATTAGTTTTCACTCAGAGGAACTTTGCGGGAATCATTTTGACCAAAACCTGAAATACTAAAAACAGTGTAATGCTTTGGCTTTAACAAACTTGTGTAAGAACTCAAATATTTGGGATAATTCTGGTACTAATCTTAAATTCTTTAATTTTGTTTTATAAGGTGACCACAAAGTTGTCACTAATCTTTATCAATTATAATCCACAGCAGTCTTTGCTCACTTTTGTGAGCCGGAACTCCCTGGTGCCTTCTTTTCTGGAAGTTATTTTAACTGAAAAAACACTTTATTTAAACAGAGCCCTCTCTCCTCTGGGGGAGCAGGGCAAGCATTTGCCTTCCCTGCAGTTGGGCAGGATGTAGTCAAGTGTCTATTAGGGGGATTTACATTTGTATCTTCTAAGGAATTATGTGAAAGCAGCTGCTACTACATATGTTGCAGTTCTATTGAAGGATTTGAGGCTCAAATTAGATTTTTAGGTTAAGAAAAGAAACCTTGAGAGATTAAATACACAAGGGAAAAAAACATAATAGGCTAATGATGGAGTTACTCTCTTGAGGAATTCTCCCCTTTGTCAGAGACAAAAATAGCTTAATATCAGTTATGAAGCCCATGACAATCTTTGCGAAGAAGAGGTTTACTGAAATAAAAATTGGGTACAAGTAAAGTTGACTTTCCAAATCAGATGCTGAAGGATGGTGGACATGTATGCAACTGTACTGAATGATCTTGAAGGCTATTGTTTAGATTTCATTAGTTTTAGTGTTTATCTCACTTTAGGTCAGTAAAAAGCTTTGGGTCTCTTTGGACACTTCATCTGAATGTACATGCATGCGTGTGGCATATGTGTGTATATGCATGCATGTATTAGAACTCAATCAATTATATGTAAGAGACAATCATTTCTTTTTATTAAGTACATAATGTTGCACACTAAGCTTTAGTGTTTGAGTCTCATAAAATTTTTATCACATTCTAAAACATAACTAAAAAACAATAATCAAAGAAAGAAACTCAATACCAAGAGCTCAAAACTCAGTATCTTCTCAGTTAATGTTTCTACCCAAGTTTCTGCCAGGTATTTTAAAAATATATTTTGTATAGTATTTAATCCCAAATTGAAACGCTGAAAGCACCATAGTTGAGCACGTTTTTCTGATATGCAAATATTCACAGCAAACTTGGTGAAGATGTTTGCAAATTCATTATACACTACTTTCACTTTCTCACTTCAGTGTTCTGTTAAGAGTTGGGTGGCAAATTTATTCCATCTGTCTTCCAATGTGCCAGTAAAATAGCGAATGGGTAATTTATTCCATTTATTTCTAGTAAAAAATAATTAATAAAATGAAATAAAAACTATAAAATTTGGATAAAGCCACATAAAACTTCCTTTTTTTGGTCTTTTACAGGTTTGAAAGGACTAATAATCTTAGAATTCTCTTTAGAATGAGGCTAATACATTTTAACCAACAGAAAAACCAACCTAAGAAGTTATCACTCTATATTAAAAATTCAAGTTCCAAAAAGGTTAAAATGTGTTTCTTATTATCATGTATACATAAAATCATTCTGTACACTAGACAGGGATCAGTAGCAAGATTACTTTAAATCAGGTTTTAGAGAGGTGATTATTATTTCTTATTATGAAACTGGAACACTTGTCTAAAAATACTGATCTTTCATATGCCCATTAAAGAAAAAAAAATAAAACCTCTTTAAACAGACAGTGATTTTATTATCCAGTAAAAACAGTGACTCGCTTAAGAGAAAATAACAACACGCTATTATGTGGATTTCCAGCACACACATGTATGGGGTACACCGAACAGCACAATTTTTGCTTGTATATCTCAACTGTAACTAAAATTGGATTTAAGGCCTTATCACTTAAAAAAAAAACAACACTTCATTGAGTACTAACTTGGCTTTTCTTTCTTGTGTACTTTTGTGAATTTTGGCTTGGGATGGGGGCAGAAATAAGACAGCCCCCAGAGTTTCAAATCCCAGTTCTACCACTTAGCTAGAAGGTAACCTGACACATGATTTTTGTGCCTGTGAACCCAACCATTCGGCTGCTACAAAATAATGTAGTAAACATATTAATTTCAAAAGGATTGTTAAATAATTAATGGAGAGTCCAATATAAAATGTTGGACAGAAGGTGAGGTTTCAGTAATAAAAATCTCTCTCTTCATTCATAATATTATAAACACTTTTATTTTACTGTGAAACCATGAGATAAAAAATAAATTACAAATAGGACACTCAAAAAGAGAAAGAAATTTCTTTCCGCATAGTGGTGCTTGACTGGGAAGTACTCCTGCCTAGCACCCGAGCTACTCAGTTATTTCAAATTTTATTGTCTGAGTGCCTCATGACTCAGATCATTAGCACCCAGGTTAAATACACCTTCTTATAGTACCTATGAAGTTATCCTGAAGCTTTTCTCCTTGGGTCCTTTCATTTTGTTATAGTTTTACTTTCTCTTCATTTCAGGTTGGAAATGGAAAGCGAAATTAGGGAAAAAAGGAGAAATAAATGCAATCCAACCAGTCAGTTGTGTGAGGTAAAACGGCCCCAGCACAGTTTTATCTGAAAGGGGAGAGGACGGGGAAGGGTCATGTCGTCTAAAATTGGGTGTCAGGCTATCTGCAAAATGTAATGACCCATGCGAGTACCACGAATAAGATGTGTTACTACTGTCCAGTGATTGACCTAAAAAGTATCCTGGTTTACATCCTGGAAAAGCTAATGCTATTTCCGAAGGTGCGAATGGGTTGTGGTTGAGACATTAATTAGAAGGACGAGAAACAGTGGGGAAGGCTGCACAGTATGGACAGCAGAGGGGGCCTTCTGAGATATTTTTGTTCTAATTATGTGCCAGCACATATCTATAATTCATTAAATAAATTTAGCTTTTGTTTATATTTGCATATACAATGTTTCCCCTTCACAAGAGCTTTACTGTTCTCATATGCTGAATTTCTCTCTTTCGGTTTTCTTTGCTTTATAGAAATCATCTAACAGCTTTAATAGTTGGACACAACTATGTTAATCCTTTAAAATTCTTACCTCTAAATCATTAAAAAATAAATGTGTATCAGCAAGATTAAAAATCATTTCCTCCATTCGGAGTCCAAGGGTTACAGCCATGGGGGGATCCTGAAAAAAAAATGCATACACAGTGAGGTAAGATTTGAGTAAATACGGTTATTATTAAAAATATTTTACATAATAAAAGAACTCAGGAACACTGACAACAGTGTGGTGATTGTTGGGGGAGGAAGGTATAAGGGGACTAAATGGTAACGGAAAAAATACAATAAAGGTCAAATAACAAATATTTTAAGTGCGTATTGTTGTGGGGATGGGGAGATGTATGGCTTTTTCACTCAAGATTCAAAAGGTTTCCCAACTTTCTAAAAAGGTGCCTTTCCAAAGGGTTTATCTAGGATATAATAAATATACAGATGCATCTGTGAATTTACAGGAATTTACATGCAGATAAAGATGACCTAGTGTACATTTTCACACGAAGCTGTAGGTTCCCGAGAGGAGGAGGAGGAGGAAAATAAACTATTCATAGGACCCCGTTTGCATATGCTCCGTGGGAAGTCCTTCGGAGAAATGTATTGGATGGAATGCTGAAGAATGCAATGGACATCTTAAAAAGAAGAAATGATGTCCTTTTAAGAATGATGATACATAAGGATTAGGAGTGGGAGATAAGTAGCTCTTTCGGATATATGTAGGACTTGAGCAAACGATGTCATCTGGAGTTGGGAGAAGAGCTGGCGGGAGCACGGTGGAACCGCCACTTAATTCTGATCAACAGGCAATATTTACCTGCATAAATATATAATTTGGTCTAACCTGCATTTGATTAAAGGTGAAGAGAGAAGGGTCGAGGATAATGAAAGGAACCTATTAATTAGGTAAATGTAATCTAAGTAGAAAATGCAAAGGCTTAGAAGTTTAACGAAAGTTAAGGGGATTACATAAAAAGTCAAAGTGACTTATTTTTTGTTTATAAAAACCAAAATAATGTACAGCAGCAAGAGGATGAGAATGAAGACCGGAGTTGGTGCTTTACCATGACTGACCACAGCTGAAAGCCTGGCAACAGGAGGTAGAGGACTTTTAAAAGCGAGGAGAGTGTAGAGATTGGGTCAGGGAAGCAATTAATGCTCAAAAGTCGTGTTTAAAATGATCGATGTTGGAATGATCTCTCAAGAGAACTGCTACAGGGGAGACCCTGAAGACAGAGAAAACAGAAAACCTAGAAGGAACAAATCCTTAGAATTTGAGGCTAGAATGAGCATAATGTTAGCAGGGAGAATACGGTTTTGAATAAAGCTGACAGTTCTAGAAGTATACTATTGGTTTTGGCTGAGAGGTTATTTTGGAAGACCTCAGAAGGTGATTTGGGTTGAGTGGCTGGGCCAGGAGCCAGATTGCAAGGATTTAAGGAGAGAGTACCGAACTTGTGTTTTCAATGTTCTAATAAATGGCATTTCAGGAAATAAATTTGGACTCGGAAAATGTAATACCTACTTGCCATTAATTTATGATAAGAACATGCAATGCAGGTCAGGCCCAGGAGCATTCATATGCACCCCCAAACTTATCGCCCTGGGCACGCAGAAGCGCCTCCTCACCCCACACCTATGCTGCAACAACCAAGTTTCTTCCTATGCTTCCTTCCATAAAGCTTTCGGGGGGTACCCTAGAGTGTGAACTTGTTTAAAGTGAGTGTCACCTCATATTCTGCAATGACTATGACATAGAAAATCGGAATTGAGTGCTAAGTTAAGAAAAGAAAGGAGTCACTGAGGGGTGTTGAGCAAAGCTAAGACTTGACACAGGAGAGAGACAGGACAATAATGATATGCTAGGTGTCAACATGATTTTCTAATGGTTAACATCTCTTCTTCCTCAGAGACTTCTGTGAATTTCATAGCCTGGGACTCTGCCTTCCCCAAGAGAGACGTTCATTGTTCATATACTTGATGGGACCTCGGTCTTGTGTCCTTCAGTAAAGAAGGCTCTACTTTGACTGCACTGCTTGGTTCCTGTGTCTTCCAGTGCCGGGGTCGTTTGGAGCAACATACCCAAAGATCAAATCAATTCCACGTTATCTGACACATAGTCACTCAAGAACCAGAACAAAAATATGAAGCACCCATTTTGTCTCAAGGACTTTCAGAACTCAGAGGGAGTTCTTGCTCTGTTTCCTTCAAGTATAAAATTCTCCTTTTTTTCTTATTTCTTCTTGTTGTTGTTCATGTTTTTGTTGGTACTGTTGAAAGAAAACCTCTAAAGGTTGAATACATTTTTAAAAAATTTACACTTGTCTTTTTTCTGTAAAATAATTCCTCTTTCTCTGTCTTTGGGGGTTGGGGTTGGATAGGCTGAGGACATAGAAAGCTTGTAGGTATTCTGTCTAGTCATGAACAAAATGTCTACAAAAATATCAGGAAAATCAAATGCAATTATAGCATGAAAACATATAATTCCATTAGTGACGCTCCATGCTTTTGAGGAATGTTCACCGATGCAAGACAATAGAGCTGAGCTCCACGCCACTCCGTATGTTTCTGATGATCGCTGCCCTCAAGACATGTATTTCAGCTGGGGGTTGAGAATGTCTTATTTAAAAGGCTTTCCTTCTCGAGACAAGGTTGGTTAAATACGGATCCTCAGGTTGGCCAGGTTTCTTTTTTAAATTTTAAATAAAATTATTGACTTTCTTATGTCCATTCCTCACATTCTTTGCATTTACAGCTCAGATTTATGGGGACGGAAGAAAACACACTGTCCCTCTTTGGTTGTCACTTTCTTCGATTCCATGCTTCCGATGCACATCACTTTCTATGCTACCCCATCGGCGATAGGAAATCCATGAAAAATGCATTTTGCGCATCTGATAAGCATGCAAACAAATATGATTTTTAGAAAACCGACAAGAATTCTCTAACAAGCAAGCACAGTGCCCGGTATGATGAAACTGTATTTGAACACAGCACTGGAATGCAACCCCACGGCACTGGAAGGGGCTGGGCATTTGTTTTTCAGGCTACGGCGATTCCACATCACATGCTCCGCTAGAGCCAGGACTTCGTAAGCACTTTGGCAAAATGTCATTTGTGAACTGGGCAAGTTAAGGTTTGAGGTTTGCAGGAGTGTGAACTAGCTGTATTTAAGGTTTCCAAAGAGCAAGGCGTATTGAAAGGGAGGTGTTTTGTCTGCCATGCCAAAGGCTTGGCACAGACCGGCTGGGGATAGTTACTCTGCAAGCCAAGGAAAACCATGCCTGCAAGAGGTGGTGATCTAGTTCCTAAGAGAATGTCTAGGGAGGGACTGCTTTCAAATATCTCATTTTACTTTCTCCCCCACCCCTATCTTACTAAGTCACTGGGACAGTGGATTCTAAGTAGGCAGATGACAGTATCACAGTTTTCCGGCTAAGGACCGACCCGTGTAGGAACCCACTAAGATGACCAGGAGTTTGGTGGGAGGGGCCTTAGCAAGGTCTCCGCAGTGCTGGGCTCCCTGCGCCTCGAGGGGCTGCCGCAAAGGAGCTGCGGGCGCCTTCAGTTCTGTGGTTTTATCGGGCATTTGGGAGTCAAATATACTTCTGGACTGAACCCAAGTTTTATACAGAGATGTTTGCTCATTTTCATTAGATGTTTGTAGAATTATGGGCACCCTATGAATCAAGAATTACTGCCTTTTTTTCATTTTACCTGTAGGGAGTGTTGAGTTTAGGGTCTGAAATAAAGTGATAGTGAAGACTTGGACAGAGGAAAAAAGTGGGATAATAAAGGCACCAATAGGGTTTTGTAAAAGCTCTGATGCATATTTTACATATATAACAGTTCCAATAGGTCCAAAGTGTCTACAGCAGAGTTTAATATGGGGCAAGCTGAACTTCTGCCAACTTACTCTGTGCACTGCTCTATTAAAATACTGAAACTGCTCCCAAGACATTTGGTGGGGGCGTGCATGCGCGCGCGTGTGTGTGTGTGACAGAGAGAGAGAGAGGGGGAGAGAGAGAGAGAGAGAGAAGAAAGATTTTAAAAATGCATAACTCTTGGCCTTTAAATGTGTGATTCTAAGCTGGATGTTACCAGCATATAACCAAGTCAGTTTCAAGTACGGCACTTCTCTGTATCTAAACACTAGTGCCTATTAGCCACGTTAGCACAGAGCATAAATCGGAGCCAGACTGTCTGTCTATGGGCCGCTGCTCTGTTCTGGGCCATCAGCTGGAATTCCTCTTCTAGGGACACAATATAAAAATACCTCAGGAGAGAAAGCAATTATGCGCTGTTGTTTTTAATTTTTTCTAAGTGAGGGACTTTTTTATTTTTTTTTTAAGAACTCAAGTCTTTGGACCAGTTACTCCTTTGGGACCTGAAGCACATGGAGACTTGCACACACAGACGCAGAGATGTGTCAGTTCATTACAGAAGAAGGGTGACAAACTTGCTCCGTGAACCAAGGTGGATACAGTGAGGGGGCTTGTTAGGAAATTAACTCTTTTAATCAGTGACAAGAGGTGAAGTTCAGTCATGAATCAGAAGGGAAATTTGACAGTTGCGGTGTCTGTCTATGATGCATAGGCAGTGGGCTTAAGCGTTCTCAGGAAGAACTGGAGAATGCTTTCAGGAGCAGTCGTTATTTAGCATAGATTTATTGAGTGTCTGCTGTGTATCAGAAACATTCAAATTCTGGGCCAAGAGCGGAGAATCAAAGAAGCAAAGTCTCTGCCCTTATGGGGTTTATATTATCACTGGATGAGCTACCTGATCAACATACAAGCAAATATATAGTATTTCAGGTGGTGAAAAGACATCAGAGTTGGCAGACACAGAAGGCTGTCGGGATGGGTGATGCGGGCTCACTTAAAGAAAGTACAGGGAAAACCTGTCTCTGGAGATGGTAGTTGAAGAGGCCTGAAGAAGGCGAGGGGACTTACCATGCCTAGACACCAGTGGTGGCGGGGAACATATGCAGAGGTGAAAATGAGTCTACTGGGTGTGGAACAGTGTGGGGCAGAGGGACCCAGGCCAGGGGAGTTAAGTGAGGCAAGCATTACAGAGAAGAGAGAGTGCTCAGCTGGGTCAAAGGCGAGCGAGAGGCCCCAGCAAGATAAACCATGCATTTGGCAAGAGAAGGTCATTCCTTGGACTTGAGAGTCATTTGACTGGAAAGCTAAGGAGGCGCAGAGGGAGAGCAGCAGCTGGAAAATGGGCTCCAGGGGGTTTTCTGGTGACTCGACCACTACAGCATGGACTATGGGGACAGCGGTAAGTCTGAAGGGTGGGAAACTGGGGACGTGGGAGTGAATGAGGTCATTTCAGAAGTAGAGTCCATGAGTAATTGAGAGGGTCTGGCTCCAGGATAGGAATAAAGGTGTAAAGAAAAGGCAGAGGGTATAGTTATGGTGTGAAGAAGAGAGCATTATGCTAAGTGAAATAAGCCAGGCAGTAAAAGACAGAGACCATATGATCTCACCTATAAGTGGAAACTAATCAACAAAACAAACAAGCATGCAAAATATAATCAGAGACATTGAAGTAAAAAAAAACAAACTGACAGTAACCAGAGGGGAGGAAAGAGGGGGATAACGGGAAAGGGAGGGGAAGGGTCATCAAGGAACATGCGTAAAGGACCCATGGACAAAGCCAAACGGGGGAAGGATTGAGGGTGGGAGGTGGGGATGGGTGGGGCTGGTGAAAGTGGTGGTTAGAAAATGTTGATGTGGAGATGATGGGATGGAGTGCAGGGTGGAGGGGATAAAAGGGAGGAAAAAATGAGACAACTGTAATAGCATAATCAATAAAATATACAAAAAAAAAGAATTATTTCAGTTGCTTTTTTTTGTGTGATGGGGGAGGGGCTTTGTGCAGAACTGAGAGGGAACTTCGATGTTCTGAGGGGGGCGAGGGCCTGCACTGCCACCTGGGAGAGCTGGTTAGCCCTGGAGTGCTGTACCCACCTGGGCTCTGCGGCCACGCGCGCCGCGGAGGGCCAGGCAGGGAGTGCAACCACGCACACTCACTGCGAAAAATTTTGAGGCTTTCAAGTTCTGCATTCATTATTTTATATGTCCCACAACTACTCTCCAGACACCCTCTACTTCTCTAAATACTGAGCTCAGTGAATACCTTACAATATGAGGTAAAACAACGAATACAAATAGACACAAATATCTTTAGAAAACATTGTTTCCCCAACATTCAAATTTCCTTGAAACCAAGTAAAACAGGTTACATTTATTCAATGTTTATTATGTGGTAGGCAACATTCTGAGTTTTAATACATGAACTCATTTAACCCTCCTAATCAAATTAGTACTTTCATTATCCTTCTCGCTTTAGAAAAGATAACTGGGTCTCACAAGGACAGAATGAACCACCCAAAGGCACAGGTGTAGTGAGAGAGGTGGAGCTAGATTTTGAACCCAGGTCCCCTCTCTCCAAAGCCAGAAGGTACTGACCATTATGCCCCAGCGAGATGGTGGCCTGCATGGTGTCAACAGTGTCATCCCATCCATGGTTCCGGCACTTGGTTAATTCTAATTCACTACTTAATTCAAGCTGCTTTTCCTCAGCTGACATGCGTACAACTCTGTATTTATCTTCATGACTATTCTGTAATTTAAAACATAGCTGGTGCTTTCAGAAGTCTTTCTAGATAACTGTGTATCGATTGTTTAGTATGAACGTAACCAACTGATTCTTCCTGAGGAATAGGTCTCCCCAGTGCCGCTTTTATGTAAGATGTTGTCTAAAAAGAGCAAGTAGCATTGGGAGCTTGAATTTTAATTTGACAGTATAAGGCCACTGCTCACTTCTCCTCCAGTCTTCTCCATGACTTGGATTACTTCCTTTGCATCCTTACTGTGCAGTAACTTTAGAAAATCATGGCTTCAGAGCACATGACACATTAATGTTCCAAAATAAATCAAATCCCTAAAGCACAACTTATTGTCTTCACAGCAGTTACTGCTATCTGAAATGATTTCATTTGCTTGTAAGCTCCGTGAGAGCACGGTGCGTGTCTGCCTTGTGTTAAGTAAATATTTGTTCGGTGAATTCAGTCTGTCTGTGGGACTCTAGTTTCACCATTTTAATATATGCTTTGTGGTGAAGTTCAAGTTCCCCAGTGTACACTCTGACCCCTTCAAATGACCCCTGGGTGGCATGTGGTCCCCAGCTTCACAAGATGGGCCTGATATAACATCCCTTATTTAAGTATTTCTTACTATGCCAAGATACTAATATCTCACTAGCTAAAAGGCGATGCCAATTTCCTTACTGATATCCAGAAAAATGTCAATGATCAAATGACTTTTAGAAAAATGTAAATAATAATTCAATAAATAAAGTCACCTAAGTTATTTTTCATGGAATTCAATAAAGGTAGTTTCATTTTGACGTGAAAATATGAGCCTAAGAACATTTTTACTTTTCTTAAATTGCCCTAAGTATTATTCAACTGGTCAGCTCTGTGGTTGGCAAAGGGGTTCTAAGGAAAGTAGCCCCGCAGAGCGGTATGACCATAAAGTCCCCAGTAAGCAGGTCACAGTGGTCATGCCCCAGGCCTATAGCTTCTTAATAAAAGGCTTTCCTTTGGTTTCTACCTTAAGTAAGCCCTGCCCAATGTTTCTGTGCATTGAGGTTATCACACCTTTGAAATGTCCCCTTTCAGACCCCTCCTTCTAAGGTGGATCACCCTCAAGAAAGCACAAAACCTTAACTATCCTGTAATCCAATCCCTACCTTACTGTCTCCCACCTTCATGCCATCTTCCTTATAGCCCCTCCTTAATCGCAAATGCATAAAAAAATACTGCCAACTCTTATTCTTTGGAGCACCTGAGATCTTGCTCCCTGGTAATGGTTATCAGTTTGGCTTACATAAACTCAAATAAAAATTCTCTACAGGTTTGGACATTTCTTAAGTTGAAAGTTCTAAGAGGCCCCTTTTGAGTAGCAGAGAATTATATACAGGACAAAGACTTGTTATGAGACTGATATAGTTTCCCATGTATGTACCAGCATTTATCATTTTGTAACCTTGGTCAAGTTTCTTAAACCTTCATAACCCGGACTTCCTCATCCATAGAATTTAGATCACTATAAATCACAACACAGAAATTATGAGAATTAAGTGGGATAACATTTGTGAAAGTGACTAATAATAGTTGCAATTTTTTTGAGTGTTAATTCACACCAAGGGTTCTGCTAAGCCTTACACATGTTTTCTCTTTAACTCATTCACTGTAGATAGTACTGTTCCCAGTTTACAAAAACTGAGACTGAGGGATTAAGTAATTTGCTGAATGTCAGAAAGCTGTATGCATCGGCACTGGGTTTTCAAAGTTAGGTTTATCTCAAAGGCTCAAAGGCTCTCTTAACCACCACCCCTATTGCTTATGAAATGCCAAACACAGGCTCAATCACGCAGTAGGTAGGTGTTCTCTACATGTGAGTTTATTTTCCCCACACCTTCCAGGGCTGACCCTGGTTGTTTTCCTATTTCCATGCCCTCATGAAGTACTGATATCTGTCTTCCACACTTGGTTTCACCAAACGTTTCCTAAGTTTTACCCGTTGATGGAAACACAGCCCAATTGTTTGAGAGAGAAGAATTAGAATTAATCCAACTTAAAGAACTCACATAACTGTCTACACAGTACCTCATTAATTGTCCTTACTCCTTTTTAGGAAAAGTCACTTATATTTTGTGTCCATAGTAGATGAACTGTCTATGCTGTGTGATGTGTTGTAGCAGAAACAACACTACCTTTGGGGTCAAACAGTCCAAAGACCCAGGACGCATCTTGACCACTGATTAGCTGTGCAACTTGCACACATTTTACTCCCTCTCTCTGAGCACGTTTTCTCATCTATAGATCAGGGAGAACAATCTACCCTTTAAAATCGTGATGCTTATTGCCTGGCACATTGTGGGCATTAAATAAACATCAGTTCTCTTCTTTCCCTCACTTTGTCCTGCCCTTTTGGTGGCTTACAGGTTAAGCACCTGCCAGCAGAGAAAATGTGTCTATTTTGTATTCAAACAAAGTTTCCGACCATACTTTTAAATAATGGAATTTGTATGTGAAATGGATGCTGCATGTCCAGGCTGCCATGCGGGGAGGTGACAGGCCTGTGTCCGTGATGGGCTGCTGGAGAGGGAAGTGTACGGACTCTGCTTGTCCGTACACTCTCAGAGCCAGTTCACAGGTCATTCGAGCCAGTTCACAGGTCACTCTCAGAGCCAGTTCACAGGTCATTCGAGGAAGCAGTTTCTTCTTCTTCTTTTTTTTTAATGGTTCGCCTCCCTTGCATCTTTGTTGGCACACCTTCTTATCCCAACCGGAAGCCCAGGCTCTGGGCTGAAAGCAATGTCATGATATTTTTGACCAAAAGAAAAATACTGATATTTTGACTATGCACTTTATTCCTTGCCTTGGGTTCAAATGATCTTACTACTTCAAAAGATCAAAATTACCACAAAAGAATGAAGACTTGAAGTCAGGAAATATTTCAAAAATCTACAGGTAATTGCAAAAAGATTACTTCTACCACTTATTTTGCATAAGGAAAGTGACACAGATATTTAGTTATAGACTCTAATGATGACTATTTTGAAGGGAACTTTATCTGGATTCATGTGTTCAAGTTAGATAGTTTATTTTAAACATTTACCTAATATGAAACTTAGCTGCACAAAAATATTGCAATTAGTTCAACAGGATTTACTGTGTATTCCTCACAAGTCAAAATTATTCCAGAAGAAATGCTTTAGATATTGGTCTGGAAACATTTTAGATGGTACACTCTGTTAGTAATAGAATTTTGGCATGCACTTCAAATTTATGTATAGTTAATTTACTTATGAATTATATACATACTCTTTAAATTATCATCATATGCATGTATTTATAAAGTATATGCATCATGAAACAGACACAACAGAAACTACAAGATACAAGTATGTGTGTGTGTGTGTGTGTGTGTGTGTGTGTGCACTAATCTTTCCTTATCTTGGTGAAGCACCTTATGTATTTCTGGTATGTATACACACATCCTGCTTTGAAGGCCACTGTTTTAGATAATGATGATCATGATAAAGGGACTAAGACTCCTTCTTCTAAATGGTCATTAAGCAAAATTGTTACCTTTCATATCAGTTTAGCAACATTCATTACCTATACTAAAAATTAAATGCAATGCTGATTCACCAAGAGTGCAATCTAGAAGGAAATACATGAGTGTAATTCATCATTACTAGTCTAGTAGACAATGCTTAACAAGTTTGCTAAAAACTGCACGTTTTTAAGCACCTGTCAGCAGAGAAAATGTATCTATTTTGCCCTCTGCCTTAAGTAAGCCCTGCCCAATGTTTCTGTGCATCTAGGTTAAATAGGAAGACACTTCTCTGCAGGTTTGATGTGTAAAGTAACCACAGTCGGATACAACTGTGAATCTGGGAATTGAAAGAGGACCACCGTATTCTGAATTGACTGTGGTGAGATTATGAGCCCTACCGAGTCAGGGATACAAACAGTAATGACCTAAACAACTGTGTTTCCAGCTGAAGAGACTGTTGCAGTTGCACCAATATTTGGAACAGCATTCACACAGGTGCGAACAACATGGTTATAAGCCAGCGCACTGAAAACAACAGCAAGAAGGAGAGGGGTAGCAGTGATGACACCACCTGTCTCTAAAGTATGTGCGTGAGGGGGCTGAGGGTCGTGTTCATACTCAAGGTTACAAAAAATGACTTTTATTCATAAATCCAAAGGATCTATCAGGCAAAAGATTACTTTCTTATTCCAAATGGCATTCTATAGCAACATATGGTACAACAAATTAATTCAAACGATTTCTTAGAGTTCCCTTATTAGAGGATAATTTATAAGTTTATAATGTTTAAAGTCCATTTCAATATACAAAAATGTTTAAAAATCTATATTAAGAGTAATAAGGTTGATTTCATTGTAGAAAACTCAAAGTCATGTAGGAAAAAAAAAGAATGACGTTTCGTATTAGTTTGGTAAAATTTGCCAATTCACATTAAAAAACAATGGGCCATGAGACAGATATAATTTAGAGCAGATTTGACAGAATGTAATAAAAAGGCTCAAGTGTATTTTTAAATGGCTCTTGATTTTTGAATAAAATCAAATGCTAAAAAGGTTTCCTGGTGTGAAATGTCTTGATTCCTTACCTTGCCATACTTCTGGGCATAAGAGCCTGTCAGCAGTGAGTGAAAAACAATGATGGTTTCGTCCAAGTCCCAGACAAACACACGCTGGAGAAAAAGGTAAATATCAGAGAATGATCAAATTCTAAGGAAGCAGGAATCTAGAAATCTCTGTACAGGTAGAGAACATCTCCCTTTGTTGTTGGATATATATAATCCCAATATCATTTTAGAAAAACCTATGCTATGCCATTAACTTTTTTCCAGACTTTCCAGGTCTAACCCCTGTAATACTGATGGAGTAAAAGTGATATAAGTAATAAGCTTAAAAGTCGGATATCTGAATTTGAATAAATTCATCCAAATACTTACTTGCAGTTAGTACTCCAAAAGACACATTTGGACTTTATAATAGAAGTGAACTTGAAATTGTTTTTAAAGTTTTTATGCCTCATGGATTCAAGAAATATTGCAATATATGCACACAATTCAAATTTTAAAAGTATTTAAAAGACTCAATAAGTAATCCCTAAATACGTATTGCAAAGTGTGATCTCTTGAGTCGGCTTAGACCATCAGACGGGTCGCTTGGCCTGCACAGTGTTTGAAAGATTTCAAATTATCGATCAACTTTTCAAGATCGGGAGATTTCAAACAGGCTCCAGGGGTTCCGACAGCAGCAGAGAAACTGGACGTTGTTGCAGTGCTGGCTGATGTAGCACAGAGCAGTGATGGGCAGCCTCTTTTGATCAGGCCAATGCTCCCTGCTCCCCACCGTGGGCTGGCTTCCTGGCCCCGTTCACCCATTGCTTATCACCTGCCGAGTTCTTGAACGTATTTGAATCTGCTGCTGTTGTTCAGATAAAGGAAATGATCTTTTATGAAGAGGTGTAATGACTATTACTTAACTTTACTAAATCTGGAAATTTAATATTCTTTCTTAATTGAAGTATGCAGTAGTTTAAGAAGTAGCATACTGTGGCTAAGAATTGTTCCTTCAGATGTTTTACAATAAAAAAATCAACCTGCTTCATATGGACACATCTCAAAAGAGTTTTCAACCAGAAAAAAAATGGCACATGGAGATTTTTACAGATATAAAAATTTTCACCTAGATCAAATGATTGGAATTTTTCCTGTTTTCATAAGACAATGTTTCTTTTTCACAGAAATTAATTTTACTGTTCAAAATTAATTGACCCGTATAAATATCTTTTGTTACCTATAACTGTCAAAGGAAGTGCTTCTCAGAAAATTACCCCATGAGCAATGGCATTCTTTTTAAAATTTCTGTTTGCGCCAATGTGGATCAAGAGATGCAATTATCTCTGACCTAGAATTTGTAAATCATTATCATTCTTAAGCTGTTATTGTTTTTAATTTGGCCATTATGACGGTCAAATATAAACATAAATTTATATGTAAAGTTTGAAACCTTATGATACTGTAAGTATAAAATATGTGTTCAATAAAAATAAAACATCGCATTACACTCTGAGGATGAATTGGCATACCTCCAAGTCGCTGTCAGGAGGTGGGGAGGGATTGTTTTTCCGGCCTCTTCCTCGGGACTTAGACCCTGAACTTCTACATGTTCTCTCATCAAGATCTTTGATGGGTGTGGAGGGGCTCTGCACGGTATCAAACTCTCCTAGAAGTAACAGAACTTATATCAAGAAGAGCACTTCATTTTTAGATCAGGCATGAGTCTTCATTATTAATTTCATAACCAATTCTTATACAACAGAAATATCCTTAGGAAAAAAAAAGATTTATAGTCCCAAATACCCAAATCCTAATGCAGTCAAAATTTTTGTAGCTTAGAAAAATCCATCTTAGTTTCAATCTCTGTGATCTATTACACCCAAACACCTTTTATACTCCATATGCCTTCAATGTTTTTTTTCTAACCCCACCTACATATTTATCTAAATTTGGATCTGTTCTCACCTCCTCACATCAGAGTTCAGAGGACAAAATGTCTTCTTGGATCAATCCCATGCCTCCACCTGCAAACTCGACTCCGCTATCTCACCTTGTGGGGAATCTTGCTCTATTATCTGTTAATCAAACCCTCTCTCATCTTCCCTCCAACCTCTTCCTTTTCTGGGGTCACAGATAAGTTTAAAAGTCCTTGCTTTTGACCTTGCATTTCCATTTAGAAGCTATCTGCTTGTTGTCTTCTTTTTTTTCATGATACTTCTTAAAAGGATATTGTACACCAGTGCTGTCCAACAGAAATATAATGTGAGCCACAAATGTAACCACATATAAAATTTAAAATTTTCCACAAGCCTCATGGGAAAAAATGTATAAACACGTAAAATTAACTTCTTTTGTATATGAAGATTGAACCAATTTATCCAAAATATTCATTTCAACATGTAATCAATATAAAAAAGTATCAATGACATGTTTTACATAACCTCCTTTTCACATGAAGTCCTGTGTGGAGTTTGCACTTACAGCAGGTCTCACTGTCCCAGTCATAGGACAAGCGCTTAACAGCGACATGTGGTCAGCAGCACAGGACTGGACAGCACATCTCTCTCCACTTCCTGACATCCAATTTGTCATAATCTAGCTTCGGTTCATCCAAACTCTGAAACTACTCTTACACAAAGTCCCCAGTAATCACCTCCTTGACAAGTGCAATAGATGCAGTCCTTAACTTCCTGGGTCTCTGTGCGGGGCTGGGTCCTCTTAGTCCCTCCTCAGAGCCATCGTTTGGCAGCTGACACCCTGGACTCTCCTGGTTCTAGACTGTCTCATCGGCCCTTCTCTGCCCAGGAGACACGGGCTCCTTGTTTCTTCTCCCATTCCTTATAGGCTGATATTTAAGAGTCCCCGCCTTAGGTCGCCATCCTTCTCTCTCATGCCATGCCAGCTGGGTGATCTACCCCTCTCACAGCTTAGTCGCCTTCTATGTGGAGACCCATACATAGGCTGGATGTTACATTTCAGACTTTGTATTTAATTGATTTCTGTGTGTCCCACAGATGCCTGAAAGTCAGACATGTCTAAAACTAATGGTGAAGCATCTTAGGAGGTAGGGAGTGCTGAGCAGTGGCAAATCTGTGTGTGTAAGGGGGCGTTAGGGTAAGACAGAAGTATAGCAAAACCTCATGAGTGACAACTGTCAGATTTACCCTACAACAACAAATATTTCACTCAATCTCTCTGCATCTCAGTTTTTGCATATTAAAGCATGGGTAACAGCAGTTTCCTTTATGAATTATTGAGAGGGAGCTGATTTGTATTTAATTGGATTTAAGTCATATGCATGAACTAAAACCTCTATGACAGTCTGATAGTAAACTATATTACATTTAGGTTATGCAAATTTTAAGCATAAAGGTGTTATGACTATCATGGTTTATCATAAAATTGAAGTAAAATAATTATGCAGTTATTTATCTAAATCATCTAATCTGAAAAAACTAGATAACATTTTGGTAATATTTTTTTCTGAGATGTTCCAAATAAATAGCAAATTCTACACTGCTAACTTGTAATTATTTATAATGGTTATAACATTTCTTTCCGAAACATCGCGTGTGTCAGGACAGCCTCAAAAAAAAAAAGAAAAGTCTGTGCTCCAAATACTATTTGCTCTTAAAACATCGCTAGCCCGGTTCACTGCATGCGACTCTGCTATCAGCTGTGTGGGAGTCGACAGCACAATAAAAAATTCTTTAGTTACAAGGTTGACTGTAGCCCTATCATATAGCAAATCATGTTTCAGCTTACATGCATAATTAGGCATTAATTAGGCTTTAGGAATTTAAACATTCACCAACTTCTAAAATATATCACATTTTTTTTTTTTTTTTAGTTTTTTAACAGAATTTTCCTAAGGTTACTATGTCCTGCAAATCAAATGTTCTTTTTCAAATAAAATACTGATTCAAATTAGCCCTCACTTATTAAATAAGCTAATTTGGGGGTATGACATTCCATACAACCTGTCTTTCTATTTATTATAGATCATTTTTCAGGCGTTAACTATCATAAGGCAGCTTTGTTCTTGCAACAGTGCAAGAGCTGAAAGGACAAAAACTTGCAAAATCCCAAAGTCACTGTAATGTTACGGGTGGTTGATGGTTGACTAGCTCCACAAAGAGTTTGGCAGGAACAACTCAGCTATTCCAAGGAACTGGGGGCCAAAAGCTATCACAGCAAAGGAAGTGAAAAGAACAGGAGGAGGAAGGGAAAAGACTATTCATAGGAAGTATCTGGGTTTCAGTAAAAGTAGGGCTTGATACCACTGATTCTTTCTAAGTTACTGAAAGATCTTAAAAGGGCTCTAAGAATTTGAAAACAATATGTGTGAAAGTGTTTTGATGGAAGTAAAGGTCTAGCATTTTGAAGAACTAAGAAGAGTACCTCCACATTTATTAAACCTTTAATATTTGCCATGTATTATCTTTTTTTTTTAAATGTTTATTGAAATGTGTTTGGCTTTATTCACTGCAAATCATTTCTGTGTGATTAATTCACATTGGTAGCCTGGAACAGTTGTTCTTTCCTTAATATGGCTGGAACTTCATTATAAATGTAAACTCTATTTATCCATTCTGTTCATGGACATTTGGGTTTCTCATAATTTTAGGCAATTAAGCATAAAGCTGCTATAAACATTCTTGTTCTTGTCTTTGTGGACATAAGCTCCCATTCTGCTAACTTACATAAACCTAGCAGTGGGACTGCTGGGTCAGAGGAAAGGCATGGTTCATGTCAGACTCTGAAGACCTTTTTCTAAAGTGGTTGTATTAATTCACTCTCCTACCAGCAACAAGAAGAATTCCAGTTGCTGCACATCCTTGCCAATACTTTATATTGCTGGTCTCTTTTATATTAGTCATTGTAGGGTTATGATGATACCTCATTGTAGATTTAATTAGCATTCTCTTGATGAGTAATGATGTGAAACGCTTTCTGTATTTTTATTTTTTTAACTTATTTGTAAGATTTATTTCAAAACTTCATTTACCAAAGGACACACAGGTGGTATGTTGCAGAGCCAGGTCTTGTGGCCCCATCCATGCCTAGCTGTTTTACCTCCTTAAGACAAAATCCAAAATCATTTGAGTTTGAGGTTTAAGACCATTACTAATAAGGGTCTTACCCATGCTTTTTGTGTTTTTATTTCCCATTTGGGATCTTCTTTTTATGATATAACTGTTGCCCATTAAAAAAATTGGGTTATCTTTTTCTTACTGATTTGTCAGCTCTATTATAAAATTCTTTATCTATCTTTACCTCTAACTCTATCCTACCTCTACCTCTGCCTCTATGATATAAACCTCTCTTTGACTCAATGAATTTGTTCCTTCATTATCCTCTTTTAAAAATGGAAAAACTGAAGACATGTGAGACTAAGCTTACCAAGATGAAATAGCTTGTGTGTGGAATTCTGGTATGATTCCAGGACTCCAGCTTCAACCACTGGACTACACTTCCTCCCCAAACAGTAACAGACCCTCCAGATTACAAACGTAATCAAGATTTATACAGACTTTATACAGTTTGTGAGAATGAGAGCCAACGTATTAACTGAAAGAATTTCGTACTAAAAGAGCAGGTCCCGAAGAGGCCAAGGTTATATCTCGGCTCCCATAGCAACCGTCCAGGTGGAACTGTTCTGACCTCTGTATCTTTTGAAGACGCTATCCTTTTTTCTGATAAAGGGTAAAACCAGTAACTTGAGCTTAGCCGGTCATAAAACATTTGTTGGCACCCCCCCACACACCTTTTTTTTTTTTAAAGGAGAAAGCTGTCAATTCCAGTGCCTTTGCCAAATTTCACTCAGGTAATTGCACTAGGGTACATTAATGCAGCAGGTAGGGAAATGCAGATTGGCAGAGTTAACTGTGGTCAGTTCTTTCTATCTCAATCCTCTTGTGAGCTTCAATTAAATGAATTAGCACTTTGCTTTCCTTCCTATCCTTAAGTGAAATGCCACGAAGCTGTGGAAAGTCTACTGAGTTCTGCCTAAAAAAACTGGCTTATTTTCAAAGAGTGAAGTGATCTTACTATATCCCTTACTTTTCTGAAGCAGTTGTAAAGTTTAATTAGCTAATGTATTGTAATGTTTGCCAAGGTCAGAGTAAAGGATAATATTGTTACAAGTTACTAATTATATCATATCAAAATTTAAAGATGTGTAAAATATTTTAAAAAGGAGCTATAAAATATCTCTAATTTTAATGTGCTAATCAGTCATCAAACTTTCTGAATGCAAATCAAGAGTAAAATATATACCTAAGATAATCTTTATGCTTAAAGCAAAGAGAGATCTTTATAAAGATGATGAACTAAAATATCTGTTCTTAATCAGCCTGGTAATGTTTCTTTTAAAAACACTGTCAAACTACCTAATAAGGTAAAGTAATAAATGGGTGCTATTTGCAATTTCCAAATAACATAAGTCATTACCAACTGCCTTAGGCATGCTCTTGGACCAACACTATACATGATTGAATAATTACCCTTTAATCAGTACAGTAATGAATAACTCGACCTTCCATGCTTTAGATATTTAGATCCAACTTTACTTCACTAGGGCTTATCGCTAAATCAAAACAACCAGCTGTCTCTTATAAAATATGAAGCATGTTTCTATTTTTAAAATGGGGGAAGTCAACAGTACAAGATTTATGAAAAATTGTGTGGTTATTGGGAAATAATTTTCATACTCAAACTAAATGCCTCATATTTCATCAATAATAATGAAAAATCTCAGAGTTATAAACTTATTTATTTTTTGTATGCATGTCAGATCTGAAAAGGCAAAATCAAACTTAAAAGTACCTTGACTAAAGTTCTGAGAGCACAGAATATCCTAAAAATCCGGGAATCTATTGCTCTGATTTTGGTTGAGAGCATAATATAGTTACAAATAGAAATAATTTCTTCTTTCAATTCAAACAGAAAATCTGATGAGATATGAAAATTATCTATCATATCTATAAAATCTTCACATAACCCAAGATTACAGAGATTCCTCCATGTCTTCTAGAAGTTTTACAGTTCTAGTTTTTACATGTATTGTATATACTATGAGTTAAGAGTCAAAATTCTGGTGTTAATTTTTTTGTCTTCTTTTTATTTTTTGTTTTGCTATATGCATGTCCAGCTGTTCTAGTACCATTTTTTAAAAAAGTATTCATTCTGCAATTGCCTTTGCACCTTTGCCAAAATCCATTTTCCAGTATATGCATATTGGTCTATTTCTGGACCCTCTGTTCTATTCCATTGTCAATACACAAACTCTTGATTACTACACTTTATAGTTCTTGAAACCAGGCAATGTGAGCCCTCAAACTTTGTTCTTATTTTGTAAAAATATTTTGGATATTCTAGTTTCTTTGCCTTTAATTTTAGAATCATCCTGATAATTTCTCCAGCAAGTCCTGCTGGAATTTTGACTGGGATTATGATGGCTCTCCATTAACTTGCTTTTAACTTTAAATACTTCATCTGGGTTAAATATGTGTCGGCAAATACAGTTTCAATAAGAAGTCAAGTAAGTTTCAGACAATGAAAAATACAAGGGACTTTAAGTATGTGCTGATCGGATGAAGGTATTAGACTATCTAGCGATGATCCTACAAATCCTAGGAATGCAGGGAACATTAAATGACTGGAGGAACTGACGCAGGTGAAGGAACTACACGCAGGTGAAGGAACTACAGTCTCTCAAGAACAAAGGGCACATGGTTAGTCACATCCAAAGAAGTTAATATAACAACTTTTCTATGCTGTCAAGGTCTTCACAAAATAATTAGTCTGGAAAAAGGTCCACTGATCTTTTTGTATCCACTTATATTCATATGCACACTGACATTTAAGATTAAAATCTGCTAACTGCACCACATCTAAAAGTGTTTTCTGAAACAACCGAAGGTCATCTTATACAGCGGTACTAGCACAGATTAAACAGCAGCACAATTGTCTGGGAGCTTTCAGCTTTGTTTCTAAATGCCCATTTTCTCCACATGTATGTATTTACTTAACCTCACCCGAGAACATTTTTTCATTGCTTTTTAGGGAGAGAGAGATGCATTGATGCAAGGGAACAGAATTGATTGGTTGCCTCCTGACTAGGGACCGACCCAGACATATGCCCTGACTGGCAATTGAACCCGCGACCTTTCAGTTATGGGACGATGCTCCAACCAACTGAGCGACACTGGCCAGGGCCATTTTCTCCGTATGATTAGACACAGCAAAACATATGAAAATATTTCACCTGGATGAAGATCTGTACCTGGTTGGCTAGTCAGTCCTGGGAGAGATTCCTGCAACTGGTAGGTTGAGGTTGAGGATGATGTGCCATCAGCTGTGTTATTTGATGTCATATATGCTCCATACGTTGATGCTGAGTAATACTGTGCATACTGGTTTTGGCCAAAGGCTGTGTAAGACGGATAATCCTGAAACAGTAATTGAGATATGTGTGTGTCTGAAAGCTTGAAAGAAAAGCTATCACTATGGTAAGCTGTCAAATTAGTATCTGGCTCTGTGTGTTTTGGAGTGCAGAGCTTCAAGAGGACCCCAGTGCATGGAGGTCTACTTTGCGGGCACCTTCTGCATGCACAGTGTCGCGAACTACTCTGCTGGTTTTTGCTACCCCAATCAAATACACACACTTCGATCTGTCTAAAGGGTACACATGCTTCGTTTTGCCACTATAATTATTATCAAAGGAATTACATCATCAGATCTTATGCAAAGATCTTTATTGCACCTGAAGAGGCAATAAAAAGATGGAATCAGTTCATATTCATGGTGTCCATTCTCAGACAGCTTCTAACATCACCTGCAAGGAGCTGGAATGGGTGCCCTTCCATGCACGCCTTGGTCTGTACTATAGTGACGGTTACTCCCCTTCTAGGCTACAATAATTTTGTGTTCTTGGCAGGAGGTAAAGGGTAAATGAAAGAAGATGAATAAATAACTTTCCTGCCCAGTCTCTCACAGGATACATGCCACCTGAGGAGGCCTTGACTTAAAGATCTTGGTGAGATTTTCAAACATTTATTTTGTCTCATTTGTTACAGAGAAAACGTGGATCAGAGAAAACTCTGACCTGCTTTTTATTAAAAATTTTTAAGAAGCTTAAAATGATCTAAATAATCCTTCAAAATTCTTTTACATATTAAGATAGTAAACAAAATTTTGTTGCTGTAATTGGTGTTTAATATTTCTAGCATGTTTTAGCGCAACGTGTTGGTCATGATGACACAGCTTTGGTCAGCATTAATACTCCCAAATTCACGTTCCTAAAGGAATAAAGACCCACATTTGATGTGATTTCCAAAATGGGAAATTCTCTGTATAAGTAAATATGTATATAAGCCTCTGTTGAAATAAATATGTGTATAAGCAATCTTATCAGGAAGGATTAAGTAGTATGGCAGAAAACTAAAATTCTATTTATCTGTTAATTTCTAAATTTGATGTTCCTGATTATCACCTGTGAGCCAATAAAAAAGCCCTTAGCAATATTTGGGCAAAGTTCCTAGCAACACATATTTTTCAGAGAAAAGCAGTAAAAACAAACATTTACATAGTGATTACTTTGTGTCAGGTACTGTTCTAAAGCCGTGAGTGGATTTAGTGATTTAATCCTCACAATGCCCTGCACCTATTATCAGTATTTCCACTTTACATTGAAGGGGACAAAGGCACAGAGTAGCTTCAGTGACCAGACCGAGGTCAGACAGCTAGCAAGTTTCAGAGGAGAAACTGGAAGCCAGAGAGCCTGACTAGCACCTGTGTGCCGAAGCTCTCTGCTGAGGCCGTAAGGCAGATGAATTTACATATTGGAAAGGCCCAGACTACCAGCTTCCAGTGAGTATAATGTCCTTTTTGTACTCAAACATATCCAGTGATCTTTGCTTCTCTTCATTTCTACTATTGTCACCCAGGTCCAAGCCACCTTCACTTCCTGTTGTAGCCAATGGACAGGTTTTCTAATTTGTGTCCTTGCTTCCATTTTTGGCTTCCTCCGAAGTCTCTGAAGCCAGAGAAATCTTTTCCAAACATAAATTACATGATGTTATTCTCCTGCTCAAAACTCTTGCATAGCTTCCCTTGGGCTTGGAGTAGAATTGAAATTCCTTCCCAAACACCACAGGGCCCTACACGTGCAGGCCCCTGCCCAACTCCACAGACGTGTCTCCCCACGGGACCCTCACGGACAAACTGAGCTCCAGTACGCTTTCAGTTCATGACACACCAAGTTTTTCTTCCCTTGGCTGTCTGGTATGTGCTGCCCTCTGTGCCTGAAACACCCTTGCCCTCATTCTTCACCCAGCCCTTCGATGACTTGGCCTAAATGTCGGTTCCGTTGAAAGGCCTTCCACAAAATAGCCCCTACTCAAATTAGATTTCTAAAAATATTTTTAATAGGACCCTGTTCTAGCCCCTTATGCTTTCTAATTATATATTTACTCTTGTGTTTACTGGTTTATTGTCTGCTTCTCACGGTAGCCTGTTAGCTCCATGAAGTAGGAATCACGTCCAACCCACCCCACCCCCACCCACTTTTCCCCAAATACAGACCAGTTCCTAATACAGAATAGGTACTCAATAAATATTTGCTAAAATAATAAATTGGTATTCAGTCGTAGTCCAAAATACAGTCTACATTTTCTACTGAAGCCACTGTATTTAAATATTCAGGGAGCACTAGATCTGTTTTATGATATAAATCTTTCCTCTCCTTTATGAATCTTTTATCCTCTCAAGTAGAACAGAGTAATTGTTTCCCTTACGCTATCACTCTACCTAGTAAACTAAAAAAATAAAAAATGTAAAACAATAGTCCAAGAGGAATTTTGTTTAGTAATAAATGATATTTTGGACTAAAATTAACAGCACAATCCAATTATTGATTATAGTTCAAGCAATTAATGTTTATAAACTGTTTTGTCAAGAAAAATAAAATTAGGTTTAGTTATTTTGTTTAGTCTGAAACTAAAGTATGTCTAGTTTAGAATTATAGAAAAGTATGCAATACATTTTGTTATTCCATGCCAAATGATTAAAATAATCACAGCTTAAATGTTTAAAGGGCAAAATTCTAACAAACAGGAACCTAAAATATATAGAATTACACATACCCCCAAATTCTGGGATATTATGCATTTATATGGCAAACTGAAACTATTCTTCCCAAATCAGAAAGAGACATAAAAAGCATAAGTACAAAAATACTACTATACCTGTTGTGAACCACTGAAATTCGTTGAATTGGAAACTGAATTATTTGCATAAATAGTAGATGATGGTGCAAAACTAGAACCTACAGGTAAATAAAAAATTGCATGTTAAAGTACTTACTATAAAATAAAATACTTCACTTTTTAGGATTCAATGAGATAAATATATTTTAATTTTGTTAAGACAGTGAAATTTGACATTGAGAGATTTATAAGGAAAATGTGCTTAACTCTCTCTCTCTCATAACGACAGATAACATCGAGAACAGTCTTAACAAGGATTGCACTAACGTTCAAAGGTTAAGTGTCTGGAAGTGCAGAAGCACTCAAAGAATAAAATATTATACAGACTGAGACTACTTCCAGACTACTGGAACTTTCAGACTCCTGAAACTTTCCGACTCCTGAACTTTCAAGTGGTCATATCAACTCGATTTTTTGCATTTACACACAAGAATCACCTGAGTTAAACATTTGGGCAGTGTTAGCTTAAGAGATCAACATACAGAATCCACTTAGAATTAATTGATGCTTGCAACTCCCTGCCTTTTCAGCCCTCTGTTTTTTCCTTAGAACAAAAAGTGCTAGGAGCTAGAGCTCAAACTCAGTAGGGTTTATACTTCAATAATTTAAGATTTGAGGGCCTTCTAAAATTTACTATTAGGTCAGGAATTTATTCAATGCTTTTTTAAAATTAGGGTAAAAACAAGTGCACTCTTAATTTGCAGATTTTCTTTAAAAATATGTTCTTTTGGAATGTACTTGTTCAGGAGTAAAATGAAACATTATTGAGGCAGCCGATTATTTTATCAATGGCTGAATAGTATTATGTAATCAATGCACAATGACCTGACCTGGAATGTCCATATGAAAGTGTTTGGGGGAATAAATGGAAATGTCTTTATGGTCTCTCATATGCCTACTGTGGCTGTGTGGCTCACTGTGGCTGCAGCATGTGTGTGAACACGTTTCTATCTACATTCTAGGTAAGGAGAGATGTGCCGTTCCAGCTAAAAAAATCTAAGTACTTATTTCATTTTGGTCAATTGACTCAAATGTTAATACTTGTTGCTTCAAATATGCTAATATAGCCCCAAATTTGTGACTATAGCAATATAGACAAAATGGCAGACAGGAATAAGCTTGTAATGTTTTTATTACGTCACTAATTTTTTTCTGCAACTAGTACACAATGATTAAAAAAGAATTTTTAATTGGAGTCAAAAACAAGAGGAAAAATTTTAAAAATGATCATAGATGGAGGATTTGGAACCTGGTAGAGATTATATAGGTATTCCTACCAAGAAACGTAGTATCAATAGGGGAGAGGTATTTCAGGAATTAGACCAAAAAAATCTTCATTCAATGATAAAAGGGACTTAGAAAAGTGCTAACTCAACTTTAAATGGAATCAAAACAGCATTATCTACTTAAGAAATTCTAACAATAAAATAGTGGTTTTGGTCATGACCCTTTGAAACCACTTAAGTAGATGCGGAGCATGTGACTGCTGGCATGGTGGCTGGCTTGGAGGCTGCTTTGCTGGAACAAGTTTACTGCCAATTTTACGCAACTTAAACTTAAGTATTTAAATTGGGCATGGGTCGTATATCTTGATGTGTATTCAACTTTTTTCATCATGTTTCTGTTCTGATGGAATCATGTGAGTAGAGGACTGATGTTTAAAACTGTCTTCATGGCTGTATCATTCTAGTCTGAAGCCAAGGAGTCTCATTCAAAGAATTCGTTCTCACATAGCGTGTCTCCTGTGTAGCTTCTTACCTGGCATCTGGTAAGAATAAGGTGTCTGGCCCGGTTGTGGGGTGGAGAACCCTGGGCTGTAACTGAGGCACCCGCTCTGTAACGGAGGCTGAGTCTGTGGAAGTCCGCTCTCTGTCTTGATGCCTGGCAACATCACGCCCAAGTCTGTTTGGAAAATGCATGTAATGACTGAATGAATGATCTCACTTCTGAGATGCATCTTATATTAGAATACACAACTACTAGCCAGCAGGATTACCTGCTTATAACCAAAGAAGGAGAGGAGAGAAGGTGTGAAATACCGTAAGTGGGCAGGCTGTAGGGCTGTCCTGTCTGGGAGTAGGCTGTGTAGACCGCCGGCTGCTGCATTCCCGAGTACTGAGTCTGGCCTGCATAGGCAGACATCGTTTGAGCTGCTGGTGTAGAAAGAATGTGTGGATAGGGCCTAAATATCAGAAAAATAGCATTACTGTGGCAACAAAGACTGCATATTAATTCAGACAGCTTAGATTCAGTGAAACCTTATAATAGCCAGGAAGTAATCCTCTTCTTTATCCACAATAAATTTTAACAATATAGGAAAGGACATGAGTCAATGTCAGGAGTCCAGACTCTGCTACAAGCCAGTCAAGTGACCTTGGACAAATAATTTAAACTCCCTAAGTCTATACCTCCCTGCAAAATGAGAAATTTGGTTTAGATATTATATCTAAAGTGTTCTCCAGGTCTGTGGTTCTTGTTTACACCAGACATAGTATTCTAATTAATATGTAAAAGAGGAAAATGGAGCACAGGCCAATTAATTAATATGCTTGTGAGCATATTTCTAGTTAATGTGAGTGACGTAAAGCTATGCAGCGATTACAAAAGTCATTAAAATCCCTACCAAATTGTTTTTATCAAGAACTAAAAAAACCTTTAAAAAAAAGGGCAAGCAGCTCCCTGAAAAGAAACAGAATGTCATTCCCTTTATCGTGCCATATTTTAGAGAATGGTCCCAAATGGATATCCAATACCCTGCCTATTCTTAAGGACAGACACTAGCTGCTACAGAAAATAACATTTAAATGTGTATAAATCAGGGATCCAAAATCTTGACACATCTGGTTGATTGCAACCACATTAAGGTATATAACCAATACAGTCAAACTTGAAATGTCTACCACTGTCCTCAATAAGTTGACTACATTAGTTATAAAAAAATAAAAATAATAGAGCATAGTTTTCAAAAATATGTTTATTAGGACTGGAAATCCAATAAATTACTGTAATGATGGAACAAATTATGAAGTGATGGTTGAATAAAATATAATCCTTTTAGATTTGCTTTAAATGAGTCAGTATTTTAGGATTTTCACTAAAAAAAATCAGTGTGTTGTTTTGAACTAGATGCTTTCCTCAGTACACAAATACCCAAAATTAAGCAAACTGTCCAGATAAAAAGGAATGTATCTGTATTTCTATATTTGTACATGATATGTATATATCCAACTAATCTAAGCAAGTATCTACTTATAACACATTTATATACATAAATGTATCCCAATTTAAAGTTGTTACATTGTGCGAATACAGATTAATAAAGATAATTCTGGAAAATTATTCTAACAAATCTGAAAGAATCTACTGACCACTTACTTGGAAGGATAGAGCTGTGAGGAGTATTGATGTGCTGATCTGGGACTGTAGCCACTACTTGTTATTACTGTAAAACACACAAAAAAACAGTGCAAAAAGGTTGCTTCATAAATAATTTCACTAGAGTATACAAACCAATTTTTAAAAAATTACCATGTTAAAAATGTTTCTAAAAATTCATTGATTTTCAAAATAGAATTCATTTTCTAAAGAGAAACAGATGCCCAAATATTTTATTCTAATTGAACCACTTCAAGTTTATTCTGAGCATGAAATAAATTCTTAACAATCACTCCTCTCCACCGTTCTTCCACTTTCTCAGATTAGTAGCATCCTCTTATGTATTAATATACTACAAATAAATGTGTTTGATTAATCTTTCATGATATAAAGATACATTTTTAAAATTCACACTTTATGTTTTAAATTCCGATGATGATAGCAATATGTTGCCCTTCATCCATATTTATTCTAATAGAATTACAGCAACAATTAAGAAAAATGTGATGTTCCAACCTTCGTATTCAAATCGTCAAATGCTATCATTTTCTATTTTCTTTCTTTTACCAATCAGATGAGTAATTAAAAATGCAGGGCCGAAAATATGCTAGTAATAATTAAAGCATGGGTGACAATGCGACCCCTTAAAAAAACGTAACTGCATAATGCAGCAGCAGTCTTATTTACAAAAATATTTTGAACTACCAGAGATAGAACTTTTTTGAGAAGATCATAAAGGTGAAAGTCGGGTCCTATTAATATTTCATCCAAACATGCAGCCCCAAACTGGAATATATCCAAAAGTTTGGAAGTCTTTCCTTAACCATCTGCCTTCACTAAGACGGATGTATTGCAAATATATGGACTCTAAAGTGTTGAGGCAGTCCCCTCAGAGCCAATCCATACTGGGCAAGCACACAGAGTGTCTTTATTAGGCCATCTGCTGTTCATTCACTTTTCAAAAAGATTAAAGTAGTACACAACGCAGCGCTGGAATTAGTTTAGTCTAATCAATCATAGTTATACTTCAAAGTACTGTGTCCTTTCTAAGTTGTTCATAATAATTCTGGAGCTAAACTTTTAGAATTGTAAAAGTGACAAATAGGTTTAGGTTGCTAACTATTTTATGAAACATGAGGTTTTTCTATATAAAAATGCTATTAAGTACCCTTGTGATCTATTGCTTCATAAACAGGTAGAATTTAATGTATTTAAAATGCTATTTGGCCTGTAAACCCTGAGTATGAAAGTATATTATAGTTTTCATAGCAACAGTTCAGAAAGTAAGTTTTTAAGAATATTATGAATTAATTTTGAAAATCATTAAATATGACTAAGGTGTTATGTTCTAAATATTTTCAGCAGCCATTATTTAAGTGAACTTTCTATATATACTTGAAAATTGACCAATGAACCATTAATTTTCTGCTTATTTATTAAAATGAAATATATACAAATATATAAATATTAAATATATATTAAATATATAAATAAAATAATATATAAATATATGAAATATTTATATATTTTAAAGATATATAAAACTTTCAAATCAACTCAATGAGAACAGATTTTTTCTTTTTTCACTATAGCGTGGATACTAAATGCACATTATATAATATCAATAGTGTTATTCCACAGGAAATTCAGTCTGATTTATTAATATCACAGTAGTGAATGCTCTATCCAAAATATAGTTGAATGAAGCTTAATTCCATGTTTTTTCGTCTCTTGTTTAAAAAACTCTGCTTTGGCACACTCAGGACTTGGACTATACTAATCAGCTATTTTCAGGATTGCAGAACACAAGGGCTTTTTCAAGACACATCAAATAATGAAAAGACACATTCACTATGGCAGCTTTTATTAAATAAGCCAAAGAGCAAAATTATTTCAGAAAAAATCCATATATGTAAGCACAAATCTGAATTTATAGACTGCTTTTCCCCTCTAATGAATTAATCCAGAAGCCATTAGAATAATGCACCTATAACGGCATGAAGGCTTAACTTTTAAACTTTCATATTAATGTCTGTATGTTCATTTTCTAAATAGAACATAAAACTTTTGGCTCAGAAAATAAGAATGTTCACATAAAACTTGGAGAGTTTATGCTTAACTAAAATTTTTACATTTTATTCTAACATAAATCTGCACAGAACTGATAACGACAATAAAACTAAAGTGAGCTGAGATTATGCTGAACAAAGTAAAGATAGCTGCTACACCGGCAGCCTAATCCCTGGGATGATTTCTGGAAAACCATAAAGACCTTCCTTTTATTCCCCATGGTCCTTTAATTAATCTAGAGACATTACCTAAAGTACTGAACTCATTATACTCTATGGTTTCTGCCTATAAAGCTAAGCAAAATGGCTTGTCTTCAAAATTTCTTGAAAATTAATTAAAACAAATTTTTAGAAAACATAATCAGATTCTCTAAGGGTGATATCAGGCGATTTTAATGTTTAATCTTATCATTGTGGCCCCTTAGATTAGTGACTCTCTGTGGGGTGGGAGGTGGGGGTGAGGTTCAGGAGTAAGTAGAAACTTTGCTTGCCAGGAGGCATTTAAAATGTCTGGAGACCTTTTTGCTTGTCTTAAGTGGAGGGTGCTACTGTCATCTTGGTATAGATGATACAGATGCTGCTAAACATGTTACAACGCAGACGACGACTACCCACAATATGAAATAAGTCAATTTTTAAATAGTACTGCTATTGAGAAATGCTGACCTAAATCATTGTTGTCCTAAAAAGCTTGCGCCGTGGTATTGGAAATGTTCTATAGCTGAGTTGTCCAACATGAAAGCCACTAAGAAAACACATGGAGCCCTGGTTGGTGTGGCTCAGTGGATTGAGCGCCGGCCTGAAAACCAAAGGGTCGCCGGTTGGATTGCCCAGTCAGGGCACATGCCTGGGTTGCACGCCAGGTCTCTAGTAGGGGGCACGCAAGAGGCAACCACACATAGATGTTTCTCTCCCTTTCTTTCTCCCTCCCTTCCCCTCTCTCTGGAAATAAATAAAATAAATAAATAAAATCTTTAAAAAAACAAAAAAATGTTTAAAAACAAAACACATGCAGCTATTAAACACGTGAAATGTGTCTGTGACTAGAAATGTGTTTTACTTGAACCAAATGTTAATTAATTTAGACTTTAAATAGTCACGGTTAGAGGCTACTTTATTGGACAGCACAGTCCTAGATAATTCTTAAAAGAAAACCAAGAAACAATTCATGAAAAAAACATGAGTGAATTTCAGATAGGATGACTCTTCACAGCTATTTCTTTTTCCATCTTTACATTTTCCACATTATGGGAAGGGTTCCTGAACAAGCCAGAATACTGTTCTATAGTATTTATACCAGTGACCACTGTGAAACTTTGGCCGTATGCCTCAACCACCTTCAGTTCCTCGGTACCTCAGTATTCTTGCCTTTAAAATGAATCAGAGGTGTCTAAAATTCCTTCTAGAGCTAACATTCTGTAATTCTGTCATTTAGCTTTCAATTAACTTGTGATACACTATTTAAGTATATCAGCAATTACTTACTAATTCCATTCCTTTCCTTAAAAATATATTCATATGCATTTACTTTGTTGAAAGTTTACATGGGTTATGGTAAGTAATAACGAATGCAGCAGTTAGTTGCTACCTATTTAGCCCTTGGGAGGAAAGTAAACTGCTAGAAAAAATGTAGATTAGCTCATATGAATCTCTATGCAGAGTGTATGAAGTATTATTCCTTTCTGTTTACAGTGCTAATATTTATATGACTACGTGACAAATGCTTCCAGTGTGAAGTCGTGAGATGGGATCCTCTGTATCTATAAAAATCCGGCATATGCTATGATAACATTATCCTCAAAGACATACCTCAACTCGTTTTTTCCTTTTTTTACTGATGTTTTATTGTAGTACCTCAACTCTTTACGTGAAGCTTACCCACATAAAATCCTTGTACATGAGAATGTGGAAAAATGTAAAATCAAATAGAATAACAGAACCAAGATTTAATTATCACAAATATTTCCCTAGGTTTAATGTTCATCTTTCTGCTATATACATTCCTCTTTACATTAAAAAAAGAAAAAAGAATCCTTTCACCAGATAATAAACCAAAAAAAATATTGCAACTTTAAGTCAACTTAATGCGTGCCCTCTGTGCCCACCTGGGAGTTATCAGGTATTTGTGTTTAAAAAGGATTGATGTTAAAGACACGCTATTGTTCTCTTTGAAGCATTTGACTGAAAGTGGTGCTCTGCTCTCCGAGTCTGGGTTCTAATGCGACCAGCATGTGCTCTCCTGCAGCCTGTTAACCTTTGAGACTTGTCACTCAGCTGCTCGCACAGGAGGACTTTTTAAACCCAGAGAGGAAACAAGGTTATTTAGAAGGAATCACATGGATAGTTTTACATCTTGAATGTTGGGAAAAAAAGGCAGTTTTTATGTCACTTAATGAGCACGTTGACGAAATAAAGTCAGCTATTACAGCCGAATTATTAAATTAAACACTGTATAAAACAATTACAAAGGAAGCCAGCTCTGCTTATTTCTAATAAGAAAGTCAGGGGGGTTATTTTGCTGTCAACTAAAAAATTTAGCAAAATGATTCTAAATATAATTTCTAAAAATGCCTAGTTTTATGACAATCAATTCTCAAAACAGGAAATTTATTGCTAAATTTATAAAAACCCAAGTTCTAACAGCTTTGGTGTTTATGCTGCTTACTCACTAGGAGAATTATGTGTACGAAACAACACACGAGCTTAAGGCTTTACCTGACCCAGTAAAAGTGTCAAGCGCTCCATCTCCAGTCGTGGTTGTGGTTTCACTGCTGTTCAAAGGCTCTGTTTTGACTGCAAGGAGAGACACTACGTAGAAGAATAAGTACATGTGAGTTTTATTTCTAAATTGATATCAAAGATGCTGACTGTTCTACTAGTGGTTTTTCTAGCTACCATGGGCATGCAAGAGAGAATCTGAGAAGTCGATGAGGAGAATTTTGTTAATTTAGCTTCTAAATGGACATGCATTTGTAGAGAATTTAATATAAAAATCCCCTGGCTAAGCTAGTTCTCTTGACTCTGGCTTTTAAAGGCAGTCAGCCTTAAAAAGTTGAACCAGCACTGCAGAGTTTGCCTTTTCAACTCACCTAAAGCACACTCTCACATTATAGTCAAAAGACCAAAAAAAAACAAAAAACAAAAACAAAAAACCAAAACCCGTCAATCAGTCTTCGGGACATTTGATTCAAAGCATAACAAAGAGATGTACTAGCTTATAGTTTATTCTTTTTCAAGAAGATTTTTTTAAAAAAGATTGCATAAGAATACAATGTAGGCATATTAAAATATAGAAACCATAGGCATAGTCATGTGATGGGTGAAAAATGAGGCACTCAAATTTTTTGCTTTTAAAAGAGACTAAAGAGCTATACATAAGGTGCTGGGCTTTTTATCTTAATGACATAAGAATTTTTAATTAATTATACAGAGAATCTAGAATAAGAGATGATTTCTATAGCAATAAGTATATCTTCTGCAAACTCTTTAATATGTTATTTCTACTTCGAGGTAGTACATTTTAGCAAAATCCTCACTTGGCAATGATGTGGCCTGGCACACATTACTGTCATTATTCGATGTGAGTGGGTGGAGAGGGGCAGTGAAAAAGCCTCTACTCATTTTGTCACACCATATTTTCCCTTTGTGGACAAAGCTCTGCTACATATATCACAGCAGCAAGGGAATAAACTGAATTATTTTCTACTTAACACCTCTTATGTTTCCTGGAATGATACAGTTAAGTCACTCAGAAGCAAGCAAGAAACTATAAAGGAGAAAGCTGAAGACTGGCCAACCATGAACAAATATGACAAAAAGAGTGGTGGGTCAGAGTGTACCCACCAACCAAACAAGTCAGCAAGGTTCCTCTGTTAGAAAAGCAATTAATTAGTGGAGAAACATGCAGTAATGATTACACTCTCTTTCCACATGAACAAAATTTTCTGGACCCTCCCTTTGTGAGCCCTGGGGTTAATTTAGTATCCATGATTCGGTTATGTCATGAAGCTCTGCTGGAAGATGTTGAGAACTGCAACAGGTTGGAAAGAGGGAGGAAGGAAACTTAGGTTACTTCTCCTGGTGAAGGGGAATTTTAAGGTTGACCCCTTTTTCAATAGTAACAATACCCTGAAGAGCAGTGTCTGCTTATTTGTATAATAAATAATAAGTTGCAGTTATTACTTTTTAGTAGTAATTTGTATAGTAATCCATGTTATGCTTATAGCTGATTACTAATTAAATTTAGCACTACAAACTTATTTACTACCACATTATTATTTATGGAGAGCTTACTATGTGCCGGACTACTTACATTTAACTAATCCTTAAAACAACCTTGATCACTGTGAACCACCATCCATTTTATACATGAGGAAACTAGCATTTGTGTAGGCTGAGTGAGTTTTCCACTGCAGGAGACCAGGGAGCTAAGATCCATACACAGGTCTTTAACTCTGAATCCACGATCTCTCCACCATAACAGATAGTCCTCAGGTATGAAAGTGGCTTATGTTCATCACAGTGACTCTTTCCAATGTCTCAGAGAGTGATAAGAATGAGGTTATTTCATAGATGAATTAGGCACACTTTGTTAATAATGAAAACTGCAAAATCTGGGGATAAGCTAATAAAGTATGTTTTCCATTTCTTCCTCATGAAATATTTTAAAAGACAAGATGTAGTAAGTCTGCAAGAAGATAATAACAGCACACACTTAAAAGGTACTTATTACATTCCAGGTGTTCTTGCTGTGCGTTATAGATATTATGCTCCTCATGAGAATCATATGAGGTAAGTAATACTATCATCTTCATTTTTCAGATGAGGAAACAAAGGGGTACAAAGAGGTTAAATAACTTGCCTATAGTCACAGAGCTTGTAAGCACTAGAATTTGAGACCAGGTAGTGCCGTTTCAGAATCCAAACTCAACATACTGCCTCTGCAGGCAGCACTAACTAACCAAGAATTCCTTTCATCTGTACCCGAATAAAGAAGACCCAGAGCGTGATCTAGGTGGGTGTAAGCAGGGATGTGCAACCTTTGGGCAACTCTGGGTTACACTGAAAGATGAGTTGTCTTGGGCCACACATTAAATACATTGAGACATGTAACCACAAAAAAAAACAAACAAACACACACACACACACACAAACCTCATACTGTTTTAAGTAAATTTATAATTTTGTTTTGGGCTGCATTCATAGCCATCCTGGGCCGCAGGTGGCCCATGGCCGTGGGCTGGATGCCCCTGGAAAGGCTCTCTGTAATGCAGTGTCCACACTTTACTCCTGACATTTATGACAAAAAGACATAGTTCAAAGCCTTCAACAAAACCAAGACGAGAGAAAGAGTCTCGGAACTTCCAAATTCTAATTGTGGCCAAATTTCTATTTAAACCTTCTAAATCTATGAACACTATTCTAAAATACATTTATTAAAGCTAATACTAACATATAGGTCACTTGTGCATTGGCCAGAGGGGGGCAGAATGGGAGCTATGCCTAAAACAATGGTCTAGAAACCAGACATAAAGATTAATTTTGTTATATACTTTGAATAGCAACTTTGAGCTTGATTTCAGAAACAGAGTATTGATGTTGACTATAATCTCAATTCGAAAGTTTCAGGTGGTCAAAAACAGAAGGAAGAAAAGGGAGACTGAGAGTTCCTGGTTGTATTCATTATACTGAAAACACCTTATTAAAATTTTAAAGGTCTGCATTTAGTCAAAGACAAAGAAGATTTGCTTTACTTAGAAAAGTCATCCCTAGAAAATATACGAAGAAAAGCATAAATATCAAGATGTGTTCAGTGTACTAACATGCATAGATTTTAAAGTGATAATTCAGCAAATGAATAATTCAACATTTGGTGAAAAAACTACACATTAATGCAACTTTATTTTTCATATGCAGATAAAAACAAAACAAGAGGGAACAGGAGGAAATTAGTTATGCTGCTACAGAAAATCAATTATTTTCACATTAGGTGAGCATCACTACATTGCTTAAACTCCAGGTAAGATGCAAAGTTATTTTGGTTTGATTTTATAAAGACAGACAGTGATATTTGTTAATAAAAATTTGTTCTCTTCAGAAACAGGAAACTCAGGTAGAAAACTGATATGCACATTCTTTATGATTAGTTGATTTATTAAAAAGGTGTTAGAATACAAGAAAGTATCTTAATTACAAAACAGTATAAAATAAACATAATTATAGCTAAAACTTGAAAAATGGAAGTTAATTTATCAAAGGTCCAAATATATTTGAAATGTATTCCATTTTCTTTTGTCTTCCTGTTGTTTCCTACTTTAAGTTAGACCTATTATATACTTTTTTAGGGACAGGAAATTTTTTTTACTTAAGTGCAAGGCACTATTGGAAGGATGTTCATCAATTTTATGCATCTTACTATTTTCTAAAGCTTGTAAAAACCCTCATTCCAAATGGTTACCAGTGTGTATTTATGCCCTGTTCCAATGAATTTTTTTCTAACTGTATTTTATATTTCTTAATATAACACAGAAGTTAAATGGGACTTTAAATTCATTTTGAGGGCAATGTTGGACATCATTATATACTATAAAATGGTAACAATAACCTTCTACAGGAGAAAAGTGTCATATTTCCAACAAAATTCAAATTTACAAATGTTTTGATTTCAAAAGCAGCAATTATATTGTAATGTCCTAGTTGAATGAGTTCTGTAGTTTTCTAAATGCTCAAGATAAGGGTTCATTTCCATAAAAGTAAAATAAAAAAAAATCTTTATATAGCCCTTTGTACAGAAATATTACTTCAAGAAATACTTAAATTCTCTGGTTCTCCCTCCTCACCAGTAATCCAATTGCAATTTGGATGTTTCAATCAAAGCCAAATTGTTTTTTAAAGGGTGAAATTAATATATTGGATTTTTTTTTTTACTTTTAAAAATAATCTACAGACTAACTCAAGATTGTGTGTGATTACTGTCAGGTGCCAGCTATGGCTGCTAAATCACTGATTCCTTCTCTTCACATCCCAACCTTCATCCCTACCCTCATACAAACAGTTTCAAAGCAAATTTAATCTTGTCCCTTCAGTTTATCTTTAGAACTCAAGTATAATATTATTGTGTATAGTTTTTTGGAGAGAGTGTGTTTTATTATCATAGCCACGTTCATGTTCATTTGTTGCAAGAGCAGGTTTAATCATTGAAAGAGGTGACCCAAGGAATTCACATTTTATCGTTCATATTCAGAAATCTGCATTTAAACTGGTACCCACTTACCAGACTATATACATGTAATTCCAAATACACTCCTTTCTGAACCACAAAATTAACCACAGCAACTTTTGACAGTTTAGGTTCTACAAAGAATTTCAGAAGGAGTTAGATCAGGAAGGACACAGTTTACACTGCTGCAGGGGGACAATAAGTATAGCCTGACAGTTTTAATAGTTGCTACGGCCTATTATTTATATTTGCCTAAATCACTATATTCACTCAAAAAACTATGAGCTCCAAGTTACCCTTCATTCCTAAATATCCATAAAGTACTTAATTTTGCAAAATAATTTGATGAAGCAATTTATGGTTGTCATTCCAAAAAGCAGATCTAAAAAGTATAGAGCCCCAATAGCAAGTGGCTCTACTGCACATATACATATAACATTCAGACAAATCCATCACATGCGAGTCAATTATCGATACAGTAAATATTCTGGGAGATCTTTTTCCATGGTATATAGATTTTAAATAAGGGGGTGGGTAAAAGGGGTGGGTTTACAGTTGTGAGTATGCAAAACACACAGTTTATTCTTGTATTATTACTTATTAATTATTGTATTTATTATTATTAACCTACTTTTGCCCACTCCTGAATAGAAAACTCCATAAACCTGATTAGAATATCTGATTTTGGTTCCCCCAAATCGCTTTCAAGTATTTTCTTAATCTTCAGGAGAATCAAACATTCCCTTCCTCGACTGCACACCCACCTTGAAAGCATCATGCTCTCACTGTTTTCTTGTCTCTTTTCCTCTGCTGGACTTTTGGTCCCTTGATGGCCAGTACTGTGTACAGGTCATTGGGTTTCCATTTCCTAGCACAGAGCCTGGCATATAATAGGAACTTGCCACATTTTAATTGAGAGAGTGAAAATTCACCTTTAGACCCTATCCTAAGTACTCCCAATGGATTTAAGTATTTTTGTTTATAAAATATAGCTAATCATAAATCTTACCATTAAGCAAATTAGAATCTTTCCTACATCTGCAAGTAACTTTCATATAATTGGCATGCATTTACATGCATGAATATGCATATATATGAAGTATGTATACTTTACCTATAGCGTGTGTGTGTGTGTGTGTGTGTGTGTGTGTGTATGGGGTTGGCAAACTATAACCCATGTGCCAAATCTATCTTGTGGCCTGTTTTTGAATAGCCCATGAGCTAAGAATGACTTTTACATTTTTAAATAGCTGAAAATATCAAAAGGATAACAATACTTTTGTGATGTGAAAATTTTATAAAATTCAAATTTCAGTATTCACGTATCAAGTTTTGTTTGAACACAGCCAAGTTCAATCATTCACATATTGTCTATGGCTGCTTTTGTGCACAACAGCCAAGTTGAACAGAGACCTTACGGCCTGCAAAGCCTAAAATATTTACTATCTGACCCTTTACAGGAAAAGCTTATTGATCACTGATCTATATACTGAGGTATAATTATATTTACTCTATTCTTATTAATAGTTCTACATTTTAACAATTTTATAGGTGCTAAACATTTGAGGAAAAAACTAGGTACAATATACATCTGCAAATGTAATTAAATAATTAGGATTAAGGTGGTAAAACATTTTAAATTAAAGTAATAATGTAATATATTTAAAGAGGAACAATGTAGTAGGTAGATTATTAAGGTAATTCTATCAACTCATTCATATCAGTATAAGCTATATAATTAAAATTACATTTTTAAAAATCTCAAAGTTAATGTAAAGTTCTTAAAAAGACACTAAATTAGTTTTTGCTTTTTTTTATTATAATGATTTTATGTAATGATCCAATAGAGACAATAAAACCGAGGATTAAAAATAAAATAGTTTATTCTCAAGTGCAGAGATTATGCACCAAATGCTTAGTTTGTGTTATAAACACCTGATATTAAAATTTATTAAAAGTTTCATATCAATATACCAACAAGGCCATACCATTAATAATCAAAGTATAGCCCTGGATGGTGTGGCTCTGTTGGTTGGAACGTTGTCCCTTACACCATAAGGTTGCAAGTTCAATTGCCAGTCAGGGCACATGCTTGGGTTGTGGGTTCGATTCCCAGTCAGGAAGCCTATAAGAGGCAACTGATCATTGTTTATCTCTCACATCGATGTTTCTCTGTTCCCCTTCCGTCCTCTCAAAAAAATAAATGCAATAAAAAAATGTCCTTGGGTGAGGTTGAAAAAACAAAAGTAAAAAATAAAGTATATTTAACATTTTGTTACTAAAAACTTGCCTTCTGTGGTCAATTAACATATTCTAAATGCAGAAGAATTTATTATGTGACCAAACACTGAAGAGTATTTTAACATAATGCATGTTTTCATTTTCTTCAAGAACTGTTGCCTAATTATTATTAAATTATTAATCAAAGAAGGAAATACTCTGGTATTTATTACCAAGCAACTTACATACATTATCTAAATTAAGACAAACATCCTTGCCAGGGAAGTGTTATTCAGCTTCTTTTACAGACAGACATTGCAGCTCAGAAATGTCCAATAACTAGTCGCAGGTGACACAGCTAGTGAGTGTAGTGCCGAGATTCAGACTCAGTCCTCCTGACACACAGGTCCTTGCTCTTCCCACGTGACCACATGATGCTTAACATTGACAATAAGAATCAGAAAAACCTGATGCGTAACACTCATAAAAATGTTTCTGGTTAAGATTAGATATAAATTACTAAATATTCCAAATATATACTTACTACTGTAAAGTTGCCTGGGTAACATTAAAACTACTTTAGAACAGAACAATAGCTAGTGAGCTAGAAATATTTTTTATATCTTAAAGGTTTTTAAAGTTGATTAAATTTGGAATATTTTGTGACAATTGAAAAATTCTATAAAATTTAAATTTCAGGGTCCCTCAGTAAAGTTTTACTGGAACTTAACCACATTAATTCATTTATGTGTCATCTATGGCCACTTTTGAGTTATGATGACATTACCGAGTAGTGGGGACAGAGGCAGTGTGACCAATAAAACCTCAACTATTTACTACCTGGCTCTTTCCAGAAAAAGACCCACGAATTAGAATTAAGAGGAATGAAATCCTGGCAATGTATATTTTTGAGTGTGGAACTGAGAAAAAAATTGAAACTAAAACTATAAATATGTAAGCAACGGGTAGAATGGAGCGTTCTTCATTCACTGGCCTTGTGTATTGTAACATGACCTGAGACGCAGCGAGGTCCAGGCGAGCCGCGCCTCCGCACGCTGTGCTTGCTCGTGATGCACGTGTCTGACAGAGAGTGAGCCCCTCTTCTTCATCTTAAAATTGGGTGGTTCCAACACAGTGTTATAGTTTTGTTTTTATTTTTTAATTTTCATAGTGTATTCACTTTTGATGTAGGAAAAGTTTGCTTATACTTTAATATATATTGTATGAATGTAGTAAATATCTATAGTTCAAAGCATGTTAAGAGACAATATTAATTTTTAACTTTAAATATACAGCTCTCATCACTGATGATTTTTAAGTGATAGGATTTTAAATATTAATGTTACTTTAAGTACTTTAACTGGAATATTTAACAAAGTCTCTAATATCTTTTGCTATGCTAAAAAGTCAATTTAAATTATGAGAATTTATAGGATATAAAGATATTGAGTTTGCATGTATGTATGCACAATTTGCTTTAAATGTTCTGACTGACATGACTGTTGTGCTCAATTACCCACTTAATAAATTGACATGTAGTTAGAAAAACAATGAAAGCACCCATTTTTGCAAAATTATGAAAAATCTAAGAAAGAATACTATTGATCTAAAGAGTCTAAGATGAGAATACTAGTTGATATGAAAACCATAGCCAACTGTTATCAATAAACAATTAAAAGACAAGTTCATTTCTCCAGTTTCTTTACAAGTACTGGACACAGAAAAAAAGGGTGCAAACATAGAAACAGCAACAGAAAGCAAACCAGAAGGGCAAATCCACACACCCAAACACATGCAGTGTACCATCATCTCTCATACTTGTTGCAGAAGAGGGGGTGTTGCAACTCAGCAACCAGTCTGCAGTGTTTAAAACAGTCATGTTGTCCCCTGAGAACAGGAACAGTATAAGTGTTCATTGTTTGAAAGCCTGCTCAGTGTACATGAATAGTCTTCAATGCTTGCACTGGTTTCTGACCTTTTGGTCAAAAATTATAACTGCATGGTATGACTTTTACTTTTAGTTCATCAGGTCTGTTTTAGTTCAGTTAAATAAGTACACATGATGATTAGTGAACTCCAAGGTCTGATTCCAGAATGCATAGGTTCTTTAAAAATCTTATTATTTGTACCAAGCTAAGGTTTAAATATTAATGTTTTTACTCCAGAAGTCATCACTAAACAATCTTATAAATTTGCAACCCTATAATTAATTAGCTGAAACTATAGATGCATGTTTAGAGACAAATAAACACTATAAACAAGAAAAATGTTAATCTACGAAGGGTTTGGTATAAAACATTATTAAATACAGGCAAGTTGCAATGCACACAACTTTACAAAGGAAATTTTAGATTGCACAGTTATTTTAAAATAATGAAAAGAGGTGGTCAATTTCATAAATAGTTATTGAAAATTTAAAAGAAAATATGATGTGGCAAATGCTGATATCTAGTAATATGAAGTTTATAAATTAAAACAAATTTCATATAATTTCTCACTGAATAAAACAACTGGATCTATAAAACTTCGAAATGATTGTGAATAATTAAAAATGCAGCTTGTACATATATGTGCATGTATATGTGGTCTATATAATTCTGATGCTAGAATAAGATCATATTTTCTGGTGAGTTGAATGTATTTTATAAAAACAACAGGGCAGAATATTTGAAATAACTGTTACTGTTGCCATATGCTGTGGAATAATTATGGGTTAACCATAAGAAAGTATCTGGAAAAAATTCAATTCTATTTTAAATACATGCTAGATATTATTCTCTTTGAAAAGAAACTGCAGCAGATATGGATTTTTCTACTTCCAAAATTATTTTTAAGAAAACCCATATTTTAAGAAAAAATTTGGGGTAGATTTTTTCACAGAATTAAAAATAAAACAGATATAAGACAATTTCTTTTCTTCTTTGTCTTTGGTTTTTGTAAGATTCAGTGCAAATCTGTTGGCCACATTTTCTACATTTTAAAAAATATTTACAAGGGCAAGTGAAAAAAGGAATCCTTAGTAATGGTGTTCAAAATGTTGCCCAGAGTTGCCTATTCTTTCTCAATGTTCCCAGTTTTAGAGGAGGACCAAAAATTTCAAGAAAATGAACAGAACAATAAAAAAATCCATTAACTATATATTTCTTGCATATAATGCTGATTGTGTTATTGCTAATGAGATTATTTATTTATTAGCAGATCCCTAACATATGAAATTGCAACAAACATTAAACTGTGATTCTGGGTGTCTTCAAGGTTGTACACTTGCCTCCTGTCCCATTTGTGGTGACTGATGTGCTGCTGAGATTAGCTTTCTCCAGTTTGGAGCTACCAGGAGTATCACCACCTCCAACAAGAGGATGAGGACTTGCTAGGTCCTGCATTTCCATAGACCTGTTAGAGCCAGAAGCAAAAGAGCCAAAGTTGAAATTTCAGCATTGATTTCTTAAAAAGCTACATATATATTCTACTGAGCATGTGTGTGATCTCACAATAATAAGAAATGAAACCAACAGCTAAGACTTTTTAGTTAACCTGGAGCATAGGCCAATCCATTAAACATTAATAAATAAAGTTTCCACAGTACTTAAGCCCCATAATTTGTTATTTGTAACCAGATAAAAACTCAGATCTACAGGAAGGAATAAAGATTGGCAGAAAGGTAGATATTGGCCATGTTTTCTCTCTACCACAGATTATCCTTTATTTTTCTCTTAATTCATGAAATACATCCAAATGAAGCAAAAAAGTTAACATTGTATTGTGTAATTTATAAAATGTTAGAGACATAACATACATGACAACAACACAAAAATTATATTCTTTAAAGGTTCTTTCATTTGGCAAGAGGTGTTAACAATAAACTTAGATATATAGCAAGTGTAGGATACACTAAGTAATACGTACCATTATTAATAAAAAATAGAAACGAGTATAACAAAATGTCAATAGAATAACTGAAACGCTTTTTTAAAATGTGATTAATTTCAAAGAAACCAGGAAAAAAGAAAGAATATATGTGAAAAATAGAAAACACATGCAAGATAGTATACTCAAACATAATGAATCAATGATTATAATAAATATCAATGGACTAAACACTCCAATAAAAAGCCAAAGATTGTCATATTGGCTTAAGTCATCAAGACCCACCTTTTGGGGATCAATAAGAGCAGGATTTTAAACATAAGCACACTGTGATACTATGGTGAGCTGCCCAGACCCCCAGTTCTATTAACTAAAAAATCTATTCCCATAGCTGCGGAGACTGTTACCAACTGGCAGCTCTCCACTGGGTTCCTTCCCAGGACTTGCCCTCAACTAAAGAGATTCACTTTGCCCAAGATTACATCCTTTCAGAAAGCATCCTCCAACTACTGACTAGTTAATGAAGGGCTATAAAGACCACCTCGCTTTGTTGCAATTGTACTGAAGATCAATGTCTCTTAGTTCAATTATGCTTCCTTCATCTTCCCAAAAGTTACTACTACTGACAGCCCAACTCAGTATACTCCTGGTACCATCTCTGAGCGTGCTCATTTGGAACATGAACAGTGATAAGACCCAAGCAGGTACAGGGTAAAGAACAAACAATGATAGAACATGTAAATAATAAACATAAAATCAATGTTTGGGCCTTAACAATATCACACAAAATAGTCCTAGAGAGGAAGAATATTAGAAGATAGAAAGAGAGAAATAATAAAATGAAAAATAGTAATAAATTCTTCAGAAGACATAATAATACTAAATGTACATGAGCCTAATGGCAGAGTTTCAAAATACATAAAGCAAAACTAATATAATTAAAGGAAGAAACCAACAAATCCATGATAATTGTTGGAACTTTTATAACAGTAACAGCTTTTGACAGTAACTAATAACCAAAAAAAAATTAAAAAGTAGCCAAAAATAAATTTACAAATATATATGTACATATACACATATACATATGTACATATATATGTATATATACATATACACACACACATATACAGTTTGATATAGTCCCATTCATTCATTTTTGCTTTTATTTCCCTTGCCTTTAAGGTCAAATTCATAAAATTTCCTCCAAGACCAAGGTCCATAAGCTTAGTACCTAAGTGCTCATCTATAAAATTTATTGTTTCAGGTATTATAGTTAGGTTTTTGATCCATTTGAGTTAATTTTTGTATCTGATGACAAATAGCAGTCTAGTTTCATTCTTATGCATGTGGCTTTCCAACTTTCCCGGCACCATTTATTGAAACCAGAAAGCTTCTGTAGAGTAAAAAAACCATTGACAAGACAAAAAGGCAACCAATGGGAGGTATCTGCAAACATTTCTGACAAGGAATTAATATCCAAAATATATAAAGAACTCATGCAACTCAACAACAACAACAAAAAGAAACAAACCAACTAAGAAATCAGCAGAGGACCTGAACTGACACTTCTCCCAAGAAGACATACAAATGGTCAAAAGGTGTATAAAAAGATGCTCAACTTCTCCTGTTATTAGGGAAATGCAAATCAAAACTACAATTAGATACCACCTCACACCTGTCAGAATGACTATTATCAACAAGACAAATAACAGTAAATGTTGGAGAGGTTGGGGAGAAAAAGGAACCCTTATTCACTGCTGGTGGTAACGTAAACCGGTATAGCCACCATGGAAAACAGCATGGCGGTTTCTAAAAAAATTAAAAATAGAATTACCACATGACCCAGCAACCCTTTTTCTGGGTATCTACTTGAAAAATTTGGAAACGTTTATTTATAAAGATGTGTGCACTCTTATGTCCATTACAGCATTACTCATGGTGGCAAAGACATAAAAACAACTGAGGTGTCCTTCAACAGATTGGATACAGAAGAGTGATATATATATACAATGGAATACTACTCAGTCATCAGAAAAGATGAAATACTGCCATTTGTTACAACATAGATGGACCTTGAGAATATCGTGCTAAGCGAAATAAGCCAGACAGAAAAAGTCAAGAACCATATGATTTCATTAATATGTGGGATATAAAACTGAAAGCAACAAATGAACAAACAAGACAAAGAAAACTTCATATAGACACAGACAACAGTATGGTGGTCACTGGGGGGAAAGTGGGTGGGGGTATAGTAAAGGGTAAAGGGGGTCAAATTTATGGTGATGGAAGGAGATTTGACTTTGGGTGGTAGAAACACAATGTAGTATACAGATGAGGTATAATAGAACTGTACACTTGAAACCTATATAATTTTATATGTTAACCAATGTCACCCCAATAAATTTAATTATATGTATTTAATAATATGTATATACAGAAGATTTGAACATTATCATCAATGTGACATAATCAACAGTTATAGAATGTTAATATTCAATGATTATAAAATAAACATTATTTTTATGTGAACATGAATGTCCAATGGAAGGACTATATGGTGGGCCATAAAATGAGTATCATAAGATTTAAAAATAATTTTTTAAAGATTTTATTTATTTACTTTTAGAAAGAGGAGAAGGGAGGGAGAAAGATAGGGAGAGAAACATCAATGTGCAAGAGATACATCAATTGATTGCTTCTTGCAAGCCCCCGACTGGGGACCTGGCCCACAACCCAGGCATGTCCCCCAACTGGGAATTGAATCAGTGACCTTTCAGTTTGCAGGTCCACTGAGCCATATCAGCCAGGGCGAGTATTGTTACATTTTTGAGCATATCTTACAGAGTGTAGTATCTGACCACAATGACTTCAATTAGAAAACAATGATAAGATATATAAAATAATCCCTAATATTTTATAATTAAATACCACAATTCTAAATAATCTATGCATCAAAGAAGACACCAAAGTGAATGTAGAAAATATGTAGGAAAAAATAATAATGACAACACATCAAACACCTCCACCCTCCCATATTGTTAACTGATCTTTGACAAAGAAACAAAAGCAATAAAGTAGAACAAAGATAGTCTCTCTGACAAATGGTGCCCGAACAACTAGACAACCACAATAATACATCTAGATTCAGACCTTATAACCTTCACAAAAATTAATTCCAAATTGATCATAAACCTAAATGTCAAATGCAAAACTACAAAAATCCTAGAAGATAACATAGGAGAAAACCTCAATAACCTGGGTTATGACTAGGTTTTTGTGGTACAATGCCAAAGATATGATTCATGAAATAAATCACTGATAAGCTAGATTTAATTAAAATTAAAGACATTTGCTCTTTGGAAGATAATGTCAGGGGAATTAGAAGACAAATCACAGGCTACAAGAATCTATTTGCAAAAGATTTATCTGATAAAGGGCTGCGGTCCAGATCATACAAAGAACTTTCAAAGCTAAGCGATAAGAAAACAACCCCCTTAAAAAATGGGCCAAAAACCTCAACAGGCACCTTGCCAAAGAAGATACACAGATGGTAAATAAGCACATAAAGAGATGCTCGACATCGCATGTCATCAGGAAAATGCAAATTCAAACAATAAGATACCACTTCACTACCTATTACAATGGCCAAAACTTGGAATACTGACAACATTAAATGCTGGCAAGGATATGGAACAACAGAAATTCTCATTCATTGCTGATGGGAATGCAAAATGGTCTAACTATTTTGGAAGGAAGTTTGTTTGGCAGTTTCTTACAAAACTAAACATGCTCTTAACATATGATTCATCAATCATGCTCCTTGTATTTACCTAAATAAGCTGAAAACATATCCACACAAAAACCTGCACACAGATGTTTACAGCAGCTTTATTCATAACTGCCAAAACTTGGAAGCCACCAAGATGTCCTTAAATATGTGAATGGATAAATAAACTCTGGTCATCCAGACAATGGACTATTACTTAGCACTAAAAATAAATGATCTATTAAGCCATGAAAAGACATGGATGGATCTTACATGTATATTACTAAGTAAAAGAGGCCAATCTGAAAAGGTTAAATACTGTATGATTCCCACTATATGATATTTTGGAAAAGGCAAAACTGTGGAGGAAATAAGACCAGTGGCTGTGAAGAGTGGAGACAGAAGGGGAATGAACAGGCAAAGCACAGAGAATTTTTAGGACAGTGAAAACACTCTGTATGATACTACAATGAAGGATATATGTCAGTATACATTTGTCCAAACCCATAGAATGTATAACACTAAGAGCTAAGCCTAAGAAAAGTAAACTATGGACTTTGGGCTATTATGATGTGTTAATGCAGGTTCATACATCATAATAAGTGCACCATTCAGACAACAGATGCTGGTAATGGGGAAAATTATGCATGTGGGGCGGGTCAAGGGTGCTTGAGAAATCTCAGTCCCTTCCTTTCAATTTTGTTGTAAACCTTAAACTTCTCTAAAAAATAAAGTCTTAAGAAACATCAAATCAAAATTCATGGTATACAGATAAATCATGGTTAGTGAGACATTTATATCTTTAAATGTGTATATTAGAAAAGGAGAAGTGTTTAAAATCTTAAGAAACCAGTAAGGGAAAAGCAAATTATACCCAAAGTTAAGTATAAAAAAGGAAATAAAGAGAAGAAATCACTGAAATGGAAAATCTATGAATAATAGAAACAATTTACAAATCCGGAAGAAGATCATTAGAGATACTAAAGATATTTTAAAAGATTGGATGAGGGCCAAAAAAAATGAAAATCATCTTCTGGAGGACGGGCCCCTTGTAGTACAGGCTTCTGCATGCCACGTGAGTGTTCCGAGAACCCATCTGTATCATATGCTAGTTGACATTGTTGCGAGAGGCTGCGTTCAGTTTCAGTGAATTTTTTTTTGAAGACTCAACGCATTTGCCCATTTCATGATGGGTGATTTATGAGTGCACCTGTCCACACTGCGCTGTGCGTTCAGCAATTTTTGACCAAAAAAGGTATGACCTCCCTGCCCCACCTTTCCTATTCACCTGATCTTGCCCTAAACAACTTTTGTTTGTTTGTTTGTTTCCCTAGATGAAAAAGTCCTCAAAGGGAAATGTTTTGCAGATGTGGAAGAGCTGAAACAAAAAAATGGCAGAAGCACTTAAAGGTATCAAAGTTGATGAGTTGAAAAACTGTTTTGAGCAGTGGGAAAAAAATTTCAATAGGTGTATTACATCAAATAGATAGTACTTTGAAGGTGACTGAAGTTTAAATATGAATAAATACACAATTTTTTAAATAAATAAATTCTGTTTTTGGGTCCTCCTCATAATAAGGGAACATTATGAACAATATTATGCCAAATAATACCAGTTAGATGAAATCAGTGAATCTCTTGAAAGATGTAATTTATAAAAACTGACCCAATAAAAAATAGAAAATCTAGTCCTACATAAATTAAAGAAATTGAATCCATAATTATACACTTAAAAAAAAACCCTCCAGAGCTATATGGTTTCATTAGTGAATGCTAGCAGAGGTTTAAGGAAAAATAATAACAATCATTGAAAAATTCTTTCAGAAAAAAATAGCAGGGAATGTTTTTCACTCCATTTATACAAGACCAGAATTACCCTGATCCAAAACTTGCCAAAGACAATATAAAGAAAAGGAAATTATGGACTTATATTTCTCATAAACATAGATGAAAAAATTTAACAAAATATTATCAAATTAAAACCCAGTAATAAAAGGGATACTATATCGTGACCAGGTATGCTTTATCTCAAGAATGCAAGTTTGACTTAACATTTGAAAATCAGTCAATGTAATCAACAGAGTATTATTTCAATGGATATAAAAAAGCCTTTCACAATATTCATCACCCATTCATGACACAAACTCTCGACAAACAAGGAAAATAAGTATGATTCCCCTACATGATAAAGACCATTCTTTAACTATCTACAGTTTATATCATATTTTTTGATGAAATACTGATTACTTCTCTCTAAGGTGAGAACCAAGACAAGGATATCTGGTTTTCCTACCTCAGCACACTATTTCACTGGCAATCTTAGTCAATACAAAAAGAAAATAAGTAAATAAAAGAGGTAAAGTTTAGAAAGAAAGAATTGCTACTTCACAGACAACAGAATTATGAAAAAAATTCTGAGAAATCTATTAAAACATACTAATAAAATCAATGAGTGAACTCATCAGTTATAGGTACAAGGGCCATGCCAGTACTAATTAAAAACATGAACCAAAAATACCTGAAAACTTCTGTCAGTGTCTCACCAGTTCAAGTACTGAAATATCTAAAACAGTGTTTGTTCTGGAGTTTGGAGGTTGGGCTATTCATAGTCCCACTCTGGCTTAATGAGGTAGTAATCCCTAAAATTAAAAGAACCTTAACAGTGCAGACATCCATTACTGCTATGAACTATACAGCAAAATATTCCTGTACTTTCTTTTGTTTATTTTGTAATTATTTCTGAAATTTCAGAGTCTTTTTAAGTCTAGTTTATACAAAATATGATACATAAAATATAAAATTTACCTTAGAGTTCCACAGCAGAAAATGATTAATGGGCACTGGTTTTACTAGTACAATATATATTGTATAACACATTCTCTATTAATATTATAATATTAATGTTATCTCCATTAGTCTTTACAATGCCACACTGATATGCATATCATTATCCATATTTCATAGATGAAGAAAATGAAGCTCAAAGAGGATACACAGATCACATGAGTAAAAAGACCAGCCCCAGAATTTGATCTTTGGTCTATCTGATGCCTGAGTTCTGGTGTTTTCTATCACATATTGTATATTTCCTATTTTTAAAAAAAGTGACTTTAGGTCCTGGCCTGGTAGCTCAATTGGTCAGGGCAATGTCCTGATATGCAGAGACTGAGGTTTTGATCTCTGGTCAGGGCACAGACAAAAATCAACCAGCAAATGCATAAATAAGTGGAACAGCAAACTGATGTTTCTCTCTCTCCCTTCCTGTCTTTCTAAAATCAATAAATAAAAAACCTTTTAAAAAGTGGTTTTAACCATAATCAGGAATGCATATCCTGCAATATAAAATTATGAATAGTTTTTAAAAATTACTAAATTCAATATAAGCATTTACTCTTCCAAATCTATACTAGTTGTTACCACATTTAAAGGCGGCCCTCTTTTCCTCCCAAGATTTCTATTTCAGCCCCTTTGGAACACTGATTTCCAACCAGTGTGTTGCAAGAATTTTTAAAACATGCAATACCTGACTGTTTAGTCAGGCACATTGACCTCTTTCCCCTTAGCCTGTTAAATAAAAAAATGACAAAAGCCAACACAAAATAGCTGTCCATTGTGAATGAATCAAAATTACACCTATTTTTTGGTCAGGTCAGCAAAAAATACTTTTTTTTGGTGTGCCGCAAAAGTTTAGTAGTTCATGTGAGCCATGAGAAGAATAAGACTGAAAATCACAGCCTTAGAGTAGTCCTTATGTCATGAGGCCATATGAATGCTAGCATCTATACAGACAATATAAAACATGAACTTATCCATAAACACAAAAGCTTATTAAAACAAAGAAAATGAGGCAGAATGGCAAGTGACATGCAACTGATTTCTTGGTTCCTTTCTGTAATTCTTCTGTAGCACAGATGGAATTTATTTCTAACAAACTGAAATATCTTCAAGCCCAAGGAAGAGCAAGCTTTACATTTGTCTTTTTGAGACCGCCCTAACTCAGAAACAAAGATTCCTTCTGCACAAATGCTGATAATGAGTCACTGCCTGTTTATTTACAGGCTGAGATTCCACCAATTCTTCATGACCCAAGAAATGCGAAAGTATCCTAGACTTTCGAACACATTCACTCTCACGCTAGCTTTTCCTCTTTGCATAAAGTCGATGGTGTGTATGCATGCCTCTCTGTCCCACGTTCTCAGAGCCCATCTGATTTAAGCAGCCAGTTTTCAATTTGACCATCTGACTGAACTGAAGGGCAAAGGTTCGGGTATTTGCTTTGCTCATAACTTCCTGTTCTATGTAATATAAGCCTTCATTCTCCTTAGCTGAAAAGTAGGAATAACAACAAAAGTGTCTACTTAATCGGGGTGTAAGAACCATTATGGCAGGGATAATTTTCAATTTTGCTTATTGCTTTTTTTCTCTACACTTGGAATTGTGCAGGGTACTTACTGGGTACTAATAAATGAATAATAAAATAGGAATAGGGAAATGTAGATGAAATGCTCTGAGTTACTTGGAATCAAATGCAGTCTAGCACTGCTTCTGTAGCACAGGTGAAATTCATTTCTAACAAACTATAATATCCTTCTCAAATACCAGGAAGAGCAAGCTTTACATTTGTGCATTGAGAGAGTTTGAGGAATATATAAAATACATTCAGAGTTTTCAGGCTAGTGGGAGAACAAGGAGATAGGTGGAGAGAGACAAGGATTAGTTCTCTGACACAAACATGAATGGAACTTTTCATATCTGAATGTGCAATGTCAGATCTCCCAAATGAGGGAGGTAGGCAGGTGTGCTATGGGGAGTGGGGGGAGGGTGGGGGGGGAGGAACATATTGTATATGGGTACAGAAAGCCACTGTAGAAGAAAAAATAATAATAAAATGACTTGGTGAAAGTCGTGGGCATATCACTACTGAGTGCTGGTTCTCACTCTCTGGAAAAAGCACTGGCCTTTTAAAAACATCAGGTAGCAATGCCAGGCCATCTTAGTCCAACATATTTCAGAATAGGATCCAAGAAACCCTTGTCATCACTGCAGACCAGAGCCAGTTTCTCCTCTGGCAGTCAGGCTGGGAGACGTGGATCGTCTCTACTGCACAGTGTCTGTGTGACAGGTAGACAGTCAGTCTCAGAAAGAGGCCCTCACTAGACCATTGGAAATGGTAATGTAAGAGAAGGAAGATCCCTTACAACAAGGATCAGAGAAGTGGACCATGCAATTTGCCAGTGACCTCATGCCTGTCCCCGAGGTTAGCATGAACATTTGCAGTGCAAGTGACCCGTTTGCCAGGGTGACCTCAGGCCCTGGAGTAATAACAAATAAAGCCGTGAACACACTGTTCTTTGGACACTTTTATCATCATTCTGTTCCATGGCTTTTGACTCTAGACTTGAGACCTGCAACTCCAGCCCTTTCTTCACTATAATTCAAGCAAATTATTCAGATAAAACATGATCTTCCCATACAAGAAATACTAGGAATTATTTTTGAAGAACAGAAGCACTTCTTTAAATTTAGGCACCCCTTAACTTGAAAACAAAAAAAATCCAATAAACTCTAGAAGCATTATTTGAATGATACAGTTCTCAAGGTTCTGTTCAATTAGTTATACCATGTTTAATGAAGCAGGAAATTATTTCCCTCTAGAAAGCAGTAGAGTAAGGATATGGCCACAATCAAAACATCTAATGTCATCGGTTACACCGAGAAATACAGTGACTCTTTTTCTAAGAAAAAAACTTTATCAATAAGGATTAGACATTTTATTGGAAGAATGAATGATGATTTTTAAATTCTAGAATTTTGAACTAAAAAGGGCAAAGCATTGACATAATGGAAAAAAATAAAGATGGTTCCTTATTCAAGTGATGAAGTTTCAGGATTCAATGTCCTCAAATTCACAGGTACCATTTTATGCTTGAGGCTGTGGATGCAGTGTTAAGATCCTGCACTGGAGACTCTGTACACTCAAACCTGGGCTTTAACCTCCACTTCTACCATTTACTAATCATTGGACCTTAGGCTCAAGAGAAGAGTTAATAATATGTATGAGGGGGGTGGCTACTGTATAAGTTAAATAAGATTGCACACAAATTGCACAGAATTTGGCATACAGTATATCTTAATAAATGTTAGCTATTACTATAATCACTTCTACAACACTGTCAATAAATGCCTGATTTGTCTGTCTGAAAACTTGTAGTTTCAATAAAATCATTTTCTTAAGAAGCAGCTCATTTCACTTTCATATCATGCAATACTAGGAAGTTTTCTATACATTGTTCCTATGGAAATTAAGTCCCGTGCGCAATGTAATGAATTGACATGGGTCCAGTCTAAACCTTCTTCCACATAACTGCTCTTCAAACATCAAAGAACCTTTCTCTTCTCAGTTATGCATTTCCAGTTTCTTCAGTTCACTTAGGTCATTTAAAACTCCTTTATCTTCCTAGTGTTCTCTTCTGAGGAATTCCAGGCTTCTTCTTAAACTGTGAGACTCATAATCACACAGTTATGGTACGAACTATGGTAGGGGTATTATAATTACCCATGAACACATCATTGTAGCCCGAAGAGCGCGTTAGTGATGCTAACAGATACTTTAGTCTACTAACTCATTCTGAAATGCAGTCAGTCAAACTCCCAAGTCTCTGTTCCATGTGAAGTTTTAGAGCCCTAGGCCCTCACAGCTACTATATACTGCAATTGGCATGTGAAACCCAAGCGAACGGTTTTTCATGTGTTTGTCCTAAATACCATTTCATTGAGCTAAGTCCGTTATTCCAGCCTGTCCTGTTAAGATTGTGATTCTGCTATTCAATGTGCTCTTTCCCTGTGTTATGACACCCATAAATTTTCTTAGTGTGTCATCAATGCCAAATTGCAATAGACGTGGTGAATAGGCCGATGTCAGGGACAAGTCTTGAAGAGGGTACTAGAGGTATATCTGAAAGTTTATGTCAACTACTTGGGAATAGTTACTGAGCTGACAGTGGTACTATCATTCAGTCTCTACTCTTCTCTTTTCCTCATAAATACATCAAGAGCCTTTGACACACACCCTGCTGAATTCCGTATGTACTAAATATAATAATGCATGCCCTTTTCCTCTTTTCTAGTATTGCTGTCACAAAGGGCTAAGGGGCTATTCCTGTTGCTCAGAGAATTAACGGTAAATTCTCAAGATCAGAGTCCTTTTTCTAATGAGTTGCATTTAATTACGTAAGAATATAATTTTAAAATCAGCAATCCTAAAGTGGTTCACTGGTCTTTGGTTTATTATGTCGTATTAAAAAACAAAGGTATGTGTAAGGGGTAATTCAGTTCAAGATGACTACCTAAGAGCATTCTGAATGTATCCCTTCCCTTGGGTACACCAATTATGTACATACATATAGATCAGTTCCTCCTGAGAGACAACTGAGGGCTAACTGAATATCTTCTGCGCAAGTATGTGAGAAGGGCCACATAGAGAAGTTTGGGGAACTGTGTGAGCTCTTTGAGAATGGTGGGAACTTTCTAAAACTGAAAGTTCTGCTGACTGCCACATTGAACGTTCCTTTTCCATATAGATAGTTCAGACTGGAGCTCTGACCAGGAGCTCTACAAACTAGCAGTGTGTTCTCTGCCTCATCACCCTGAGTCTGTTTTGGTCCCAGACAGAAAAACTGCCAGGGCACCAGTAAACATGCACACTGGGCCACCTCACTCCAGGTCCATTCCAGTCTCAAACTACAGAACTGCCAGGGCACCCTGGAGCCCTGTGTCCCAGGCCACCACGGCCTGTGCCTGCTGAAGTTCCAACCAGTCAGTCCCTCAGGGCAGCCCAGGCACCACAGAGGCTCACTCTGGCTCCAGCTGGCACACACAGTCTACACAGAGGTCGCTTCTATACAAGGCCACTTTTGCATGATTAGGAGAGACAGCTGTTTAATTTAATTTATAGACACAAACACAGAAAGTCAAAAAAGTTAGAAGAGGACTATGTGCACGTTTCAAATAAAGGAACAAGAAAAACACACCCTAAGCCCTAATGAAACTGATAATTTGCATGATAAAGAATTCAAGGTAAGAGTCATAAAAATGCTTACCAAACATGACAACAGAATAAAAGAAGTCAGGCAGAATGTCAACAAAGGGTTAGAAAATATAATAAATAAGCCATCATAGTTCAAAAATAACTAAAATAAAAAATACACTAGACAGAATCAACACCCACTCAACAATGGATGATTAGGTCACACAGAAGAATAAATTCTACCTAAAAGACAGACAGAATACTGGAAATCATCCAATCAGAACAGTAAAAAGAAAAACGGATTTAAAAAAATGAGGACAGGTCTTGACCAGTGTGGCTCAGTTGGTTGGGTGTCATCTCACAGAGCAAAAGGTACTGGTTTGAGTCTCAGGCAGAGCATATGCCTGGGTTGCAGGTTTGGTCTCTGGCTGGGGTGTATTTTAGAGGCAAGCTATTGATGTTTCTCCCACACATTGATGTTTCTCTACCTCTCTCTCTTACTCCCTTCCTCTCCCTCTAAAAATAAATGAATAAAACCTTATTAAAAAATGAGGATAGTTTAAAGGATCCTTGACACAACATCAAGCATACTAATATTCATATTAGAGGGATCCCAAAAGGAGAAGAGAGAGACTAAGGACAGAGCGCTATTTGAAGAAATAATGGCTGAAAGCTTTGTAACCTGGAAAGGAAAGAGGCATCCGGGCCCAGGGAGCACAGAGAGTTCCAAACAAGGTGAACACAAAGAGATTCACATCAAGACATATTGTAATTTGAATGACATAATTTAAAGATGAAGAGAGAATCTTGAAGGTGGCAGTGGGTAAACAACTAGTTACATACAAAGGAAACCCCCAACAGGTTATCAGCTGGTTTCTCAGTAGAAAATTTAGTGGCTAGAAGGGAGTGGCAAAATATATTTCAAGTGCCAAAAGAAAGGAAACTACAACCTAGAATACTCTATCCAGCAAGCATGCTATTCAGAATTGAAGGAGAAATAGTGTCCCAGACAAGTAAAAACTAAGTAAGTTCCTCATCATTAAACTGACTTTACATGAAATATTAAAGGATCCTCTATAGGCAGAAAAGAAAAGCTCATAGCCAGAAATAATAAAATATATGAAAGAAAAAAAGTCTTCCTGGAAAAGGAAAATACATGATAAACAGTTAATGACACACTTGTAAACCTAACATGAAGGTTAAAAGACAAAAGTAGTAAAATCAACTATAACTACAGTAGTTAGGGAATACACAAAACAAAAAGATCTAAAGCATATGTCAAAATGTGTGGAGGGAGAGTAAAAATGTAGTGCTTTAGAATGAATATGTTTGAATTAAAAGTGCCAGTCAGCTTAAAATATACTCCTACAGATATAAACCAACATATATCAACCTCATGGTAACCATAAATTGAAACCTACAAAAGACACACAAAAATTAAAGACAAATCAACATAAACAAAACACTGAAGAAAATCAGCAAACTGAAAGTGAAGAGACTAAAATAATAAAAGCAACAGAAAACCACTACAAAAATCATTTAAAAATTAACAAAAAAGAATGTATCTATCAGTGATTACTTAAAAATAAATGGGCTAAATGCTTCAACCAAAAGACATAGGGTCACAGAATGGATTAAAAAAAAAGGAAAAAAAAAAAAAAACAAGACCCATCTATCTGCTGTGTACACAAGACTCACTTCGATCAAAAGACAGACACATACTGATAATGAAGCTATGGAAAAGATATTCCACACAAATAAAAATGAAAAGAAAGCCACAGCAGCAATACTCATATCTGACTAAATGGACTTTAAAACAGAGACTGTAAAAATAAGGAAAAGCACTAAAAAATAACCAAAGGATCAAAAAATACGATATTCATAATTACCTATGCCCCCAACATAGGAGAGCCTAAATATAAAAAACAAATGTTAATATTAACAGGCATAATGAGAGAAATTGACATCATTACAATAATAGTAGGGGACTTTAATACACACATACAGTAATAGATAGAAAATCCATACAAAATATACAGTAAGGAAACAATGGCCTTAAACACCATATGGAAAGATGCTCGACATCATTAATCATCAAGGAAATGCAAATCAAAACCACAGTAAGATATGTCAGAATGGTTACTATCAAAAAGTCAACGAACAACAAGTGTTGGTGAGCATGTGGAGGAAACGGAACCCTTGTGCACTATTGGTGTGATTATAAATTGGTGCAGCCACTACGGAGGACAGTATGGAGGTTCATCAAACATTTAAAAATAGGACTACTGTATGACCTAGGAATTCCACTTCTGGCTATTTATCAGAAGAGAAAAACATTAATTCAAAAAGACATATGCACCGCTATGTTCACTGCAGCATTCTTTACAATAGGTAAGATATGAAAGCAATCTAGGTGTCCAAGCATAGATGAATGGATAAAGAGACGTGGTGCATATTAAAATAGAATATGACTCAGCCATAAAATAAGAAGAATGAAATCTCACCATCTGCAACAGTGTGGGTGGACCTAGAGGGTATTGTGTTGAATGCAGTAAGTCAGAGAGAGAAAGACAAATACCATAGGATTTCTCTTATATGTGGCATCTAAAAAAAGAAAACAAAACAGAAACAGACTCGATGATGCAGAAAATGAACTGATGGTTGCCAAAAGGGTGCTAGGTGGGGGGATGGGTGAAAAATGTGAAGGGGGATAAGAGGGACCAAGTTCTAGTTATAAAATAAATAAGCCACAGAAAGGTAGTATACAGCAGAGAGAATATAGTCAAGAACATAACAGTAACTGCACGATGATAGATGGGCAATAGACTTACTGTGGTGTTCACGTCACAAGGTACATAAATGTTGAATCGCTATGTTGTACACTTGAAATTAACATAATATTGTATGCCAACTATGCTTTAATAAAAAAATTTTAAAGAAATAAAAATTATTTTTAAAACAAATTTTATGATAAATTGTGTGCTTTATTAGGTAACAATATGGATTGGGAATCATGAACATGAATAAAAGTCCATGATCTACTACCTAGAAAAAGTTAATGGGTTTGTGTGTAGACGGTTTTCCAAATATCTTCTCAGTTTACAGGGCTCACTAAATAACACTGAGAGTCTTCCATAGACAGGCATTCTTTACTCCCTTCCTTTCTATGCCAAGACATTCTGTATCTTTATGAGGTTACTCAACCCATTCACTTTCAGCGCAAGGAAGTTAGCAACTGCCATGAAGGATCAGAATGTGAAACGTGATGAGAGAGCCCTGTGATAAGTGCCTGACCTTAGCAAACAAAAATAAACCCTCCAAGAATAAGATGAAAAAAATGCAGTGATCTACAACATAGAGTACTGTGTGGCTCTTAATATAAGCAATTAAAGTTCCACTCCACAGGAAGCTGTGGTTGAGGCCACGTGCGATTCATGAACAGCAATGCCAGAAAACGTCAGGGAACTCCCCCATTGCCCCATCCTTATGACACTATAACATGATAGTCTCCATTTAAAAAAAAAGTCAACCAGCCATCTTAGAGATAGAAACCTGGGGCGCACTTCTCATCTGGCGTAATACTTCACGGAGCAGGTCCAAACAATGCAGGGCCCTTGACATCAGCAGGAGCTCGGCACTCTGATCCGTGCCAAAGCGCAACATGAGAAACGGGGCTGGTATAAATATTCATTGGGAAGTTACGGCCAACCTCCTTGCACTGTGTGTTTAGTGCAACTCAAAACTGCTCCACCTGGTCCCTTCTGGCTCCCTCATGTCTACCAGGGGCTGGCAGCTGGAAGGCAGGCTGAGCCTTAGAAGTCTTTTAATTTGCTGTCGCACCAGAGGGGCAGGCAGAAGGGATGACAATGCATATGCTGGGATTCAATTACAGGACTGTCTTTTTCCCAGGTGGGAGGCAACACTGACTACAGAGAATGCAATGCTTCTGTCTGTCGAGGTCCCTTAGGAGATGATTGGTGGTTTGCAAATGCTGGCTGGGGGTGTGGAATAAGGCTCTATGGTTGACCCTCATGACAAAAGCGTTGGCAAAAAATATCAAGCAATCTGAATATTTTGTGAGGCTCACATGCCATCTTTAGTTTTCTCTTGTTTTCCTAAGTAAATTCATTCTGTAACTTCTGCCTGGAAAATGTGAATGACTGCCCATAAGTTCTGAAATAAAATGCTGCTTAGCCTATAAAACATAGGATGAAAGAAGTTTTGAGGTCGCTGTCACATGAAACTTATTGATTTAAATATTGCAAAAACTAAGAAGTGTTTCAATCATTACCATTTAAGTGGGACACACAATGTTCTGAGTTTAAAGCACTTGAACAGTTCCTAAAAGCTTGACAAAAAATACCTACAATGTAATTGTTTTTTTTTACAATAAAATGGTATAATGCCATTAATTTTAAGGACACTAATCTCAATCTGTTGTAATTTGTTGGCACCAAGAGGCTGCTGCGCTTCATATTCTACCTGCTACTAAGCAAGATTCACTCAGTACAAGAGGAGGGCTGCCTGCAGCATGGTCAAGTAGCATTACTGGATTATCTCTCTATGAATAATTACTGTGCTAATAATTACAAAAAATTCTATTTTCCATCTCCAAATAAATGATTTTTGATGCCTCAGTTATGTATAAGAGTTAAGATCTCTCCTAAACACACACATCTAAAATACATAAGATTATTCTCTTTAAAATATTTCTGAAACCTACCTTCTCTCTGGATTATATACTACATAGATAGCTTCCTTTTTCTCCCTTTAAGTGATGAGAACTCAAAGAGAGTTTGAGAAGTTGACCAAGCCTGTAGAACTGGTCACTAGAAGAGCTTTCATGAGAACCTGATTAGGAACCACTGACTAGGCTTTGAAACATTTAATTGATGATTGTAAAACAAACAAACAAACAAACATTCCTCTTACTACTTTGCCCTCCTAACTGCTATCTTATCATTATTCTTCCTTTCAAAACCCAGAATCTTTAAACTTATGTCAAAGCTTCATATCCCCTTTCTTATTTCACCAAACCCTATCCCCGCTTCAATCAGTATCCATGAAGTCTACAGTCACCTTCTAATAACTAATCTAATTGGAATGGGGTTTTTTGTGTTTGTTTATTTTTTGTTAACTCTTACTTTGACCCTCTTTAGCACCTGACAATCATAATCACTTCTCCTAGTCTTACTTAATATTTTTGTAGTGGCCAATGCTACCTTGTTATGCAATCTCCATTTTTCATTTTCTTTTACCTAAAGAAGCTCGATTTTTGTTCAGGTATTCACATCTTGCCAACAAAGTTTTCAGCACCTCAGGGAAAGCTAAAGCCACCTTCAGCTCCGGGTGATGGAGGCCTAATTCCTCTCCCCAAGTTAATGACTGTTTCAGGATCATTAGATAACCATACTGTGGCAATGGGACACAAGCAGGACTTGGCTGGAGATTAGTGGTAAGTTCTTTTTCACTTTTTTAGGAGAGATTCCAGATCCAAAATGCTTCTTCGGCTGGATGTGAAAGAGAGACAATGTAATCCTGATTTCTACAACCAGTCATTCTATTACCAGAGAAGAAATAGACGTAGGGCAAATCCAAAACTGTGGATGGCAGAGCAAAGGGAGACAAAGGAAACTGGTTTCTTGACGAAGTTATTGAGCTCCCAGATCAGCCACTCCCCTGGCCATTCTACCTCTGGAATTCCAGTTATGTGAACCAATAAATTACCTTATTGTTGAAAGCCAAGTGAGTCAGCTTCTCTATTACTTGCACTTGAAACCATTTTGACTGATACAACTACTCTTTCCTGGTTTCTTGACGTCACATCTGGCTGTTAATTTTCAGTCTTTTTTGTGTGTCATTCTTGTCCTCTTAACCTTTTGATGTCCGTAACCTGCAGCCTCAGCCCTCATCTCATTTCACTCTGGACTCCGGTAAGCACCCTTCTGGGAAATTTCCACATGAATTTATGCCCTCAACAACTGTCTATTGTTTATCAATTCAAAATCCATCCCTCCTCAATCCTCATGTCTCTTTTAATTAGCAGATCTTATCTACAACTCTATATTACTCAGATCCACAAAATTCTTTTCAAAGACTCTTCTAATGTTGTAAGTCCACAGCAAAACTCATCACCTTTCTTTTCGTGCACACTCATGCTCTTATCTCTAACTAGACCATTAAATTGGTCAGTCAAATCAGGGTTCCAGGTGATATTCTCAGGCCCTTGATCTTAATAGAGTTCATCAAATACTCTCAGTGATTCTGCTTAAATAAATCCCAAAATATTCACTCCTTTTCATGCTCATCACTATTTAAATTAAGTCTTCATGATTTTTCACCTAAACTTTTCCTACCTGCTATGCTTATCATACAAAATCATAGCAGCTCATTCTCTTCTAAGTGAGTACCAACAGCGAACGCTCTATAATTGTATTTCAATGAAGGAACAAATAGCTTTCTGCTCGTTCTTTTGTCTTTCCTGCAAATCCTTCTCCAGACAGTCATCAGAATTATTTTTCTCAAATGTAACTATAACTGTTTCACTTCCTTTCTTAAATCATATCCCATCCACAGGGGAAAAAATCCGTGGTTGTTAAAAAGTTCAATATTTAACAAACATTTAGTACATGTCAGATTCTGGAATTCCGGTCTAAGGGCTTTGAAAGAGTGACTTATGATTTTCTTCTTTTAAAAGGCATATAATTCAGGAATGAGTTGGTAAATGACCATAGACATGGAAACCTATAGTTATGATCAAACTACTCTGAATCCAAGAGCCTGCATATATTTTTATTTTGAGCTATAATATGCTCATACTATTCTTATGTTCCATCCATCTAGACTTTTACTAGAACTATTTTAAGTTTATATCAACTTATATTAATGCATAAAATTCCAAAAACACGATTCACTAATTGACATTCCCAGGTACAGAGCTACTTTTCAGAAGCTGCTTTAAATTCAAAATTTAAATACTACATTTAGATAAATGCACACAGTGATTTGCTAGTCCTGATACGACTTAAGAAATTACCTCTGAAATATCACATTGTTTAAAATTCATAAATCACTTAAATTTGTTCACATTTCCTTCAAAGTCTTTCACTAAAGAAAGGAATATGTGAATCCCACCAGGCAGGAATATTTATTTATTTATTTGGCAAATATTTGGGTGCCTAAGCTCTTAGTTTTCCTTTATGAACAAAATGGACAAAAATTCTCTGCCTTTGCGGGGCTTACATTCTTGTGTGGGATAGAGGAGAAGAATAAATATTCCCTTGTTTTTTAACCACTACTCACTTTGAAATATTTTGCAATGGCTTATCTCACCTATTTATAAGACTGTCTACAATGCTGTTAGAATCTGGGTGCTAGAGATGAAAAGCACCAACAGAGTCCATAGAGGAGGTGGCTCGGTCACACAGGTGCCACTTCTGCCAGCCATAAATTATTAGCAGAATTTAGACAGATGGAGGTGAGAGGACAGGGTATTCCGGTGAGAGGATAACTTGAGTCCTGGAACACAAGAAGGAATGAGCATAGCTTGGCATGGGGAAGCGGGAAGAACAGGTTGGTCAGAATGGAGACTGCGTGTTGAGAAACAGAAAACAGCTTGGCTGCTGGGGTAGCGTGAGCTTTCTGAAAGCCAGGCAATGGGGTCGCACACGGAGGAATGCAATTAAAGCAGTCCTTGTAGGAGATTGGCTAATTTGCATTCGTGCGGTTTCAAAAAGAGGGAGAATTTACTGATAAATGCTGGTTAGGAAGCTAATGCAACAATTTGGACAGGAGATTGAATAGTTTTTCACTAAGGTGACAGGATGGAAAACAAGCAAAAGACATCAAGCATATTTTGGCTGAAAAATTACAACTCGATCAGATATTTCAGTCACAAATTCATCTATTCATATGCACTAAAATTTGAGTTACTCATCTTTATCAAGCACCTGACATATTCATTTAGCACCTCTTTGGTAACTGCCATTGTACTGGTCACTAGATTCACAGGTAAAAATGCCATGGCCTCCACACTCTGTCAATGGGGACATAGATAGCATAGATGAGAAGTGAACTTTGCTGTGTGTGCATGTGTGTGCAGGGACAAAGAGGCTTCAAAACTGAGTTCTGACTCGTTCTGCCTAGTCAGAGTTGGTGATTTAGTCCAGAAGAAGGGAGGACAGGTTTATTCAAAGGCATGGAGGTAAGATACAGCACACTGTGCTCAGGGGCATGCAAATAGTTAAATATTTCGGCATCAGTGAGGTCGGGTGCTGGTGCTGCTGTAAAGCCCAAGGCTCCTTGGGTTATGCTGGGGATATGGAATTGTAGTCTGCAGGCAGGGAGGAGCAAATGGAGAGCAGGAGGCCACAAAGCAACAAGGTCAAAATTACATGTTAGAAAAATATGTGATCATGTGAATGAAAGAGGGAAGACAAGAGTCCAGGAGGCAAGATGGGAGAAGCTGATATGCTGAGGTAGGAGCTGGGTAGAGACCACACTAAAGCATGATGGGGGCAATGAACTAACACATGTAGGAAACTGAGTCACTGCAACCTGGAAACTAATTAGACACAAAGGCAAGGAAATTCAGAGATAGCCGACGTTTTGAAGTCAGTGGTTGGGAGAAGGATGGAACAAAAGAGAAACAAAAGGGAGGCTGTTTTCAGTAAAAGGTGAATGATGCACTGCTTAGAAGGAAAGGAAAGACTTCCAAGGAAACAGTGTGGGACTTCTTGACATTTGGGTAAAAGAAGACTCGTACTGGTTTCAGCTCAGTTCAGGTACTCCATGCTATTTTATCTCTTAGTTTTGCTTGCTTTGTATTCTTAATTTGCTTTGCAATTTGCCAATAGATATCCAATGTTTCACCACATAATGATTTAACATCTACACATGCCAGGCGCTGAGGTAGGCCCTGATTAACAGCAGGGATTATTTCGTGTTCAGTGCTTTGCATATGAGAAAATTTATGAACATACAGGTTGAGGAAAAGTAGGTTTACAATTGTGAGTGTGTATGTGAAACACAGTTTATTCTTGTAGTATTATTTATTAATTATTGTATAATTTTCCATATGAACCACATGCCCCACCCAGTATATATATTTTACCCTATATAAGATTAAATCACTCATCAATTCAGTAACCAGACACAATTCAGTAACTGTCCATTAAGAGGTAAATGGACAAACAGTATTGCCACCCAAGAGCATATTGCTCAGCAATACAAACAAATGACCCACGGAAAGATGCTTATGACATGGAAAACTCTGAAAATAATTGGAAAGAGAGATATGCAGTTTCCAGAGGGAGAGTGGAGAGGAAAGATAAACTACTGAGAGGCAGAAGTAAACTTTGGGGGTGGTAGGTAAGTTGGCTCTCCTGATCGTGGTGATGCTTCCCTGGTGTGTACTGAGGTCAAAATATCAAATTGAACACTTTAAGTCTGCCTGTTAAATATACCTCAATAAAGCTATTTTTCAAAAATAAAAATAATAGACTATCTTTATATGGTAAGTTATGGGTTAACTTTAATTCCTTTTGCTTTTTATATATTTTAAATATGATGCTATAAACCATTTTGCCTTTGTAATAAAATTCATTTTAAAAATTGTAAAAACTATAAAAAGTACACTGGCCAGGTACTCAACTACTCTACTAATAATCAGGGAACTGCAACTTTAAAGGACAATGAAATACCATATCAAACGCATCTAGCAAATGTTACAAAATCAGATAAAGCCAAATACGAGCTAAATGTGGAGAAATGTGTAATCTCCACATTTCTATTGGGAATGTAAATTGGTACAGCTAATGAGGAATAAAATAATACATTATCTAGGAAAGTAAAAAATGTGTTTATAATGCTAATGATTGCAGGACCAGTTTTCAATTTTTCCCTTGTCAGTGCCGTTTTAAAGCACAGGCATAGATTTGTGTATATTTTGTGGAAATACTGATATTCAGACTTCCAGAGCTTAGTCTGTCTCTCCTGGGTTTCTCCCCAGTCCCTCTCTCCTGTCCCCTTTCCTCCTTTCTCCTGTCTGCCAGCCTCACCGCAAACCCTCCAGTCACTTCACCGCTCCTGGAAACCTCTTGCCTCTTAACATCTCACTTTCTCTTCCCCATCCCAACCTCCCTACCCCAGGCCCATCTATGCCCACCCCTACCCCACAAAAAAAAAAAAAAAGGCTGAGCGGGGATCTGAAATGTCATTTAAAGAAGACTCACCTCTCCTCTGGGATGGGGACAGTCCAACAGTGGGCAAGGTGGGTAGGGCGGGGCCATTGTGTCAAGTAAACATAGCAGGACAGTTCGAAGCCCATACAGGACCAGTAGGGATACATGTTCTTGCTGGTGGTAACTAAACACCCAGAAAGCAGCAAAGCCAATAGTACTGAGAGAAATAGTTGATAGTTTTATGATCTGCTATTAATTTTTTGAGATATTTTAGATATTTAGTGTCACAAAATGTTTTTATTAAGTGGGCACATCCTGATATTTTAAAATACTGTTACTGACAGTTGTATTACAGGGTAAATGCTGAAGTGCTGATGCTGTCATTTGTTCGGTACAACAAACATGATGCACTAAGCCCCCACCTTCCTCTTCCATCTCAACTCTAGGAAAATTTTTCTGTAGCATTGTTTGTAAGAGTAAACGATTAGACACAATTTAAATGTCCATCTAGAAAAATGCATAGATTATTTGAGATACATATATATACACACATATATAAATACAATAGAATTCTATACAATTTTATAATCAATAACCTAGACCTACATGTATTAATATGGATAAATATAAAGAATACAACCTCAGGAAAAAAAAGCCACAGAACTCTGCATATTATTTTATGTTGACATGGGGTCTAAAAACTGGCCAACAGATGTTATACATATTTTTCTAAATTCATAGAGAAATAGTAAAATATAGAGCATTCATGAGAATGATAATGTATAAATTCAAGATTGTACTTTTCTCAAGTAGAGAGGAGACAGGTTTCTCAAAGAAGTACACAAGGATCTACAGAAGTGTCTGCAGTGTTTATTTTTATGATCCAAAGTGATATAAACTGATGTTAAGTTCTCACAGAGACAGAAGGCAGGTTCTAATGTTTACAAGTGAACAAAAAATAAAAAATGTGTGTTCCCTTTCAAACCAAAAGGATTAGTACCAAAGCTATTTAATATTTTCTACTAAAAAGTGTGAAGACATAAAAGAGTTAGCCTTGTAGACATATGATACCTTTAAAAAGCCATTATAATGAACAATAATGAGCTGTTCATTGCAGCAGAGATAATTAAGGCTGACAAACTTCCCTTCCAAATTCATCCCCCATCTGCGGGTGTGAACACTAGGAAAGTATGCTGGTTAAGTTGATCCTGAGAACGGTTCAGCTTTTGATAATGTGAATGTTCTTACCAGAAAACACTTAAAGCTGAGCTGTTCTTATTCAAATTGAGCTTAAGCAAAACAATAAACATAGTTTCAATCCCTTCCCATAATTTGATGCCCAAATTCAATAAACTCTGGAATCTGCAATTCAATTACTCTCAATGTCAACTCAAAATGAGGTAGAGCTTTGGGACACCCAGAGAAAAATAGCCTAAACATAAAGACAGTAAAGACTCCCTAGGCCACTCTTATGAACCCATGCAAAATAAAACCTATTGTAAGCAAATTTTAAGCCTGTGGAATAAATTCAAAACATTATGGCTTGTCGCAAGCTCATAGTATTAAAACTAATCCTAAATGAGATGTTACTTGATTTATTCAGACTCCTTGGCATGTTTGGATTAATGTGTTGGCAGTCTACACAGCTCTTCTTGAGAATTCTTGGATAGAAGAGATAAACTAATTTGAATGACATTTATATTGGAATATGACTCCAGGTGCAATGATAATCAGCATGCGGCAGGGACAGCAGTTGTTCTTTCTGCTGCACACATCAGCCCAGGGGAAGGTGGAGGGCTCACTCTGACCTGCCTCTTGTTTGGCTGGGCTATATCCAGCCCTGTCTTCTCTGGAGAGGAGGTCCAGTCTAAGAAGGAGCCAGATGGAGGGGGAAAGGAAGGAAGAGTTTTTTTGTTTTTTTTTGTGGTTGTTTTTTAGGTGTGTCCATCTCCTTTCTGCAGAGAAACTTGACTTGGAAGGCAGTCTATAGTCATAGTAGTAAGTGAGAAGAAACGTGAGCCCGATAAAAAAGGCTGTTAAATAGTGGCCTATCCGTGTCAAGTGCGCAGCCCTCTCTTGAACGAACTGCAGGGCCTACTCGTTTTGCATTGAACGGAGTGTCAGCCTTTAGAGAGCTGCTTGTCAGATTCCACAGGCTCATGCCATCACTAACAGTAACTCTAGCAGATTACGCATAACTCAAAGTGCGAGCACGCAGCAGGGTTAGCTTTTCCACTTACAGTCACCTGCGGGGACACCACGAGTTTGGCAGAGCGGATTTTTCTTGGGCTTGCACAAGTGTTAAAGTTCTCAAAGTCCTCAAGGTCATCCCTCCTTCAAACATTGTTTTAACAAATGGTCAACTCCAGAGCCTGCTTTTAGAGTTCTATTTTAAAAGTCCCATTGGCCTGGCAGGAAGAATGGCATGTCTGGAAGGCCTGGGCTCCAGTCCGAGCCCCGCGCTTTCCCAGGGGAGTGGCACGATGGAGACGTGGCTGCACTTCCATCTCCTCATGCACAGAATCAGGAAGGTATTGTAGATTTGTTTTGCTTACCAAGGAAGCTGGAGTAAAGATGATAGGACATGTTTTCTTTTTTTCTTTTAAGTTTGTAGGTATGCGAATGCAACATATGTGTAATAATGGAAGAAATAACCATCAGGAGAGAGGCTTTATATTTTCAAAGTACCCTTCCGTTTTACAGACTGTACGTAACACTGAGATGTGTATCAATACACTATCAGCTCCACCCATGAGGGATACTGAGTAAATAAATGTTCACGGACTTCATAATGAATATGAGTGCATGCACGGCTTTATGATTTCCCCCCCAAAAAATGTCTCTTAAATCATGGAAAATTCCTACATACTAAGTTATGGGTGATTTTTTGGGTGAAGTTTCAGGGACTAGAACTACAGATCTTATCAGAGCTTTCTTTTGCAGTTACCTGCTCAAATACAACTCCCCAGCTTCTCTACTAGGGCAGGACACCTCACAAAATGTGCTCCCCATGTTTACATTTATGTTATTTCTCCCACTCACACACTAAACAGGACCCCAAATAGGAATAATAACATCAGACATCCTTTCTGATTTTTCAGATGTGAGGCATTTCATTCATTCATTTATTCAGTCAGTCAGTCAGTCAGTCAGTCAGTCTTTCTTCAATGCCCACTGTGCCCTATAAACCAGATGAAGAAGAGGTGGTGTTTGTTCTGCATAATAAGATCCTACCTACTCATACTGTCCTGGCTGAGATACTATTGGACTATACTGCACTCCTTTTTAATGCACAGAAACCATTTTGCTTTGGGCAGGAAGATATTTAGCTTTGTTTGAGTCTTCTCTTCCTATGGGGAGGAGTATTCCTAGAGGAAACAGTGCTTGTGGTGTATCTGCAGGTTGTCTTCCATTTCAGCATTATTTTTATACAGGATTAAATTATCCCATTCACTCACAACCATTTCTCTGAAATCTTTTTCATTTGAGGCACGGTTAGGGGTTAGCAAGTTTTGTGAGTTAGAATTTATTTCCTTCAAGAGTTTACAGTTTAGTTAGAAAGGCGAAGCATAACATAACAATCGCACATGAACAGACAATGCCAAGCAATGTATCACAAAGGCACAGCGATGACATACACATAATGTGTGTCTGGGCGAGGTCCCAAGATGACTACTGATATCTGGCTAAGGATAGGAATATATCGCCAAGGAGGAACTTTCATAAATCACAACTGTCTTGCAATGGGAAATTAACCAAATGCAAACAGAATATTTCCATTTTGATATAGGACCAACCACATCCAGGGAAGCACATCCTGGCTGCCAGGCTGGTTCACGAGTTTATGTAAATGAAAATCATGCTACTGGACACTTCTCCCACTCTATGCATTTGTCTTCATTTGCAAAACTGTGCAAAGGCTGCACCTACTGAAATCGCATTAGAAAGTAAAGAATCTAAGGAACTGATAGAAGAAATACTGCATAATTCCACCCTCTGTAACATAAATACACCCTCTGTAAGAAGAGGGAAAGCCCATCCCATGCCCTATGAGTGAATATTTAGCCTAACAGTGGCACACAGATAAGAGAGAAAGCAGGGACTTATATCACTTTTTTTACACCTATTAACACAAGGAACAGAATGCCATGGTGGTAAGTCCTCACCAGTTTAGAAATTATTGCTCATATATCAAAGAACAAAGTATACAATATTCTAACCTGAAAATACCAAAATTATAAACTTTAAAAAATCATTACCTGTCATTAAACCTCTGACTATTATAAATTTGGTTAGTGCACTTTTAGCTCTATCTCAGTTATTGCACTATCATTTAGGTAAGCTAATCTGTCCAAAATAAAATACTCGTGTTGAACAAAACCTTAAATTTATGTATCAGACTTCATACATTTTATCTGTGTATTATCTTACCAATTTTGAAATGTGTATTTGAAATGTATTGAGAATAAACATGAATAGTTTGTATTTGCGTATGTATATACAATGCATGTGCACTTATGAATGTATGTACATATTTCAATGTTAAATGTCATAGAAAAAAAGCCAACTGTATAATGACAATAATAACTTTCATTAATCATGCATTCAACAAATATTTGTAAGCAATTACTATATGCTAGGTGTTTGCTGGGCACTGTGGGGCGAAGAGATTTGTAAGACGTCTAAGAGTCTAGCATATACATGACAAAGCCCACAGCTGTCACATCCAGGGTGTGAAAAAATGTGAGCTGTTACTCAAGCAGAGCCTGGCTCTTGCAAACAAACTTCCAGGATACAGTCAATCATGACATGAACATTACAGATTTTTGCCAGGTAGTACCCACATTCAGAACGTATATTGTTTCCCCCTCAACTGCTGAATGATGAAGAGCTAAAGTAGGAAAACTGAAGACCACAGCAAAACTACTGCCACCATCACGGCGTTAGTCATCAAACACCGGGAACGCAGTAAAACCAAAACAAATCAGGAAAACTGGAGAAGAGGCATGGGGTATATGGTTTCTGAGCAGGGTTACTATGCATTGCACACAGTAAATGGGTAGAAGCACATACCAGGTTTAACAATCAGCAACAGCTAAGTAAATAAATAAATATGCTTATTCTCTCTATATTTTAGGTAATTAAAATCTGTAGAAAGATCCAGACTTTAATTCCAGAAACTTGTCCTCAAGTCCCAGTTCAGCTACGCACATTAATCTGTGATTTTAGGCAAACATCTAACCTTTTGAAGCCTTACTTCTATTCTATACAGTAGAAACAGTATCTTACAATGTTATTATAAATATTAAAATGACAAATCATTTTTGGTTGTTTTGTTTTTTAATAAATAATATGCCTGGTTATGAATATCCAATATAGAGGGTGTCAGTGACATGCATGAGCGCTATGTATAGACATACATGCATATGTACATAAGTTCTTATGTATTCAACATTCTACTACATATATATTCTGACTGTTTACCATGTACAAATATAGTGCATTAACCAACCATCATAAGTCCTCCGAGTTTATCTTGAAAATGGGCCCCATATTCACCTTTCGTTTCTTATTCCCATTTACTATACCCTAACCTGGGCCCTCTTGCCTCAAGTCTGAATCATTAAAATACTGTCCAGACTTTTGTGCTTCAGCCTTCCTTCTTGACCTACCGATAGATCCACCTTCCTGAGATGGTTTCCCTTCCCTCCATTAGGTACCACATAGCTTACAGAGCAAAGTGGAAAGAGAAATAAAAGCCTAGTAGGCTGGCAGAGATATAAACAGAAAATTATACTGCAGCTTTTTAAGTTCTCTACAATAAGGCCAAGTATACAACCATCTGGGAATGTATAAGAAGGTTTCTTCACCAACTCTGGGAGGGGAGAGTTTTGAGAGAGTTTCTGCAACTGTGTAGTTTCTGAAACAGAGTTGCAGAAACTTTATTTCTTTGATATGACCTTTTCTCCTTTCTCTTCCTCTGACTCAAACTGGCCTCACCAGCACCCTGACTCACCTGCATCCTTCTCCCTTACAGGTCCACTCCCTTAATCACTAAGCCCTCAGGACAATGAGGTTCTGGTCAGCACCGAACAATCTTAGGAACAAAACCTCAGGCCTATTGACCGCCGAGACAGAGTTTCAATCAAACTAAAGATAACATCTAGGCCTCAGTTGTGTTTCAGCTCCAGACCTAGAAAAGCAGTGAAACCAGATGACTCAATGCCATGGCAGACATTAGGACCAGATGCAATGACTAACCACTTCCTATCCTAGCACCAACCAATCAGTAGAGACCATGACCCTGACATGACCCTAACTCCCTTAGTCACCATGATTAATGGTTTTTTCCCTATATAACCCAACCCCTGGAAGCCATTGGGGAGCCAGGTCTTTGAGCACCAGTTCACCTGTGACTCTGGGCATGGTGCCACTTCCTCAATTAATAAGCCCTTACTTTTTTGGCTGCAAGCTCCTGTCTGTGTCTTATTGGGCTTTGATATATGCAGGCAAGTGGGCCCCTTTAGTCCATTAAGAGTTCTTAGCAGAGAAAATCATAACATATGTTCTAAAACCTAAACAAGAGTTAAACAAAGGAAGGTCAGGCCATCAGGCAGAGTCAGGAACACATGTAAAGGCCTAGACATGGAAATGAGCGTGGAGAGCACACAGGATACAAGGCGTAAAGAATGAGAAGGTAGTGGAGAGGTCAACAGGCACCAGATCATGAAGGGCCTTACATGTCTGGTTAAGAAAACTGGGTTAGTATTGCAACCAATGAGGAGCCACCAATGGTTTAGGCAGGGAAATTACTTAATTATAGTATTTTGTAGAGAGCATCCTGGTGAACATGTGGAAATGGACTGGAGAAGAATCCCAGATGCAGGAAGTTATTAGGAGACTGCTGTTTAGGTGATAGATGATAAGTATAAACTAGGGTAGTAAAAGTAGAGGTAAAGTCAATAGATTTTAGACATTCTATGGAGCTGTGTTTTTCTAATAAATTATTATTGATTAAGTGTAAGTAGAGAGCACGAGAAAAGAATAAAAGATGGACATCCAGATTTTTGTGATTAAGAAGGCACTATTTAAGGAAAGAGGAGAAGCAAAGAAAGAGAAGACATTTTGGAGATGCTTCTGAGTTCAATTTGGGACATGCTGAGATTGAGATGCCCAAGGGACATGCAAATGGAGATATCTAGCAGTCGGCAGGAAGCCCGAGGGAGAGATCTATGCTGGAAACAGATTTGAGATTCATCAGCATAAACTGAGTGTTCAAGCTCTGCGTATGGAGGAGGTCATTCAATAAAATGGTCATGAGAAGATACAAGTGGTAGGATCCTGGGAAGCTCTGTTACTTAAGGGATGAGCATAAAAGAGAAATACAAGAGACATCAGGAAGAATCGAGAGAGGGCAGGAAAGCGAGGAGGGTATGATCTCAGGATAGTTAAAAGAAATTTACTGGATTAACATCGGAAATTACTGGTAATCACTCAAGTGGTAAGGCATCCAGAATACAGGTGGAGAGAATTGGCTTCTGTCAGACTAACAAGGGTGGGAGACACAAAGGAAAATATTTGCAGATATAGATAAAAAAGGAAGCAAAGAAAATTCCCAGCCTGCAAGTTGTACTTTATCTGTGAAGTAGGAGGCAAAGTTTTCACTGTGAGAATAGGAAGGGATGATGAGGTGGAATAAACTAAAGGACAGTGGAGAAGACTTTAAATAAATACTACCAGAAATGAGAAAGAGAACTGCTTCTGAAACAATAATTGCCAGCCAGGATTAATGGTCTAATTGTGAATGAAGAACAGATTGGCAGATTTTTTGGGGCATACTTTTAGCTGTCTACCAATATTTTGTGATTACGTCCTCCTTCATAATAAATGGTTTGTTCTCATGGCCACCCAACCATTATTTTGCATTTCACAAACTTTTCCATGGTGATTTGCACACACATGCTTTCTCTCTAATAGGAGTGAGCATAAGACAGGTACAATTTCCACCTGGGTTTGTCCTCCCTGTCCTTACACCTTCCAGCTGCTGGTAGATGGTGAGAACTAGAGCAGCAACCATTTTGGACCCACAATGCAATTCAAGTGAGGCAAAGAGCAGAAGTGACCATCAGCCCAGATCACCTACCGACCTCTGGTGTTTTATGTGAAAGGAAAACATCTATCTTTTCAATATGCGTGTTTTAAGATTTCTTTATTAGTCGGCAGTCCAAGTGACACCTTCATTAATTCTTAAAGCACTCAAAAGCTTTGAATGTATAAGCAGGCAGGGCGGTTTTGATTTTGTTACAGGGTATGATAAAAAGAAAGGGAAAGGAAACTGAGACTACAGGCAGTTTAGTGGCTGGAAAGGTGAGCTGTGAGGTTTAAGCCAGACAGGAAGTGAAGGTCATTCAAAGGTGACACAGTGGGTGCTTTAACGATGCCTCACATAACATTATTGACACTTAGAAATCAATAAAGACTAAATCAAATATACAACCACATACAGCAATATGGATGAATTTCACAAACACGAAGGTAATCAAAAGGTGCCACACACAAAAAAGTACACACAGCACATATCATTCTACTAATACAAAGCCAAAACCAAGCAACATTAACTGAAGATGCAGAAGTCAGGAAAGAGGATTATGACTTGGGAGGGGCCGTGCAGAAAGCTGCTGGGAGCTAGTCGTGTTCACTGTTCCCTCTGGGTGCTGACTACAAGGCTGTGTCTAGTTCTGTGAAAATGCACAAAACCAAACATTTAGAATATGTGCACTTTTTTGTGTGTGTACATACATAACTTCAAAAATAAAAGTTAAAAACTGCTCAACTGAAAAAAATACATACCACTTTTACTTATGAAAATAGCAAAAGTTCGAGTTACAAAAAGTAGTAAATGCTCAATGCCAGCAAGTACAGGCCATGGACGCCTGGGCCCTGCTGACAGGGCTTTAGTGTGGTGTAAGCTTAGTGGGAAGCTCTCTGGCAAAATGTTTCAAGAGCTTTAAAATACACATGGTCTTTGACCTAGAATTCCACTTCTAGAAGTTCATTATAAGAAAATCAGAAATATGAGGAGGCTTATGCAAAAATACATTCAATGAATTATTTATAAGAGGGGAAACTTTGAAAGAAACAGAAATGTCCCCAAATAAAGAAATGATTGCATAAACTATAATATCCTGTGAATGATAATTACTTAAATAAATTTCAATTACATGGTGAAATGTTCATAATATGGAGTATAAAAAACATTAAGATACAAAAGTGAATATACAGTATTATTCCAAATATATATATTTTAAAAATATACTAAAGTGTGGTTATCTCTGGGTAGAATAATTTTGTTTTTTTAACGTAAATTTTTTTATTTTCTAGATTTTCTAAAAAACAGTATGCAACATTTTGTTGACTACACATAAAAATATATGTTAGTGTTGCACTTTTATTTACTTTTCGCATGGAGTTTCATATTTATATAACAACACAAGTAGCAACTATCTTCTGCTCCATAAGAACTATATTAACTATTTGACTCTGAGCTGCCTGAGGGAAGGTATATTTTACTCATCTTAACTTTCACCCATAGTACCTTGTAGGAAAGAGAGTATATGCTCAAAAATATCAAGACCTCATCTGTTATATTCTACTTCTATAACCATACTATACAATTAAATAAACATTGTGTATTGTTAAATACACTGCTTGTATTCGAAAATAAAATAGTTGTAACCGCACAGTTCATGGTTTAGCCACACACCCCACTCTGTCTTCTGATGAGGCTCAGGAGGGGGCAAGGATGGAGGGTCTGGTAGGGAGGGGGAGGAGGGAGAGGACAGGGCTGTAGGCTCAACCCCACCTCTAACACTCCAGCTAGAGCACTGTTCCTTTGATCTTCTTCCAACTCCCCTTCCCTTCCCCCACGACTGAAAGCTGAAGGAGGTAAAACCCAAGGATGCTAAGGGTGAACCGACACCTGGGGGTAATCATTTAACTGGCTCCCCGGGGAACCGGAGCCCTGTTTGAAGTAGACGGCAGGGAGCCCGCGGAGGGAGGAAAGCTGGGGCAGCAGGAGGCGCTGTGGCTGCCTGAGTGCGTGGGGGGCTTTCAAGGGGGAAGGGGGAAACACACGACTGATAGAAGAAATTAAGATTTTAGTCCAACGAAAATATATGGAGAATATTTTTTCTAGAAGGAGCTCCTTCATAGTCAAATCATGACTTTTGCTTTGGAACAAAGTTGCTATTTTTTATGTTAGGTGTTAATTTTTTGTAAATCTGTGACCTGAATAATAATTACCCAATGTCTTTAATTAAGCTGGACTTACACTAAGTTAAATAATACTTTTTCAAAATAATGTGTTTCTTCTTTTTCCTAGTTTTCATACCCTATTGTTCACTGTAAAGCTTAAATCAAATTTGGAGAAAAAGCAACATGTAATGCATATTTAAGAAACATCAGTAATGCACCCTTATTTAAAATACGCACACACAAACACACACATACAGATACACATATATATATATATTTTTTTTACATGAGTTCATTTCACTCATATCGTATCCAATAGGAAGCTTTCTAGGATGCCAACTTTTCCTTTTACTTAGGCACGTCCACTATCCAAGTGATGCTTCAGTATCACTTAATCAAATTATTGAAACAGATATAATAAACAGATGTTGGTAATAACAAAATGCTATGGTCATGATATAATTTTATATGCATATCCAAATAGTTTTGGCAAATATTAGCAAATTTGCTATGTTAAACTTTTAATAGACATGCACTGGTTGAGGTTGGATTTGAAAGGTTTTAAAAGCCTAACAGCCCTCTTGCTTTTTTTTAAAGTCCGTTCAAATGACCGTGAAAGAAGTAAACATAAATTTGAATGCTTTAATTTTGGTTGGGAGCAGCCGTAGATGCTTCTAAATGGCCCTGCCAACCCAGCCCCGAGCATCTTCTTTGCTCGTCAGGACCTGAGCCTTTTCCATGTAATATGGCAGCTACGAACTTAGGACCTAAGGGCCGCTGACTTGTTTTCACTTATAATAAAACCCAGACTGGAACAGGGGTGTTGCGACATCAAAGTGTAGTGAGTGGAAGGTGAATTCTTTCTTCCCTACTTAAAAAAGAACTGAAGTTACTCTCCACTCAAAATGACCACACGTCTCTATGAGCCCCATCAAAAACAGCCTTGAGCCACTGGACAGTTAAAGCCGAATTTAATCCTAAATCCCATACAAATGAGAACATACTCTAGTTTGATGAATACCGTAGATAGACATTACCTCATGGCGAACCTTCGCTGAGGGCTCAATTTATGCCAGGCACTCTCCTAAAAGCTTTGGGGGTATAAACTCATTTAATAAATTCTCACAGAAATACATGAGGTAGGTGCTGTTATGGTCATCTCATGTTCGGATGGAAAAACTGAGGCACAAAGAGGTTAAGTAACTTACCCAAGGCCCTACAACTAGCATGTTTCCATGTTTCAAATTAAGCCAGATTAGCTCCAGAATCTACAGTCTTACCATTATTCTAGCTTGCCTTTTTAGAAACAACTTAACTTTTTTTTTCTGATAAAATTTATTCAAGCTTATGAGTAGATTCTAGAAACTGGACAAAGAACTTTTTTTTAACCTCCACACAAATCAATCAGGAGGACAAGACTATGCAGACTGTCCATCTGCAATGTAACCCTGTAAAAGACTTCCCTGCAAATTTGAAACCCGTTAGCAAAAGTGCATCGTGGGGTTGCCGAAGAGCCAGATGTAGCCCTTGGAAGAGGGATATCTTCTCTGGCTCTTCACCCAGTCCTTCAGCTGGGTGTTCATCAAGGAAAGACAGAGGAGGGATGGTCTGTTCATTATGCAAATGGCCCAAACGTAAAATGCATGATGTTTTTAGTAAGAACCTTTGAATTTTAGTAATAAATGTTCTTTGGCAAAATCCAAACTATAGCACAAAGAATAAAAGAAACTCCATAAGGTATAGCATTATAGTTCTGGGAATGTTTGCATAATTAAATTAAAGCTTTTCTAATCCCCTTTTCATGTTTATTTCTTAGCAAAGGTCAGGTTTTTGTTTTTTGGGCTTCTTTTCCCCCCTGCTTCCAATCCTCCAAAGAATGCCAGAGAAAATCAGGCAAAACAAGCGGCTTCTGATTTTCTGGCATTCTACCATTTGGAAAATTGACTTGAACTGCATGATAGATAGTGGCCTCAGAATTTAAGAAATATGAGTTTGGTTTCAATAAGGAATATCTTTACAAGGAAGCTGAAAAATGGAAAACAGCAGCAGAGTTTTTCTTTTTTTTTTGAAAAAAGAAAATTCAATAACAAACATACAAGCCCTAAGTTGGATTTGAATCTACATAGAGTTCACTATTTGATTTACAAATTCCTATGAGGTTCAACTTAATTGAATTTAGGAGACTAAAATCACTAGCACTGGGAAGATTTATTATTGCATTTTATCTGTGGCACAGGGGGTCTTCGGATTATTCAAGTCAGGGGAGCTGGCACCCACAAACTGCTTCTGTTAAACTGACTGTAATGCGATGCCCCGAGGGGGGGGAAGGGGGGAGTGAAGGCTCTTGGAGCAACGAAGGCAGTAAGCAAGAACAAAAGTCCCATGATGTGGGAGAGTTTGGGGTTCTGAGGGTCTGCATCCTTCCACCCCTTCACCCCCATTCAACATCTAGTCCAATCTTTTTCCAAATTAAGAAACACTAACAAATCCCCAACAGTACTAAATAAAATGATACAAATAAACCTGTTGTGATGAATGCCCTTCTTTCAATTAAAAATGCAGAGTCTCAGTAACTTAGAAGTGTAGGCTGATAAACCCATATAAGAGCATGTAGTTACTAAAACTGATTCAGCATTTAAACAATTAAGTAGCTCGATTTAAGGTTTTTCATTAATCCTTTCCCTAATAAAAAAAGTGATGGCAATGTTTATTTTTCTTTCTTCCTAAATTCAAAGACATAGTGTACTGTACTGAGATTATACCAACAGTTATGGGCAAAATCTACTAAAGAGACACAAACAATACATCTGAGAGTTAAAAGTCAAGTGATTTATCCTTCATTTATGGAAAAACAAATGCTATAGATGTTATTTCTTTAGTCACCTCTTCTTTATAATTGTAAGTAAGCTTAATTTTAAAAACTTTCTGCATTTCCTCCTAATTTATTTTACTCAGAAAATGATGAGGAGTGAAATGATAAATAAGTTTTTAGATATTTCATTTTAATGTTGACGAAAAAATTTCTAGAGTTAAAAAATCACAGTAGTGTATCTGGAAGTTATATATTTTGTTAGAGTACAAAAACAGGTGTTATAGAACTTGTTAATAGCTTTCAACTTGAAAATGTGTAAAGCCTATGCAGTCTCACTGGCGTATATGAGCTATACAGCCTATTTTATATATACTGGCATTTAGCTGAAGACAACAGAGGATTTTGAAGACCAAGACGTTCAACATTGTGAGATATCTTAGGACATTTCTAATAAAGATAATTCATGAAATATATACTGGTTCAAAGGCATTCCTCTCCAGCTTTACCTTCTACTTCTGCTCTCCCACATCTTGGCTTGTGGGTCACCCAGCAGACATACCATACTTATGCCACTGTATATGACGTTCTATTTGTAAGGAACGCCTGTCAAAGTGCAGCTAAGTACACCATTTCTTCCAGGAAGCCTGGGCCCTATTCTCTCTTTCTTTCTTTTTCTTTTTTGACCAATTAATAGTCATTTTTTAATAGATAGTCTATAGTCTTTCTTGTGTCAATTCTTGTGTCAATTCTTGTGTATATGTTATCTCTCCTATTATTCTGTAAATCTCTTTAGAGCAAGAACTACATCTAATAGGTTTTAAATTCCCTCCAGTACTCAGGACAGAACCTGACCTATATTAAGCACTGAATAACTGCTCGTTAAATCAATGAAAGGAAATGTTAATGAAATTTGACAGTCTACGCTATATACAAGGTCTGTCCGGAAAAAGCCCAACCATTGTTAATATAATGAGACAGTTTGCATGACATTAATGTAACTGGCAGCCAAGGAAGAGTGGACTGGAATGCGCAGGAGTGCACAATGACAGCTTCAATGTATGGTCAGTGGGGTGGTAGAGTGAGCGTGTGTACCGTGTGGCTGTCACATTCAAAATGACTGCGCAAGTAGAGCAACAAATCTGCATCAAATTTTGTGTTAAGTTTGAACATTCTTCCATGGAAACTATTCAGATGATTCAGAAGGCCGCGGCTATAGGCAACTGGTCATTGGCACTTCATCACGACAACACGCCTGCTTATGCATCATGTCTCTGCAGAGTTTTTTGGTGAAACATCAAATTACCCAGATGATTCAGCCCCCCTACAGCCCAGATTTGGCACCCTGTGACTTCAGGCTTTTCCCAAAACTAAAATCACCTTTGAAAGGGAAGAGATTTCAGCCCATTGATGAGACTCAGAAAAATATGACAGGGCAGCTGATGGCAATTGGGAGAACTGGATGAGGTCCCAAGGTGCCTAATTTGAAGGGTAGTGAAGGTGTCATTGTTCTATTCACGGTATTTCCTGTATCTTCCCCTATTTTTCCTATTGCATGCCTGGATACATCCTGGACAGACCTTGTATATATACACACACATAAATACAGACAATATTTGATCTAGACGGCAACGTTAGGTTTGTGCTGTTTATACACTAACCACCACATGGCTATTTAAATATAAATGAACTAAAATTAAAAATTCAATTGCTGGTTGTACTCTCCACATTTCAAGCATTCAATAGCCATATGTAACTAGTGGCGATTACACTGGACAGCACAGATCATAGAACATTTCCATTAGAGAGGATTACACTGAACAGCACTGCTCTATAAAGAAATCAATGTGACCCTATCAAAAGCAAAGTCAAAATGTTCAATCCTCAGCTCACAGCCCTCCAATTGCTTACCAGCTCACTCAAGAGTATAAGGTAAAATCATTAAAATGACCTTAGATGAACTGCCTATCTATCCTACCCCAACGCCCACCATATCACCTACCAGTCTCTCCCATTCTCACTGCTCTCGATCTGGCTACAATATTCCTAAAACATGCAGTTATTTCTGTCTGGAATTTTTCTCTCAGGTATTGCATGGCCCAGCCCCTCATTTCTTCTCTCTAATGCTCTCACTAAGACCTTCCCTGGCCATCAATGTAAAATTGTCACTCCTCTGTCTCCATATAGTTCTTCTCTTTTTTCCAGCTTTGTTTTTCAGCATAGCACTTGCCAGCATTTAATATATCACATTCTATACATAAATCTTGCTTATTTTTTTGCTTTCATTCACTAGAATGTAAGCCCCAAAGGTGAAAAATTTGTTTTATACACTGATAAACCCCCCTTAAAATAATGCCTTGTACATTACTGGCATTCAATAAATATTTACTGAATTAATGAATCAAGGATATTTACATTCCACAGACAGGTAGTAGACTATAAAATATTAGGAATAATTTTTATGAGATGGGTAAATTAGTCACTTCATTGTGACAAAATGCAAGAATAAATAAAATAAGTTACTAGAAATCTTGAGTTTTTCAGAAAAATGGTGCTTTCTCCAATAAATAAACCATTATTTTCAGTCAGAATCACTTGGACTGTAAGAAGTGTATTCCACTCCAGTTTTTATTGGAGGACAGAGGTTGCTAAAATGAGGCAGATCCACTCACTCAATCACATATCCAATAGACATTTTATGATAACCACTTCCATGCACCAGCAGGTGGCTAAGGTCCTTGAACACAGATAAAAAGCACGGTCCCTACTGACTCAAAGTCTAGTTAGGGTGGCAAGGGGCTGGACTACACCCCAGCACAGTGTGCCAAGGCTGGTTCTGGCAATGACAAGCATAGGGAACTGATAAGTGAAAATCACCTTGAACTCATGACACTAGGAAATAATTTTCAGGAAGTAGGTTCTTAAGTGAGAAAGAATAAGAGTTATCCATGAGAAGAACCAAGGGAGTGTGCTCGAGCAGAAAGCAGCACATTTAAAGGCAGCTTAGAATGAGCAAGCAGGTGCCACCAGCGGGGAATATTTAAAATAGAATGTAATAGCAGATGTAGAATCAAGTGAACAAGGAATGAGAGTTTCCCACTTCTCCCTCCTTACATGAAGGGCCCAGGGCACTAGAAGTTAGAGATAAGCAAACCACTTTGAGGTGTCCAATGAAGCAGGGTCACATATGAACCCAAAGTCCATTCCAAAAAAAAATGAAAATGCTTTATATTACTTATAGACATATCTACAATTAAATGAACAGAAATTTATTTTTTTGTTGTTCAGTTACAGTTGTCCCCATTTTTCTCCCCGTTATTCTCCTCCACCCTACCCACCCCTACATCTCACATTCAACTCTCCCTGCCACTGTTGTCTGTGTCCATGGGTCCTTTATACGTGTTCCTTGATGACCCTTCCCCTTCTTTCCCCCGTTACCACCTCCTTCCTCACCTCTGGTCACTGTCAGTTTGTTCTTTGAATAGAAAATTGTTAGCCTCAAGTATTTTATATTAAGAGTAGCCTCCAAAAACTAGAATTGTTTCTTTTTACCAGGAGGCTATAAAAGCTGGAACTATAGATGATTTTCCTTTTATTTCGTATGGCTGTAGGTATTTTCTATCAAAAGGATCTACAACGTATTACATTTGTAATATGAAAAAATAAGCTCCCAATGTTTTGGGCAAAGTACTGAATAAGGAAACACTACTTGTCAAACCCAGTTAAGAATGTGTATAGACATACCTCAGAGATATTGCAGCTTGGTTCCCCAAATCAAATAAAGTGAGTACTGCAATAAAGTGAGTCACACGAATATTTTGTTTCTCAGTGCATATAAAAATTATGTTTATACTGTATGTAGTCTATCAAGTGTGTAATAGCATTATGTCTTAAAAAACAATGTACTGTGCATATCTTAGTCAGTAAATTACTTTATTGCTAAATATGTTAACCATTATCTGAGCCTTTAGCAAGTCACAATATTTTTTTGCTGGTGGAGGGTCTTATCTTGATGGCTCCTAACTTATGCGGGTGATGGCTGCTAAAGGCCGAGGTGGCTGTGGCAATTTCTTAAAAAAAGACAACAGTGAAGTTTACCACATCAATTGACTGTACCTTTCACAAAAGGCTTCTCTGTAGCATACAATGCTGTTTGATAGCAATACACCCACAGTATAACTTCTTTTGAAATTGAGGTCAGTCCTACAAAACCTGCTCCTGATTTATCAATGAAATTTATGTAATATTCTAAATCCTTTCTTGTCATGTCAACAATCTTCGCAGCATCTTCAGCAGGAGCAGATTCCATTTTAATAAACCACTTTCTTGGCTCATCCATAAGAAGCAACTCCTAATCCATTACATTTTTATGAGATTTCAGCAATTCAGTCACACCTTCAGGTTCCACTTCCAATTCTCGATTTCTTGCTATTTCAGTCACATTCTCAGTTACTTCCTCCAATGACAGCTTAAACCCCTGAAAGTCATTCATGGGTGTTGGAATCGCCTTCTTCCAAACTTCAAAATGTTGATGTTTTAACCTGTTTCCATGAATCATAAACGTTCTTAATCATATCTAGAATGGTGAATCCTTTCCAGAAGATTTTCAATTTACTTTGCCCAGGTCTGTTAGAGAAATCACTATCTATGGCAGCTACTGGCATTCAAAAAGTATTTTTTTAATAATAAGTCTTGATAGTCAAAATTACCCTTGATCCATGGACTGTAGAATGAGTGTTGTAATAGCAGGCATGAAAACAGCATTAATCTCATTCTGCATCTCCATCAGGGCCTTTGGGTGACCATTGTCAATGCGCAATGTTTTGAAAGGAATCATTTTTCTTTTTTTCCCCAACTTTTTGGGATATTTTATTGATTATGCTATTAGCTGTCTCATTTTTTCTCTCCTGTATCCCCTCTGCCCTGCACCCCATCCCATCATCACCATGTCAACATTTTCCTGCCACCACTTTCCCCAGCCCAGCCCCTTCCCACCTTTGGCTTTGTCCATGGGTCCTTTATGTGTGTTCCTTGATGACCCTTCCTCTCCTTCTCCCCTGTTATCACCCTCCCTCCAGCTCTCTGGTTACTGCCAGTTTATTTTTTATTTCAATGTTGCTGCTTATATTTTGGCTTGCTTGTTTATTTTGTTGATTAGGTTCCACTTATAGGTGAGATCATACGGTATCTGTCTTTCACCACTTGGCTTATTTCACTTAGCATAATGTTTTCCAGTTCCATCCATGCTGTTGCGAAGGGTAGTAGCTCTTTCTTTCTTTCTGCTGCATAGTATTCCATTGTGTAAATGTACCGTAGTTTTTTGATCTACTCATTTACTGTTGGGCATGTAGATTGCTTCCAATTCTTGGCTATTGTAAATTGTGCTGCTATGAACATTGGGGTGTATAAGTTCTTCTGAACTGGCATTTCAGATTCTTAGGGTATAATCCCAGTAGTGGAATTGCTGGGTCAAAAGGCAGTTCCATTTTTAGCTTTTTGAGGAAGTTTCACACTGTTTTCCACAGTGGCTGTTCCAATCTGCCTTCCCACCAACAGTGCACTAGGGTTCCCTTTTCTCCACAGCCTCGCCAGCACTTGTTGTTTGTTGATTTATGATGGCCATTCTGGAATCTTTTTTTCTGATCAGTAGGTCTCAAAAGTGGGCTTCGAATATTCAGCAAACCATGTTATAAACATATAACATATTAACCTTCAGACTCTTTTTTTCCATTTACAGAGAACATGTAGAGGTAGATTCAGCAAAATTCTTAAGGGCCCTAGAATTTTTAGCATGGTAAATGCGCACTGGCTTCAACTGAAAGTCACCAGCTGCATTAGATCCTAGTAAGTCAGCCTGTCCTTTGAAGCTCTGAAGCAGGCATTGACTTCTCTTTAGCTATGAAAGTCCTATGGCATCTTCTTCCAATATAAGACTTTTCCATCTATATTGAAAATCTGTTTAATGTTGCCACCTTCATTCATTACCTTAGCTAGATCTTCTGAATAACTTGCTATAGCTTCTACATCAACACTTGCTCCTTCATCTTGCACTTTTATGTTATGGAGACACTTTCTTCCCTTCAATCACATGAACCTACCTCTGCTAGTTTCAAATTTTTCTTCTGCCACATTTTTACTTCTTTCAGGGTTCATGGAACTGAAGAGAGTTAGGGTCTTGCTCTAGATGTAGCTTTGGCTTAAAGGCAATGTTGTGACTGGTTTGATCTTTTATCCAAAACACTAACACTTTTCCGGATCAGCAATAAGGCCATTTCACTTTCTTATCATTCATTTGTTCATTGGGGGAGCACTTTTAATTTCCTTTGGGAACTTTTCCTTTGCATTCACAACTTGGCTATCATAGCTTTTGACTGCCTTCCTCACTAAGCTTAATGATGTCTAGCTTTTGATTTAAAGTGAGAGATGTGACACTTTTTCTTTCACTTGAATATTTAGAGGCCAATGTAGGGTTATTAATTGGCCTAATTTCAAACTTGTTGTGTCTCAGAGAATAGGGAAGCCCAAGGGGAGGAAGTGACATGGTAAACAGTGGGTTTTGGTAGAGCAGTCAGAACACACATGACATTTACCAATTAAGTTTGCTCTCTTGTATGAATGTGTTTTCTGGAGCCCCAAAACAACTGTAATAGTAACACCAGAGATAACTAAACACAGGTCGCTGTAACAAATATAATAACAAAAATTTTGAAATACTGTAAAAATTACAAACATGTTACATAAACACAAAGTGAGCAAATCCTGTTAGAAAAATGGTGTCCATAGACTTGCTCCAGGGAGGGTTGCCACAAACCTTCACTATGTAAAAAAGACAGTATCTGTAAAGTGCAATAAAGGTAAGTCCAATAAAATGAGGTCTGCGTTGTGCTGTCTTTTTTAGAAGGAGCACAATGACTGGGACAAATGAACGTCTTCAATAATACTGGTTGAATGGATGTGAATGAGTTAATGGAATGAACTTATTCATCACCTCAGTAACTAGGGATTTTATCTGCTCTCCTTGCATCATTGAGCAGCATCAGAATTAGAGAAGAGATGATGTGCTCTGTATTTTTCACGTAGTCTATCTCTTGGTGGCAACGCTTACTTTGAATTTTAAAAAGAGAACAGAGGAAGCAGTCCAAAGATAACAAGAGTTTAAATTCCTTAGATATTTTAACAGAAATATATATGACAGAAAAAATATATTTCCCAGTTCTGAAGCAGCATCCTTTCTTTTTATAAAAGATAGACTAGAATATGACTGTGCAAATATAGGACTATAATTCACTCATATTTGAATATACTACTTTTTAAAAATAATTTCAATCATGAAAAGTAAATATTGATAGAAATATCAATAGAAAGGGAAACCCTTAAAGTTAAGTGTACTCTTTCTTAATAACCACTTTCATCAAATAGCCTTTTAATATGGAACTAACATTGTACACTATATGCACTACCCTAACTTAAACTTACCAGAACAAAGCCTTATTTTTTTCCCTTCATTTACAGAAGGCATTTGAAAGAAAACAGAAAGATTACATATGGTATGTATGCATGCACGTATTATTTATTTAATGCCCTCTAAAACACTACTGTTTAGGCTATGTCTTTAGGAGTTAAATAAAGCTTATAAAAATATCAATAATGCAAGGTACCTAGCTTATTTCATAGTTTTCATCCTCCAGCAAGTCAATTCCTATTTTTCTATATAAACAAATTAAGATAGTCTGAAAGAATCTTGATTTTTTTTAACTTTTCTGTTTTTAGAATCCCAGAATCTTGTTTACCTTCAGGTACTAAAACCACAAAAATTCTTATTTAGCAAACCTCTTTTTTTTTTTTTTTTTTTTTGCTGTTTGACCTGCACAATATTAATGATTTTTTTCATAAATGCATAAAACACAATAGTAGTAATAAAAATGATCTTAAAATAGCACTTGATGCTATTCTAAACGCTGAATTAGTTTATCTAATTTAATCCTCACAACAACTCTAGGTGGTAAAGCATCGTTTTATCCCCATGATTAAAAGTGAAGAAACTGAAAGATTAAGAGAAGCATCCCAGGTGGGAAAGCAAATACCAGGGAGCTGGGACTCCATCCGAGGCTGTCAGTCTGCAGGGTCCTGTCCGTTACCACTGTATAGTGCCATTTCTGAAGCACTCACCTTCTATCTATTATCTTCACAATTACTGGAAGTAAATGAGCAGTTCTATAGCCCATGTGCCTCCATAATTCTTATGGGTCCTGTCCCCCGTTGCCTTCTGTTTTACTTCTCTATGGACATGAGATTTCATTATATTTGCAAAAGAATTTATTCTATTACCTTTTTGGGTTTAAACTCTAATCCTTCTGGCTTAATAAATATCTAACGTAATCCTAATTATTGTTGACTAAGCTACAATATAAAAACCACACTTAGTGATGACTTAGGACTTTTATGCAAGGGATCAATGGAGAGCAGCACCTCCTCATCATGCCGGACAGTGTGTTCACAGGGCTCTGCTCCCTGAGTCACTGGACTAAGACAAAGGGGCAAGCATATAACTCCCAAGTACAGTAAAACTTCCCACAATGCTATGTCAAAGCGAATCTTCTCAGGGAAAAGGGACTAAATTGCACATATTCTTTTTAAATTTAATGTTTATTCTATTTTTTCCATTACCATTTAGTCCCCTTACAAACCCGCCCCCAGCCCTCAATATTTGTGTTGATAACTAAGTAATTTGAATTCAAGATTCTGGACGCTTAACTAGATTGTCACTTTAGAATGGCTTTTATAATACTGTGCTATTTTATAAATGCTACCTTTTTAGAAATCTGACCTGGAATAAAAAGGGCAAGTTTATCTGAAGGGCTAATTTCTAAATAACAAGCAAATAATTACATAATATACACACTATAGTAAAAGCCTGCCACTCTATAATTTAACAGATACGCCAAATACTTCTTCCTAATACGGTATTTTAGAGAAGTTTTAAGTATTGCCATTAGACACCCTTCGGGGTCATTATGCAATCTGTGTTAGGTATGCATCTCATTTCACAATCTATAATGGTATAAACAAGATGTGTGTTTGTATACACATATATAAATTCCCCTCTCCCAAGAATATATTCCCTTCTTCCCAAGAATCATATAGATACTTCTGAAAAAAATGTTTTGGTTGAAATTTTGGAACAAAATGGTAAAGGAAAGTCCTCCCACGGCCAGTGCAGATGGCCGGCCACAGAGAGGTAGCGGGCACTCTCCAGCTCCTCCCTCGTTCCCTCCATAGCTCGTTGTGGTTGCTGCTCAAAGGATGGGAAAAGGGGTGCCGTTCACCTGTGGCACTCTTGGTGCCTCTCATCTTTTCCCTGTGCTTGCTAAAATACTGGGTTTCTGATATTAGAGAGAGGTATACAGGTAAAGACCCTCAATCCAAGGCTTCTTACTCCTAGGGAAGCTGAGCCCTGGATTCTGCCCCACTTCACTGAGGTCAATCCTGAGCCCCCAGGCTCAGTTGCCTTTATTCAGAGAAATAATAACTACTTTTCATTGAGTGTTGACTGTGCATCAAACATTAAATGTAGAATCTAATTTAGTCTTCATGAAAATAGAGAAGGAAGGTACCAGTTCTCTGGGATAAAAGAGGATATGAAACTTCGATGTTAGTGAATAGAGGAACGATATTTGAACTTAAGTGTTTTTCTGTCTAAGGTCTATGTTTGTTTTTGATACTATTTTCTAAGAAGCCAGTGCTAGAACATTTAATTCCAAAATGAAAGCTGTCCACATGAACTGTTTCTAACTCCCTCTATTCTCACACAAAGAAGTGAGAATTTATTAGAATTTATGCTAATCAAGTCAGAAAAAATGTTTACGATTTAACATAAAAGGGTCAGAAGCCCACTGAAGTAGGTTTGAACCCAGTTCACAATTTAGAACACCTCTAAGGTATTTTAAAAATAACACTGTTAAAAGAGAAGGTAACCAATAATACTTTACATACCATATTATTATTCTCGACTTAGATGTGATTGCCTTCTACATGATATTCAGGGCACAAACACACACTATTGTCTCTTTTCATGAATTTTGCTAAATAAAAGTCCTTATATTAGCAGATTGTTTACACAAGGGAGCTGAAATTTTCTACCTTGTATCAGGATCAGTATATATTTTAGTGATGGTGTCGTTTTGCACATGATATGCATCAGGTGGGTTTCATTTTTATATAAACTCTCTTAAGTAGAGAATATACAAGCACACACAAAAAACCCTCCATATAAATAGATAAATATGCTACTATTCTGACATGTAAATTCAGAACCATAAAAATCAAGCAACATCAGAGAATAAGGCAAGGAATTCTTATGATTATATTATAAAAATTGGAAACCCTAGTTGCCCGTTTTTCAGGTCTAACTACCTAAGTGTTCCTTCCATCTATGCTTTTCCAGTAATTATACAAAACCTCCTCTTTGCATTTGCTCTTGTTTAATTTTGTTTAAGCTATGGCAGGACTTCATATACTGACACTAAACACTTATCATCCCATCAAAATTATTTAAGAAACTTATTCTGGAAATCATATTATGCATGTTGCCAATTTATCCACGTAATGTGGAGGAGAACAAATGCTGTTGACATTTTTAAAAGTCAGGAAACTACTTTTAGAGCTAGAAAAACACAAAAGTATCGTCATTTAATGGGAACTTAGTTTCATGTCACAGAGCATAGACTCCTGCCAGAATCCAAAGCTATATAACTACTTATGTGTTGATTTTCAGCAGATGTAGTCAAAGTTGACAACATTCTCCTGTGACTCATTAGAAAATATTTTCACTGAAAACATATTCATGATTTAAAACATAAGTGGCCTCGTTTGATTTTTTTTCCTCAGCAGCTTGTATCAACCTGTTTCTAACTCCCTAACTTTTCCCACCTTTCTACACTACATACCAACATCTTGATCCAGTGAACTAACCCAGATAATGAATAGTATTGAATATCAGTTTCTCATAGCAATCTTCTACTTGAAAGAGGGAAAGATATACTAAAGTTCAACAAAAGTAATTTCCTTCTGTCCTTTGGAATGTCCATTAGAGATAATTTATATTTGCTCCAAATTAAAGGGATTATAATCATAAAGAATACATTATAACATAAATATGCTTAGTCTGACACTGAAAAAAAATAAGCATGTGTAAATTATGGCCAGAAAATCCACCAGTGGAGCAAACTGATTCCCCTGGACACTGACCTGGATCTAGCAGGACCTGGTGTGGGCAGGACTTGACCTGAGCCAGCCCTGCTCTAAACAGGGCAGCGAAGGACTGCAGGCCTGGGGAGGCTCGCCTTGAGCCCAAAGATAGATACCTTGTAGTAATGGTCTATCTTGGATATATTTAATTAACTTTCATTGATATGTTTTATGATTAAACTTTCTTATTTTTTAAATTTTTATTGAACTTATTGGGGTGACAATGGCTAACTGAATTATACAGTTACCATTGTGGAGCACCATTCCACAACACATCATCTGTGCATTGTATTGTGTGCTCACCACCCCAAGTCAAGTCTCCCTCCATTACTAGTTATCTCTCCTATACCCTCTTCCACATACTCCCACCCAAGCTCCCCTTGGCAATCACCATGCATTTGTTTGTGTCCATGAGTTCTTTCTCTTTATTTTCTTTTTTGCTCAGTCCCTCTACATCTCCCATCCGAAGCTGTCAGCCTGCTCTCTATGAGTCTGCCTCTATTTTGCTAGTTAGTTTATTTTGTTCATTAGATTCCACATATGAGTGAAATCCTATGGTACTTGTTTTTCTCTGACTGGCTTATTTCATTTAGCATAATGTTCTCCAGGTCCATCCATGCTGTCATAAAGGGTAAGATTTCCTTCTTTTTTTATGGCTGAGTAGCATCCCATTGTGTAAATGTGCCACTGTTTTTCTATCCATTCATCCACAGATGAGCACTTGGGCTGCTTCTAAATCCTGGCTATTGTAAATAACACTGCAATGAACATAGGAGCCCGTATAGTCTTTCAAATTAGTGTTTTGGGTTTCTTTGGATAAATTTCCAAAAGTGGGATTGCTGGGTCATTTTTACAGTTACACTTTTAATTTTTTGAGGTATCTCCATACTGCTTTCCACAGTAGCTGCACCAGTCTGCATTCCCACCCACAGTGCACCAGGGTTCTCCTTTGTCCACATCCTTGCCAGCACTTGCTGTTTACTGATTTACTGATGGTAGCCTATCTGACAGGTGTGAGGTGGTATTCATTGTGCTTTTAATTTGCTTTTCTCTAAACAAATCCAATCCTCCTGCATCCTATACCAGTCATAATCAGTGATTATAACCCTGTGCAGGTTTGTCATCTATGTGCATATTTCAGCTGGTACGAGTGGGGACAAGATGTTACTAAATATAATTTTAACCTGCAAATGGCCTTATTAGAAAAAGCCATATCAGGACTTTCTTTAGCAAACTAGCCTTTCCCATACTATAGCATGCAATTTATCAAAGAAAATGTCTACATTTTTTAAGTGAAGCTCTGGACTCTATAATTTAGAATCTTCCCAAAGTTTTCAAACAAACCTATAGCATACAAGCAAAAAGGAGTAATTTTAGGAGAGAACTTCGGAATTTTAGCAGAGAAATACACATCCAGCTGAGAAGTTCTAACTCCTACTGCTGCCAATATCAACAGAAAAGCCAGCGTGGGTGACAGTAACATGAAAATGTGAAGGAAAAAAGTAGCCACTGAATAAATCAGATTCACTGACTAAGAAGAGATGGAAACCTGGGCTGATAGTCACTTAGTTAGGGAAAGTTCAACCAACCGATGCAGCTTCAATGTGGATGTGAAAATTTAATTTAATGCAAGTCTTTTGCATAAAATTTTCCTTCTCATAAGAAAAGAGATAAGATTATTTAGAAAGTAAAAAAAAAAAAAAAAAACCAACTCAAAAATAAACCAGTCACAGCAACCCCTTCACAGCCTTACTATACACACAGAATCAATTCACATGGTTTGTAAAACCAGTTTGGTCACTGTGGGAGCTGCGGAGATGGAGAACAAGCGCTCCTTTGCTATCCATTTGATTCCTAATCTGAAGACAAGGCCCACATTTTGCACCATACTCTCTTTCTTTTGTTTTTTTTTTTTTTAGCAGCCACTCAGCTACTTTAATTAAATCGATCCTCAATGCATGACCATAGGGAAAAGGACAAACAAAAGACTGCAATGTGAGAAATTTGGGAGTATATCACACATGCAAGTGAAGGAAATCGGTCCCAAAGACTTTTCAACCCCTATTTAGTATACTGATAAATGATAAATCAAGAAGAGGTTATTAGTATTTAAAAGCCAACTATTTCTAGTATTCCTCAAAGATCACTAATTCCCATTGCATGAAGAAAAAGACTTTTTCATGAAGTAAAATTCAATTTTATAAAAATTCATATGCCCTCATACCAAGAATTTGTCAGAATGCAATAGGTAGACTGGAAATAAAATGGAAAGAATAAAAAGGCACTAAACATATAGGAATTTGGGAAGTAATTTTGAATCCTTCCATTGTGCTTCTTCCATTGTCAGGAAAAGGCCTTGAATTCCAGCTGTGGAGTTCATTGACTCTGTCTAAGTAGCACCTGGAGTCACACGATGTTACTGGGACACTGATCTTGAATTGTTTATCTAAGGTATTGATGGGTTGTGCTTTGCTGTCTAAACTCTCACACGGATGTCCTTGTTCCAAAGTCAAGTGTCTGCGAGAGCCATGATTGGGATTAATTGTTCCTTTTTCCAGCAAAACTGAGTGACTCATTCGGGACTCTGAGGTCAGATTTACTAGCATCATTTCTAAGCCTCTATTTATCAATGTGTTCTCAGTGCATGAGAAACATATGTATGAACTTTTAGGCTATGTCTCCTCTGACCATAACCAGGCACTTACTGGGTACCTAGGGAGTTTCTGAAAATGTGCCAGGGGGTTGGGGCTCTCACTGTGACTGGGGCTACTGCTGAGATTAGGAAGAAGTCAGGTCTGAACAGTCCTGCAATGTGCTGGGCTTGCATGACAAAGAACTGGCTCTTCCAAATCCCCCTGGAGAGACACCGGTGGCTGACCTACACTGCCAGTCATGTTGTACACATGCACACCTCTTTTATCTCTATGCCATGGTTATCATCATTGCTTCTCTTTTCAAGCAAATAACAAAAAATAACAAGAAAGCCTGGGGTGATTGCTACCCCACGTGCACCCATGAAACATTACGTTAAAGAACATGTGAAAGTCAGCGTCTCAGCGACAGCAGCCTGTTTTGTCTCCCATTCAGTGTCGGGCATGACGTTCCCTTCTAAAGCCTGCGGTCATCACACAACAGCTGCCGCTGAAAGGGTGTGCTGCATCTGCCTTGGAGTTCGGCCAAACGCTATTAATCATCTTTTTCCCAGGCACTACCATAATATCCACCATCCTTATTAGTTGAGACTTTGGATGTTCCAACTGAGGAAAAATAAAAAATGAGAGATGGCTAACACAGAGACATAAATTATAAAGGATTACATCATATCATGTAATAAGACTGTGTGTGTTCTTGAAAAGATGATATTATTTTTGAGAGGTAAGGAATTTCTACAAATTAAATATATGACAGAACATAATAATAAAGCCTTTAAGAGCAGAACAATTATTTCCTAAGTGAACTTTTGTTTCAAGCAGCATTTTCACATACTGCATTGCTTGAAAGATAAAGGTGTGACACCCTATTAGAAAAGTCATCCTAAGAAAGAAGAAACACAAAGAGAAAGGAAAAAAGAGAAGGAGAGGGGAGTGGAGAGAGGTTGATTATTCAATTTCTATTGTAGAAAGTTTGGTAAGAGCAGAATAATTTTAGTTAGATAACCATAAAATTTATTGGCAACTTGTAAAGGTAAATCGTATCTCTAAAAAAGTAAAAGTAAAGTAAAGTATCTCTAAGAAGAGGGGACACCAGGACAGCAAGTGTAAACTGGGACTGTATTTGGGGCAAGCTAGGATGTAGATTAACCTACTTGCTACAGCAAAATCAGAAGTCTCTCTTAGATTTGACCTTGTTTACAAATGACATTTAAGCCTTATTAGTTATTACATGGCACAATGCAGTGAGAACAGTGTAGGTAATGACATGGAAAACCTCACACACAAAAAATGTAAGTACTGGCTGCTCATTCGTTCACCTAATAAATATTTGCTGCCTTTCCACTATGTGCCAGGCACCTAAACTGCATCTTAAAGATCTCTAAATGATCCAGACATTAAGTTGTTCCTATCAATGAAAAAAAAAGAAAAAGAAAGAATTCTACAAAGCCTCAGCTATCCAGAACCTTCAAGAAATGATCACTGAGGTTTTGTCAAGTTTTCTGGGTGGCTGAGATGTGCATTATTAAAAAGAATAGCACCTTTAAAATTGAATTTTTTTGGCCCTGACTGGTGTGGCTCAGGGGATTGAGTTAGGGCCTGTGAACGAAAGGGTCACCAGTTTGATTCCCAGTGAGGGCACATTCCTGGGTTGTGGGCCAGATCCCCAGCAGGGGGCCGTGTGAGAGGTAACCACACACTGATGTTTCTCTCTCTCTTTCTTCCTTCCTTCCCCTCTCTCTAAAAATAAGTAAATAAAATCTTTAAAAAGAATCAAATCATTTTGTATAAAGGTAATTCCAAAATGTGTTATGATGTCAAACATAATTTAACTCTGACTTAGAGAACCAAGGTGATCAACAATGAGAACTGTTACACTGAACTAAGGCAGGCCGATGCCCTCAGAGATTAAAAAAGCACAGAGGGCTTCTGGCCTTAATGCCAGAACATCCCATGTGACTCGGTATTTTGCACTCGTACATTTATGCTTGATTACTTTTCTGTTTCCTTTTTTATTCTTAGATTGTCACTTGTCAATACTATTGCTAATCCTATTTGTAAAAAGGGTAGTCATTTAAATTCACCTAATATGGGGCAAGTACTTCTGTAAGTGTGTTCCATATATTCTTCTATTTAGTCCTGAAAATACCTCCATGGGATAATATGGTATTATTTCCATTTTACAGACGATGAAATCTGAGGCACAGAGAAGTGGTTTGCTCAAGGTCAGACAGCTGGGAGCTGGACTCAGTCGTCTACAGCGTTTGCCCACCACGCTGTGTAGGGAAGTCCGCATCCACCTTAACGAGCTATGCATCTTTGGTGCTGTGCGTAAAGGAAGAGGAAATAAGCTCTGAGACAGCATCTGGGAGAAGCGAGCATGTGAGTGTGAGGCAATGAACTCTCTGAGACCTAGATTTGTCATCAGGCCTTTTCCTTTCTCTGTAGTTCACAAATACGCCTGTGTGGGTGAACTCGGATAGATAAGTCAGTTTGCCAAGTTTACGGAGCCTTGGGAATTAATTATAATTAAAATAAAAGCATTTTTATAATACGAGCTTATATAGATTTTCCAACTATTCCTGAGTTGGATATTTTCTCATTAAAAATTCAGATTTTTAAGAAAATTAAAGTTTAATTTTAGTTACATCAATCTTAAGAATATAAAGGCAGTTATTTGGCACAGTAAGCATGCCAAAAGACATCAAGTATCAGGTGATAGAAATTCATAAACACATGAACAAAAACTCCATTCATCCATTGGCTTATTGAAAAGCAAATGAGAACATTGTGTAGGTTGCTAAGGCAACTAAGATGTGATGATTTAAATGTGAGATAATGAGCAGAATCTCTGTACCTATACGAATCAAAGTTTTGGAGTCCTTACTAAGACCCTCATCTACATTTATAACTAAAACTTTAAGAGTGTTACTTGAAAAAAGAAAAAGAGAAACAGCTTTCAACTGTTTGAGTGCTGCTGGTAAAAAAAGTTTGAAGCCTTCTGATCAGGAGAGAGCCCTGGTCTTGGAGGATGTGTGCGGTGCGGCAAAGAGAGGTGTTTCTGGCTGGATCAACCCCACCTCGTAGCAGTGATGGATGAGGTGCCTGTCAGAGACTATTACCAATATGTCAAAAAAATTATTGGCAACTGAAATAGTAGCTTTTTCTAGAATATTACTATTTCAAATTTGAAACTCGGGGCTCCTTCCACATGGTCCTCCCCGCTGCTGCTTGAACATGCCAGGCAGGCTTTCGCTGAAGGGCCTATGCATTGGCTCATTCTCGACAGAACGCACTTCCCAGGCCTCTTCTTGGCTTACTCCCTCTTTCCCTTCAAGTATTTTCTTAAATGTCATCCAGTTTAAAATTACAACCGACTTCTCCCCAAAACACCACATCCTCTGTTTTACCCCTTGTATTTACATCTCCTAACGTACTCCATCATCATGCATGCTCCTGTTTTGCTCACTAAAGTACCTCAAGCACTCAGACCAATGTCTGACACACAGTAGATGCCCAATAAATAGCAACTTTAAAGGCATGGGTAAGTGTTCCTCAACTACAGGAAGTTCAACTATAACTGCTGAAAAGAAAACTGTAAGGTCCTCTTGTTTCTTCCCACCTTAAGTTAATGTGGCATGAAGTAGGCCTCCCGAAGGTTCCATGTTTGTATTCACACTGAGTCTGGAAGTTGGCTCTAAAGATACCACACATCCAGAACAACCATAAGGGTGTACACAGCTCAGTAACTCCTAAACCGACTGTCAGCCAGCCAGATGTATACTTAGAGACCTTCACTGCCCCCATCCATAATAATTTTAATTATCATCACGATGCAAAGTAGAGTCTTGTGTTGGTTCCTCAGGTCCTACGGATAAAGTCACTAAACAGATGCTACTTTATGTGATGTGTTACTTTGACCAAATTAATTCAAAGCAGCTAATAGTCTCCAGAAAGACTGTTTCATATTATTAACTATAAAGACTTCAGAGGAACTCAGTTTACAAGACTCCGACCAGAAACATAGCTGTTTTCTGGAATTCATCACTAATACATGTGGAGAAATCAAGCATTTTCTCATATTTAGAGACTAATGTGAGTTGTCAGAAAGAAGAGGCCAGGTCCCTTCCACTGCCACCATGCCTATTTCAAGTCAAATCTACTGTTTCATGCTATATACACATTTGTTTTCAATACAAAAATAAATAAATAAATAAATAAATACACAATGTAGAAAACTGGGGAAATGTGTTTAACCCATGAAAAAGTAGTGTGTAATGCCTCTGAAAATAGCCACAATTTTCGCAGTCTATCAGGCCTTTTAAAACATATTTTTCTTTTTCACCAATAACTTTACTGATTCAGGTATTCTGAGTATGTTGGCTGTCTCCTGGGTGGTATAACGTTGATTGTTCTCGATTAATGTCTCGATTTCATGACTATCAACTTCAACTGGTCTGCCTGACTGTGCAGCATCGTCCATTGAGAAATCTCTAGCGTGAAACTTCGCAAACCGCTTTTGACACGTTCAATCAGTCACAGCAACTTCTCCACACACTGCACAAATCTTTTTTTTTTTTGCATTTCGGTTGCACTTTTACCTTTCTTGAAATAACAAAGCCAAGAATGTTGCGTATTTTCTTCCATCTTCTATATTAAAGAGGGAAAAATTTACCAATTTTGATGAGTATTTTTTAATGCACCCTGATATGACAGCTGTCACAATACAATGTAACAAAATTGTTTCGATGAAGTTAAAGACAACTAAGTGCTACTACAGCCGTCTTATGGAAAACACCAAAGGAACTTTTTGGCCAACCCAGTACATCTCATAGCTGGTTTCTCTGCCTCCAGGCACCTGTGCCATGGCTGATCTGTCATCACAAGCACAATTTCAATTATGTTATTACTTGATCAGAAATCCATTAGTGATCTCCCATTGCCTGTAAAGACAGGTTGTCAAAATTTAGAGTCTGGACTGTAAGTTATTGATTGTATTCCTTTGGATGTGTTTGAGAGTTTGTTTTTTGTTTTTTGGGTTTTTTTTTTTGTAAAAAGAAAGTCCAGGCCCTAGCTCTGTTGGTTGGAGCATCATTCAGCTATACCAAGGTTGCAGATTTGATCGACGATTAGGGCACATATGAAAATCAGCCAATGGATGCATAAATAAGTAGAACAACTAACTGATGCTTCTCTCTCTTTTTCTTTCTCTCTTCCCTCTCCCCCCTCTCAAATCAATAAATAAAAATTTTTAAAAAGAAATGCCAAATCTAGATGCTTATTTTGGCAAAACTGTCTTTAGAGAGATAAATGTAACTGCAGTATGAAGTGCATTTATCAATCATGAAACAACGGGATTAATCACAAGAAATGGAGAAAGCGATTTACATTTGGATTGGTAACTGGGTGGAGAAGAGGAGACTGGGTCCATTGAACAGTAACTGGTCAGCCTGGGGATGGGCAGGAGGAGGTCAAAAATTAAGAGAGGAAGAGGCGAATGGAGCGTCTCTTTCTTTGAAGGTTGGCTGCCTCGCCACATAAAGCTCTCTCAAGCAAGGTCTGCTTTGTAGATTATGGTTTTTAGATGTCTGACCTACGAAATCAAGCTCCAAGTCTCCACGCTACTGAAATGGATAACAATTGAGTTATATCAAATTAGGGAAGAGGGGAGTGATGAATGTTGGATTATATAAAATGAAAGGCTCTGGGGAAGGGGTTTTGAATAAAACAGACCAGTTATATACTCTGGGCAGAGGCAGAAAGTAGATGGCATTTGCTGGATTATCTGCTCAGCCTCCTTTCTTGGAAGCTCTTTTCACTCCTGCTCCAAATGGTCCCAGGGGGTGGCTCCCGAAAGCCATGTTTCTGTTTTGTGAGTCTGTCGTTCTGATATCATTATCTTCCCAGGAAGTTTGGAATAAGGGAAAGAAACAGAGAGGGATTGTATTGTCTGGGTGCCTAAAGAGGTAAAAATTATAGAAACATGAGCAGTGTTACATGGGCATTTTCTTCCTATTGTGGGACCTAGAGAGAAGTAAGATTGATCAGCCAGTCACCATAAAGTAAGAGAAAGGCACTGAAGTTATGTAGCAGCCAGGACATAAGTAGACTCCAGACCTTATAAGACCCAGCAAGCTCTCTCTTCTTACGTTCTCTAAGACATTATACCTCTGTTTATAATCAAAACAACAAAGTAAAAACAAACAAAAAAACTTCCCTAGCTCACATTGGAAGCTACCACCCAAAAGAGTCCTAACTAAAACAGCTAGGAAGCCAGCCATAACCTGTGCTAATTTACCTATTTTCCAATTTAATCTATTTTTCCATATGGATCAAGTAGGCCCATTTACCATCCATAAAACATACCTTCCAATTTCAGTTTCTGTTCCTTTTTGTACCTCACTGTGAGTTTGCCCCCATTTTTCAAATCTGATCTATTCTTTGACCTTTAGCCTTAAATCTTCCATGAAACTCTTCCTGACCACTCTGGCCCACAGTGCTCCGGGATCAAGCTGCACCCTGGGGGTACTATTCTCTTCTATTCCTCTGGTGAAGTGCGCTCATCTGTAGAACTACCAGATGAGTACTGCCCTAAAACAGATGGTCTCAACACACAAATACCCTATTTTACCCTAACGCCTGTGCAGGAAATGGGGACAGGAGGAGGAAAGAATTAAAATCAAAGTACCTGTGTAACTAGTATTTTTTTTCCCACAATGTACTTTCTGGGACCCATGTTAGATTTATGTACCTTTATGGCAGTTTAGAACTAAAGAAAGAATATGAAGTGGGACTAAATGAACATCTAACAGATTAGAATAAAGGCAATAGGAGAGTTGATTTCAGGCAGCCCAAATAATCCCTGACCTCTTACGGACAGCAATTAGGTACAAACAGTGTCTGTCGTCATTTTTAACTCTTGCAGCCAGTTTTATTTTTAAGTTATTTATCCATGCTTCTATGAATACTATAAATATTAGTAAATACCGTCTGTCTGATCAATGAACACGGCAACCCCACACAATAAGTGCCATTAAAACAGGCTCATCTGACAGCCTGGCAGAAAAGAAAGCAAGGTCAGTACCTGAGGACACCACACGGGGATTTGTTATATTAATTAAGAGGTGAGATAACGAGAGCTTGAACTTTCCTAGTGGCAATGGGAAGGGGCAGGATGAAGAGATTCAAAACACAGCAAAGGAAAATTAAGTGCAACTTTGACCAACAGGATTTGGGAAAGGAAAGAGGAACACATCAAAGATTATTCTAAAGTTCGGAGGCAGGACAACTAAGAAAATTACCACTAGAAAGAACAATTCTGGAGTAGGGAATGTAATAATCATATTTTTTTTACAAGAAGAGTTTGAAATAATAAAGAGAAATTCCTAATAAAAGTATATCAGGGATTTGTAGTTACAAGAGATATTCCAAGAGAGATTGCAAACTGGATTTGTGTATTTGAAAGTTACTTATTCACTTAGCAGTGAGGACCTGCTACATGCTAGGCAGTCCCTGAGCTGTATAATAATCATATAACTGGGAATAAGAGAAAGCAAATATAATCCCTCTCCTTGTGGAGCTTATAGTGTAGTGCATTACTCAAATGAGGCACATCTGAAGGAGAAGCACATGATGCCATGGTGTCTTCTGATAGTGAGACTGACCAGTGGGCCAGTGGACCAGGGAAGAGCAAAGATCTGAAAAATGAGTTAAAACTAAGTAGGAGAGCAAAGATGGGAGGGAAAAGGCAGCACAGAAAGGGAAGGAACAGTCTAGCCTCTGTTGAAGGAGGAGAATGGCATCTGTGAACTACAGGAAAAGGCTGCCAATCAGGGACGTATATGATGTGGCATTTGTGAAACAACCTAAGTTTTGAGATTGTTCTTTAACTCTTCGATTATCACTGATATCAGGGATCTAGCAGACACTGTAAACAATTATGTGAGGAAATCAACTTAATATGCTACCATGACCAAAAGGGTCAAGCTATTCCAGATAATGAGGACACAATTGAGAGCAACACCAGAACACATCACTCACGTGTACTCAGGATCCCAGCTGCCTCCACACCTGTAGGGATCTGTCAACGTGCGCCAGGGGAGGCAAAACAGGTTCCTAAAACCTCCGGTGAAGGCTAGCCAAAGTGATAAAGGGACTAGAGAGGCGCCCGCATGAAGCCAGGCTTTGAAATGAGACAAAATGCTCTCAAAATTAGAAAGAAAAAATAAAGTTGTAATAAGACTCAGGTTTACTAAACCATTTTATAGAGAGATTGAGTTACCACGGTCTTTCTCCTCAAATCCTGAAACAGGAGAATTAGATTGCTCTCTTAGAATATCTATTAATCATCTATCATTTTCAGGGGAAGGATATAACTTGAAAGAGGCAGTTTTAAACAACTACATGGGATGAGTTATTATTTTGTATTATGATTAGTAATTTTAGGGGTTCTTCAATCCAAAAAATAGTACGTGCTCGTAAGATGACTAAGTCCAAGAAATGCTTATGTGATCTCATGGAATGTATAGCTAGATTATGTCCCTGATAGTATCTAATTTTATTGGTACTACATCTTAAAATTTTCAAGATTGAGAACATGCAACCTGGTAGTAATAATTTTTGAGGCTTCTTAGGGATAGGATATTGGGCTAGCTGAGCCTCTGATATGACACAGTGAGATATTGTGTGTGTTTTCTATGCTTTCACTGGTATGAAAAAAATGCAGTATTTAATTTATGATGGAAAATTACATGCAGATAAACATTTCTGAATTCTGGAAACATTGCAACAATTATTTTACCAGCAAATAAATAGGTATAACTTAATACCTTAAATATTACATTGTTGTATCCTACCTATTTATGTAAAATGAGTAAGTTGCATTTTTAAAAGTTTTCACACATAGACACTGAATGGATAAACTGCCTGAGGCTCACTGAACTACTACATATTAAACAGAGATTCATTCCAATGATGCTTTAAAAGCTGGAGAGTGTTCTGCTCTCCAGCTTTCGTGGTCACATCTTGATAACTGTAAAGTTAGGATGGACTAGGGCAAGAACACACAATGCATGGCCAAGGCTTTGCTGATTTCAGGTGACCATTAAGCTCTCAGCAAACTCAATTTCCTTCATCTTTAAAGTGGGGAAGAGTCCACCTTCACCACTTCCCACAGAATGATCTTTTACTCTTGAGAAAACTATCATCTTAGCTCACATGCACCATATGTACTTCCTATATTTTAATACTCTCCTTCAGTGGTACTCTGATACTCTGGCCAGGATGAGACAAAGCAATAACATACAGGAACTGATACATTTCCTACGAGTCACTTTGCAACCCACTTATTATTTCCATCCACTCCTTAATTAACAGAATGAGTTTAAAACAAAATTGCCTGATTTGAGTTTTATTTTCTTTCTGAGTTCTTCATCTCATCTTAGTGAAAATGTTCCACTAATTAGTGGCCTCAGAAGGAAAAAGTAAAGGGCAACCCAACTTCACCAAAGAAATCATTCAGATATTATAGGGGCTATTTTAACACATAGGTACTCTAAGATTATTTGCCAAGAATGCAATTAAAGAATAAAATAAACTACTCCCTCGCTTGCTATTGAAAATAAAAAGGACTGAAAGCAAAATAGTTCAAAAAAAATGTGACACCCAAACAAACTTCTGCTACAAACTTCAATTGTCCAGGAGCTATTATAGTATATTCAAGACGGTCTATGTGTTTTCAGAGATGACTCAAATGAGACACAGATCTACGGGAATAAATTCACCATGAACATAGACAAAATCAACATAAAAGATTTCAGTTTATGAGATGGTCTATCTAGGAACAAATAATCTTAGGGTATGGTAAAGTATGAGAAAATGCAAATTTTAAGTTTTCTCATACACACATTTTATGGTTAACATTAGTTTCAGAAACAAAGACCAACAATTCTATACTCTGGACGTGGTAAGCAACACAGAGAAAAGTAAAAGAACCTGAGAAATGTCCATTTTTATATGAAGCACATTATATACTTTTTCATATGACATCAAGTTCAATACAGTTTTATGAACCCGAGAAAACACTGTACCTAATGTTTGAGTTTCAGTATATGCATACGATGTCATTCTGAAGAAGGTGTTTTTACTTTACTTCCATTGCATGGGTTTGTAAATCCTCTTTTCCCCCATCTACCAGTCACATATGCAGCCCAAGCATTTTTTTTCCAAAGGAAGAATTAAGGCCAAACAAGACAAAGAATTTGCTGATACACACATGTCACTCCACGAATTTTCCTGACAAATTCTCCACACCCAATTTAATTACTTCCCTACTGTAAAAACACTTTCCATCTGTGTTCATTCTAATCTGTTCAAATCCAAAACCAACACACTATAAAGCTAGTTAAATAAGTGAGTGACATTAGCTTTAGGCTCCAAGTGAGGCAGCATTTTATAAGGCAGTGGGTCTCCAGCTTGCATGCTTTTTACGCTGATACAGTATTTCATTTGGAGCTCAGTTCTTTACTTTGTATTTGTTTAGAATATAATTATCTAGCTTAGGCTTTTAAATCTCTATCTGAATCAATCAATCTCTTTCTCTCTCTCCCTCCCTCCCTTCCACTTGCACACACACATGCGCATGGGAGGGGGGAGAGAGGGAGAGGGACAGGGTGGGGGGTGGAGGGGAGAGAGAGAATATCTGAAAGTTTGTGGTTTTTAATAACCAAAAAAGAATGTAGTCATATATATATATTGTATATACTAAAGTAATGCTGTGCAGTTATAGTTTATTATAGAATAAAGGCCTTTTGGTGTGGGGTGTTATTTCATGGGTTATAAGAACTGAATCTTAAATCACATAATACATGCAAAATACTGTTTTCTGGCATTCCTTTATTCACCGACTATTCAGTAAGTTATTGTATGCTTTTTGTGCAGAATGATCTTCAGTATATTTTTAGTTTCTTTTTGGTATTCCATCATTGCATTAATTAAGTGCTAGTTTTGGCACTTCAATACCTAACACGTGTGAATAAACAGAGACTCCAAGAACAGTCACATCTTTAGGCTTCAGAGACTATTAGGGTGTGGGGATTATCTCTTGCACCAGAAATTAGGAGAGACCAGCCACTACCAGACTCTCTGGGCAACCTTGAACCAATACATGATTCTAGGTCATCTTGAAGGTCTTTCCAGCTTGGATATTAATAAGTACTGCTTTGTTTGTTTTTGATATCACAAACTTTTAGAATCCACAGAAATTAATTTGTCTAATTTCATCTGTTTATATTATAGATTAGGAAGCTAATCAGAGCAACCAGTTGCTGGTTTTTAGGAAGTCAAGCTACTTTTCAATTAATATACATCATATATTAATATACTGACACAAATATTAATATATGATAAATATTATAAAATGATAAAATATATTTTAAGTAGTCATTTAAAAATAGCCATTATTTTCCTTAAAATAAAATTGTACTTTTAAGGCTATATAACCTGGGATTTGCTGCTCTAATTCTAGATTTAAATACGCTGAGCTCTAAACTATTTCTTCTCTGACTTAATGATATCAGTTGTGAACACAATCAGCTTGGTGGCTTTCTGTTTGCTTAATTTATTTAAACATAATATTATCTGTCCAAAAATCTTAAATGGTTTGAAGGGTAAAATATTTTGATATGAAATATTAAAAATAAGAATGATATTTTTTCTGTTTTGCTTAGTAACCATTAAGACCAATGGCTTGCAAAAATTATCTAATTACTTAAATAACAAGTCATAGGTAGGTCACTTACAGAGGTCAATAAAATGATTAGAAAGAAAATGCCCACAAGAAGTAGAGGTTGGGCCTTTTCTCCTCTCCATGCATCCTGGAATTACTCTGCTCTGTTTTATACATACATATATACGTGTGTGTGTGTGTGTGTGTGTGTGTTCACTCACTTCCTACTGCTCCAATAAGCTGAAAGTATTTGGTTCTACTTTGATACCTAATTATAAAGAAAAAGGTCAAATGTAAAAAATTTTGTAGCAGATTATATACTCTTGACAGTGTAGAAAAAAAGGCCATATACAATCATTTTAAAGTAAGATGTATAGGAATTAATTATAGAACTATCATACTGCATAAAACAAAGGAAAGGTTACTCAAGCTGTAAGTGGACTGTACAAAAATGTACTTGCTGTCCAAAAAGAATATATGGCAGTTATTAACACTTTTCCTAGGGTCATACTGTTTTATTATACCAAGAAAATCACTATGTACACCCTATGCTGGAGCAAGTAGGATAAAATAAACTAAGACCCATCTCACCATTAAAACAAAAGTCTTAATGCAGTAAGTTAAAGCATATCATTAATATCATATTAAGGGTATGTGTTTATTATGGCAATGATATTTATAATACTTTCACTTTTCTATTTAAAAGTGAGGCCCTGGATCTTGAAATGAAAACATGTAGGCCTGGAAAAACTTTGGGCATCTGATCCAACACCAAACGCCTAAAAATTCCCGTATGTAGCGGCCTGATCCCTTTAATTCATCATTTCTCCAGGCTCCAAATAATCAAAAAGAGAATATCAGGTTAATTTTGATTTTTCCAATTTGACAGCATTCACAAAATCTAGCAATGTTTGATCGAAAAGAAAAAGAAGTATTATAGTTATTTTGGTAAACATAGATTTGGAAGTTATTCAGTTTGTGGCAAAACTTCAGATGCAAATACATGATAAGAGATTAGGAAGAATAATGAAGGTGAATGTAAAATAATGAGTGCTGAGCGAAGGTGTTCTCAAGTAGTTCTAGCGATGTTCCTGCTACTATTCCTTAAAGCTGACTTTAATCATTATCCTTTTTATTAATATAATGATTAATGGCACCCTAGCCAGTATAATACACAATTTCCATGCAGATTAACTTCTGAAAGAAACTCAGTATTTCAAAGTTATAACATAGTTGTATCTGGAATATAACATCTTACTAGTTCTCTAAAAACTGCGATTTTTCTTAGAAAGTCTTGGCCTCTATTTTACTGTACCTGGAATTCTGAGGTTCTGAAACATCTGATTCTGTGCACGTTTTCTTTACCTGTAAGAAAAGGGTACTAGTTACTCTCATATGAAAATACAACTTCCTCACTCAGGTTCACACACTTGTTAAACTTAAAGTGGATACAGCTCTGTTCACCAAGATCTCTATAAAATACTCTCCACATTTTACAGCGGCAGCGTGCAGTACTAAATAGGGTATTTCATTATTTTCCCATGAACAGCTGCCAAAGGCACTTCCCTAGACTCCATTAGTATATAAAATGTTCAGCTAAAATAGCTCAGGACTAGCTTAACTAGGAACAAAGAAACCAAAGAACTAGGTTTCCCACTTAGAAACTAGAAAGCCATACTGTTCTCAGTTCACTAAGAAATGCTTTCTCAATCGATACTACTTCTGTCTCCTACTAACACACACAATAATAAACACCAGGTTCTAGGGGCAAAGCGTGGTGTTAGCTAAAGCATTCATATATTAATTTTCATTTTCTCAATCCAGTGTCTGTATGTTTTATATATTTCTCAGCATATTAATTAAGTTTCGGCATTGCTCATGGGCTTCTCACATATATTTGCAGTATATTTTGCAGACTATATTTCAACTTTGTGGTTTTTAACCCACAAAAGGTAAAGAATGAAAATAACTTTTACTTCAAGGACATGTTATCCATTTCTGCACAATAGTGTGCAATACATTCTCTAAAATGAGATAAAGCACAAAGCCATTTTTCACAATTTAACTGCAAGCACAGATACTTATGTTTATTACGGTCTTAATGGTATATTATATGCAAAGTAGACTCAATTTCAAAAATCCCTGAGTTAATATGAAGCATTAACAATATGCATTTCCAAGTCCATGGTCATGTACTCTGGGTGTCTATATTACCATGGTTTATCCATGCAACCTAAAGTATCCAAGGCATTTTAAAGTCTAATGTGTAGCTTGGAAGTGATAGATAACTCTACTGAATATATACCATGTGTATGGACTACAATACAAGCGGCATCGCTTAAGAGTATGTTTTGAATTTTAAAGATAACAACATTGTCTTTCTAACACTCAGGTAATTCTTTCCTCCTCTGATTCAGAAGAATGCTTAAAAACAAACACAAAGAAAACCCCTCTACTTTCAAAAAATTGTCTTTTGCTATCAGTTCTAAGCCAAGACATTTTTATAATCTGGAAAATAGATTATTTGCTTGATTAACTGTACTCTCTTTTACATCCTGTGTATACATTTATACAATATAAAAATAAAATAGATTAGCAAAGAGATTATCCTATTTGTAACACTTTCTATGCTCTTAACATGGAATTCAGCACCATGAGATGGAAGGGTGAAGAAATGTTTCCAAGAGTAATTAGTTAAAAGAAAAAAGGAAATACTTTTCTTAAAATGTTAACACAGAATTTACTACAAAGCCCACAAAAGTCTTATGTCCATTAAAATGTTTTCCATGAAATAGAAAAACTAAAAAAGAAAGAAATCAGAATAAAACTTGTCTTTCCTACTGGTTCATTCCTATGATTCATCACCAGAAACTATATGAACTGCCAAATGAATACACAGAAATCATCTCAAAGTGAATGTCACTTTCCTCAAGACTATAATGACTTGACTTTGGGACTGATTAAAGAAGCTGCAGACCACATAGACAAACTAGACATATACTCCCAAGCAAGAGTCAGAGCCAGACAAGTTTCCTATGGTTCAAAAGACAAAGAAAATTTTTCCTTTAATACCCATGGCTATATAAAGCATCATTCCCAAAATAATTATCAGAAAGTTCTGATTATTTTAATATTCTCTCAAAGCAGTAATTGTAATGGTAGAGGACACATCTATTGATTACTTACTATATCATATTCATAGAGTCCTAGATCCATAGCTAATAAATACGTGATAAAATACTGAAGTACAGGTATTCTTTTAGATATTATAAGAACTATGTATTAATCAAACTGATTCTTTTTAGGGGTTTCACTCATTTGTTCATGGTCAAATGAGGGAAGAATAACTTTTGGGATACCATGATGACTGTAGGAGAGGTCCACATGGTTGTGAGTGGTCAGTGGACAATCTACCCCAGCCAAAGGAAGATGGGGGTGGTAACAAAGGAAGTGACTTCTGAACCATGTCTTAAAGGATATAGGCCTCAAAGAAAATCAGGTATTTCAACATCACAGGATTTGCCAGAGGAACTGTATTATGAAGATCCTATAAATGGTAAAGAATTTGGAATACAGTCATGCCGTGGTACTCGTCATGCTTCAGAACTCATCAAACCCTGTACTCATCACATTTTGACAGGAAAAATATATATTTCAGCATGTGGCGCTTGCTGGGGATTTGTCGCACTTGCCAGAACTTGTATGAGTAACAACGTCGCCTTGCAAAAGAAAATGCTTCATCATTTGGTACTTACCAGGTTCGGCACTCATGAACTCCGGAATGAATTAACAACGAGTACTGAGGTACTACTGTATAATCTTGGGCCAATGAAGACTATTTAAGAGTTTTAAGAAACAGACTGAGTAGAGATGGTATAGAAGCTAGTGTGCAAGGAGTACAAAGTGAGGGCTGCAAGACAGATAAAAGCCCAATGCAACAGGAAAGTACAAGTTCTATGAATGCAAAGATAATTCATTGAATGCAGGCACTGATTTTGTATGTCACTAAATCCCTCAACTTAAGTAGATGCTCTTTGCTATGGCCTAAATGTCTGTGTCCTCCTAGGATTCATATGTTGAAATTCCAACCTTCAAAGATAAAGTTGGGCCTTTGGGAGGTGCTTAGATCATGAAGGTGGAGCCTTCATAAATTGGATAAAATAGACTGTACAGTACTCCCTAGCCTTCCTGCCATTGAAGACACAAGACGGAACTGGCTATGAACCAGAAAGCAGGCTCTCACCAGACACAACCATGCTGGTGTCTTGATCTTGGACTTTCCAAGCTTCAGAACTATGAGAAATAAATTTCTGTTGTTTACAACTAGCTAGTCTGTGGTATTTTGGAACTGCCACTCAAATGGACTAAGAGCGTCCCCAAACACTAGTTTACTAAGTGAATAATTCAATCCATTGGTGAGGGATGATAAAGACCTGAATCAAGACAGGGGCCACGAGGGAAGATTTGAGAGCATGTTGTTGAGTGATATTTCTGAGAAAGAACTGACAGAATATTGTTACTGATTGAGGTAAAGTATATAGTAGAATATGATCTGATGTTTTAATCCATCCTTGAAAAAATTTTAGTAATACCAAAAACCAAAAAAGAAGTAAACTTAAGACTTTAAAATACTTCAAAACCCTACCTTATTTCTAAATTGATGGAGAAAAGTTAAATGAATCATTAAGAAAGTTATATGTTTATAGTGTCTTGAACACGAAATTAGAAGCCAAATGGAAAGTTTTACCTAAATTTGAACACACCCTCCCATCTGAGAGATCAGCAACACTTCATTAAATGGTGACTGCCGAAACATACATGCTATTGAAGAAAGAATATTATTACAAAATATATAGAACCTTCTGTCTTCAATGACCACCAATTTAGTTCTGAACTTGTTTTGAACAAAGCTAAAACAAGCAGGCCAAGAAACGAAGCAGAATTTCATGCCCACAATTTAAATCCAAATCCTAGTTTTCATAAGACACACAGGAGGCGAGCAAAAAACGCCAAGAAGGGGATGACAAATTGTGTTAAATGCATTTAAGTGGCTGTATTATTGTGCATTTTAACCCTACTTAATGTTATTAAAGTACACACAACATCAAAGCAGAATGAAAAAGAATTAAAAGTTTAATTATTTTAAGAAAATTATTAGTATATAGTAAACATATAAATGTATCAAAACACTGATTTTTAGAAAAAAGATCAAATGAATGAATCATACCTAAATGAATAATACCTAAAATTTTTTAGCGTTTATTATATGTGAGGCACAATGCTTAAGCAGATACTTGGTTTTCCTCAATTCACAGATTACAATATTGAAAACCAGAAAATTAATCAGCAAGCAATTTCTGTAGTAAACTTCAAGTCAACATTTATAAAGGCACTTTAACCAGCACATGTTAGGAACCTAAAATTCATAAACATATAAACTAAAATGTTTAAAATGAATATTAAAAAGTCTTAATATTTAAAAGTTCAATTTTCATTGCATTACAATAATAATTATTACTATTTGTTAAGCAATTATTTTTTTCCATCCACTGTGCCGGACTATGTGTATACGTAATCTCATTTAATCTATGAAGACAAGTATGATGGATGTAACCCACCATTTACAAATGAGAAAACAAAGGCTCAAAGAAAACGAAGTTTAAAATACCGGTCCCATGTCCCACAGTATAGCATTAACAGGGATGAAATCAGAACTGAATGCTACACATCAAGCCTTTCTTTCCTGCCTATGATAGATTTGCCAAGTGCTTTTATTCGATCTTTTTTTAAAAAAAAACCTAAGAGCTGAAACACTCCACGGAATACTTTTTAAAGAAGGACCTACCAGTTACTTCTTATACTACATCAACCATTAAGCAAATCTTTTAAATTGGATTACTTAAGAAGCCAGTTTTTACCAAGCACTAATAACATTTAAATTCCATGTAAATAGAGTGAAAATGTTCTAAGGAAAATATCCAAATTCCTCTAGCATCCACCACCCAAAACAACTGCAAAAAACATCTAATGTGAAAAACAACTTCCATTTTTTGGTTGTTTCATGTCTGAAATAGCAGGATCCACTCATTCAACACGGCTTTACTGAATACCTTGGGTATACTAGAGATCATTCTAGAAATGGACATGAACTAGGTCTGAGCAGTCCAACAGAATTACCACTAGCCATAAGTGGCTATTAGTCCTTGGAATGTGGGTAGTCCAAACTGAGATGTTCTCTAAGTGCAGAAGGTACACGGGATTTCAAAGAATTTGTATGAAAAAGAATATAAAATATCTCAATATTTTTATATTGAGAAATAAAATGATATTTTAGATTTACTGGGTTAAATAAAATAAATATTGCTTTTTACTTTTCTAATGCAGCTACTGGAAAGTTTAAAACGCATATGTGGCTTGCACTATATTTCTGTGGAATAGCACTAACCTAGACCAATAAAAACCTGCCTGCATGACGCGTGCATTCTGGTGAAGGGGACATACAGTAACTAAGTAAACAGGCAGACAAATACAATGTCGGCGGTGGTAAGAATCAAGAGAAAATGATGTAGAAAAAGACAGAGAAGACTGATCAATGTTATTACATTAGACACAGAAAAATTCTTACTCTTATTTGACAATACTACCCATTCTTCAATTTTTTAGACTGTATGTACATGAATAACAGAAACTGTACCTTTTCACCTGAAACTAATGTAAAATAATATTGAATGTAAACTGTCATTGAAAAAAATTGTACTTTTAAAATAAATTATGAAATATGTGGAATTTGGTGTTGGGAATAATGAAAACTTTCAATGTCTGGAAAATGTTGAAAATATGATCTCTACAATATTTCGTGTTACAACTATTATATTCAAGTATAAAAATTACCTTAAAATTTTTCATATTTTCTAATCATGAGGTGCTCTGAGAAGCTTATGATGTTTTGTACGGATTAACTTTTGTAAGAACTAAAAACATAATTAACTCATTAAAAAACCTGCAAAAAATAACAAGTTTCTTTTATCTTATCCTCCACCTTTTTAATAAAGCTAGAACCAATTATCCCAATTACTTTCTACTTAATCTTGCTGTTATAAATCCTGAAATATTAACAACAATAAAAAATGTAAAGGATTGATTAATGGAAGAAGAAATTTTTAGAAGACTTCTTTTGTAACTTCATTTTGTCTTGAAATGAACTTTAATGATCATCTTAGAACATACGACATAGTGATAATGAAAGATCAATTCTGCAGCTATACTTCCAAGATAAACATGTGAAAAATGAAAAGTTTGCTAATGTAATGAGTGACTTATGATATGTATTTTTACAGATGATATTTTAAAAAAATCTTTATTTCTTCACTGAACTGTGTGGAAAATATAGTGTAAATTAGATTGTCAGCTGTGGCTGACTTCAAATGTGAATACTCTGAAATGTGAACCTGACTGAATAAGTAATATTTATATAAATACTATAGCTCATCAATGCCTAGTTTTTGTATTAATGTACACTTTATAAAACATACTTTATGACTATGACAAGTTATTGTAAACAAATTGCCTGATAAAGCAGAATGGGTTATCTTTAGGTTACCATGTAGTGAAAACAAGAGACTTCTTTTAGTATCAATTGCTATGTGGCATTTCTCATATTTTCTAATATTTAGAAGTTTCTCATATTTAAATTTTAAGTTATACAATGAGGTTATAGAGTATTTCCTTATAATTATTCCACCTTTATTCCAGGAATGTAAATTATGCTCTCATTTAATATATTTCAATTAGATGACCCTTTTTAACACATTTACTTTTTTAAAATTATTTGAAACAATTGATACTCAAGAGTTGTATGGGCTCCCCAGACCATCCTGTTCTCAAGTCAGTAAAACTAAATAAATATCTCTTTTCTATTTTACTTCAGAATGCATATAGTAACATATTTTCTATTTTACTTCAGAATGAATATTGTAACATAACTAAGAAAATATAAAAGTAGATATATGAATTAATTTTAAAATTGAGTCAAATAATACTAGTTGGAATATTCAACAAAATATAAAATTTTTGCAATAGATGCTTTTGTCAAAAGTTATTTTAATGCTTATATACATAAACAGTGACAAAAATATATATTCATTTTCTAAATTTACATTAATAGAATTTGGCATAAAATGAGATAACTTTAATGAGATAACCAATGACAATCTGTGTGGCCAAGTAAATATAATCTATGCTGAGGTCAGCGCAGATGGCCTCGCTGCTAGTCCTAAACAGATGCAAACGGAGACGCGATCAAAACTGGCCACAACTGATGTGTCTCCACACTTCCCAGCAAGACTTGTTTTATATTTTTAATATATGTTTCATTTCAATTCTTGACTTCTAAAAACTCAAAGCAATGTAAAAAACTCTGCAACATCAAGGTTGTCAGACAGAGTTTTCAAAATACATCTGTTTTAATACGCCCATACAAATTTGAGAGGCTTTTCGAAAAAATGAAATGCTATTTTGCCAAACGGTGGTTAAAAAACTACAGTCTAGAGATAAACTCTGTAAAAATCTAATTACTAAGTAATCTAAAACTATTTTTAGAAAGTGTCATTCCTCCCTAGAAACAAAAATTTTGCAGCTCTAAAATTCAAACATTTCTGAAATCCTTTTCATAGAGTTAGGAAATCTTCTTTCTGCCTCCTTTGTCTTAGTATATCCCTTTTCAACCTCTTTATCACTGCTTACCCAGGCTTCTCCCCCCGCCACACAGAATATCAGTTTCGAAAAGCCCAAGCTACCACTTATTTATTATAACAGTGAGTAAATGCTACTGCACCACTGGAAGCCTGCGTCTACTTTAGTTCAAAGAAAAACTGCCATAACCATTCTTTCACTGTTATACATAAAGTACAAAGATACAACTGAATACTCTGTCTTTAACTGCAAGAGTAATAAAATAAACACGCTGTGAGTAGTAGGGCAGAAGTTTAACCAATAAAATTTCACCACCGAAAACCTAAAGTACAAATTATTTTACCCCTCTAGTATTGGACTGCCATGGGCAAGGCCTTAATTTCCAGGACCCAGGTTTAGGGGAGGGATGCTATACAAAATCACACACTGGGGAGAAATTATGTTTTTAAATGTAAAAGATCCTCTAGGCTGTAACTCTTCATCAACTACAACTGTCACGACAGTGTTCAAATTGTTTGAGAGTTCATTGCAAGGTTGGCTGTATTTTAAAAGCAACGTATAACAAAGACTCGGAAACAAAACGTAATTATTTTTGTATAGTATATGCCTATTAAATCAAATGTCAAACCACATAAGCTTGTAAAATTCTGAAGCACGTTTTCTCCCTAATTATGTCATAGTCCTTTGTCACCTGCCATAAACTCCAAATATACTATATGAAATATTCAGGAAATGTTCAAACTCCTTCTAATGGTACGTTTTTCATTATTACCCAAAAGGGACTATATCAAAGGTAACACAGTGCTTAAAATGCCACAAAAGGAACCATAAGATGCCTTAACATATCATGTTACAGTTCATATGAAAGTTTGCCATTCCCCCCAGGTTTGGAACAGGACTAGATTGTTCAGCTGTAATACTCTGCATATATATGATAGATAAGGGTTAAAAGAAGTTTTTTCCTCATGAATGCATACTATGGACAGCTAAGAGATATTTACTCATATATGCAGCTGCATCTCCTTTATACCTTTTGCTTCCATGTTTCTTTACAGACCTGGCTGTCACAGGATACAAAGTAGTATTGAAACAACAAAAAAGCAAAGTGAAACATTCAATTCTAAACGAAGATCTAAAACTTATTGAGCATGTGTTAATTTGGTAAATTTATTGCAATTAAATTCAAATTGCTAACTCCACTGTACATTTTCTCACTGAACCAGGAAAGAATACTTTCACTAGTATTAAATATCAAAATATTTAGCTTTAGATTTCCCTCTATTTAAGTGAAGATTTATGAATTCATATAAATAATGCCTTAAAAATAATTTTAAGACCCTTTTCTTATTGCCCCTATTCCCTAAATAGAGAAATATTGTTAGTGTTTTAGGCGATGTCTTCTATATCTTTCTCGTTATTTTTTTTTCCTTTTTTAGATATTGGAATGCTTTGACCACAAGGTTAAGAAAAACTTCCCCATTTATCATGACCTGCCAAGCACAACAGGCCCCCAGACAACACAGCCCTCTACCACTTAACAAATTCAGCTCATCTTAGTCATGAAACTTCAAAAGAATTTGGCCACAGGCATAGATTAGCTATCATTTGTTTTAAAGCATAAATATCAATCATTATGTAACATACTCTAGCGCACCTAATACCACTGTCTATTAGGTATAATTGGTAACTGACCTTTTCAGTTTCAACAATAATTAATATAGAGATTAGTCTGGTTTATTAATATATAATTGTTGAACTTATATGTAATAGTTTTAGTAAAAGTTTCTGTTAAAATCTCTCTTAGGTTTGAAAACATATATATATACTTTAAAACATATTTTCAACAAATACATAAAAACTTTCCATGTGACCAATGGTATCACAATTATTCTTAAGGAAATTTCAGAAATTCTCTAACTTTAAAAGCAAATTGATGGGTAAAATGTAAACAATAGAATATTAAAGGCAATTTTAAATTAAACGGTATATATCAGTATATATCTATAAACTAATCTAAAGATTAACTCTTATATGATATAAATATTTCTGGTACATCGTGTGGATAAAAGAAGTATATAAAACCATCTGTATTTTTGAATTTTATGAATTTTAGATTCTTGATCTTCTATTAAAATAGCAACTTTTATAAGAAGAAAATTTTGGGGTATTGGCATCGAGTTTTTTATTTTTAAAATTGAAGTATATAATAAGAAAAAATGGATCCGTAGCATGCTGCCTTTTAATCTGATTTTTTACAATATTTAGCCCATTTTTTAGTTTAAAAATCTAAAGTAGTTTATATATTAATTCTATTTTGCATAACCATTGTTATAAAAAGCTTATAAATCACCTTTCCTCAGGTTTTAATCCTAAAATGAAGTTCTTCATTAGCAGAGTTAATAAAATTAGATTGTGGCATAATTACACACTAAAAAATACAAAATATGGGGTTTCTGTTTGAGTAGATGTTCTATCAAATTAAATTAACACTTTGAATCACCTACAAGCTAAGGGCCTACGACCAAACGGCTCTGTGAGAAGCATATCCACATACACAAATGGGTGGTAAGTCAAAATAGTACCAGTAACTGTGCCAATTAAAGTAAAATCTAAGCAATTTATTATAAGCCTTTTTAAATGCAAAAACTGATTCGTTAGATGAAGAGGCACTTGAATAATTTCACAGTTTTTGTGGTTGTAAGTCTTTGTCTGCCATCAAGAATGAAGAAAGGGCTCTCTGCGGTCTCAATGTACAATGGATCCACACAGTGGTTTAACTCAAGGGTTAAACAGCAGAGAAATTATAGATTAGGTCTATCTGCAGTGAAGGTCTCATTCTAGATAAACCTAATAAATAATTGAGATATACTTACGATTTTTTCCTCTTTGACCTCAATTAAAATGGCTTTGTGAGAACAGGTTCTAAGGACAATTTATCCCGGTTTCCTCAATATACACCCTTATGAAGTCATCTGGCTTTTGTATTTCTTTAACAGCTGCATCACCTTCAAAACTGGCTTGCACCATTTCCCCAAAGCAAAACTGTGAGACTGCCCCTGGACACACACAGCCACCTTCCTGCTGCCGGCGGCTATGAGCTCAAAAAGTCATGTAAAATTTTTTGAAAATTCTAAAAACAGAAATTTATAAAGAACTAGGATGAAGAAAGACAAAAATCAAACTAAAGATTAAAAAATTGGCCGTTCTCTCTCTCCCTCTCTCCCGCCCTCCCTCCCTCCTTCCCTTTCTCTCTTTAAGAAGTTATAAAACAAAGCATTATATGGTTACTGGTATTTGCTTTTGTTGCCATTTTTGATAAATAACATTTTAGTAGCTTAGAAAACTTTTGAAAAAAATGAACACTCAAAAAGCAAAATAAAGTAGTGCAACATCATTATTCAATTACACAGGATTCAGAAAACAGTAACTGCAATAAGAAAAGGAGCAGGAAACTGGATAGCGCTGACTGATGCCCAGTAGACCCTGGAAACCAAACTGGAAAACTTATTGGCTGTGATAATTCATCCTCTCCTTCTTCAAACAGGTTCCCTAAACAATCTAACTCTGGCAATAAATCAGTTTTCACAGAGACTTAGCAATAGAGGATATTTTCTCCTCCTGAATTGTGTTTTTCTCACAAGAATAATGTAATAGTACCAACAGAACAAAGCTCTCCTCCGTTGTCCTGGATGCAAGAAATCTTCAAGGTACTGTCATTGTGAAAATTCACCCATAACTTAGCCCCTGGATGCAGCAAAACACCAATTCACGCTCTTTCTTCATGAGATTCAAAGATATAAAAATGTGTTTAAGCAATTTAAGCCAGAGCTACCAAAGGCTTCCATATAAAGTGTTAAAATCAAAGCACATGCTCCAGTGCACATCCAAACAAAGGTAAAACCAACTAAAAACAATTTTTTAAATTAAATTAAATTTGATCTTATGTTAAGTTTTAGAAAAAATAATAAAGTTCCATGAATAGAAATATTTGTTCTCTTATAAAACATTATCATTGAGATGGCTGTATTTGAAATATAATGAAAATCCAAATGTAGCACAAAGTTTCAAAATGAAAATGATCAAAAATGCCTTTCACTTAAATAGCTGGTATTAATTTTTAAAATCCTGCAGCATACACCTAAGGGAAAACTTCTCAGAGGCAACTATTAACATTTTCTAATAAAATGTAATCTATTCATTATCAATTATTGAATCACCTGCATTGCTTTGAGTAGTAAAATAATGTAATTGTAGTAGTTAAATTTTATAAAGACAAATGTATTCACAAGTTTCAGCACAGGCAGATCTAGGGATTTTCTCTATATTAATCTACTTGCTCAATTTTTATGTACATATTTCTTCTATCATCCTTGTGCCAAAACTGAGAAAAACCCATACAACTTATTTTAACTAATACTTTTCTCTGTGCTAGAACTGCCTATACTTAGAGGTATGACTTACCATGTAACATAATAATAATTATAATGCTTCAATCAAAAGCTAAATACAACTTACCTCATTCAAAGTCCAAAAACCTGAAACTAATTCCAGTTTTATTTGGAAGTAAGTTGTGTGTGTGCGCGTGTGTGTGAAGTTCAACAGCCAATAAATTCCACTCTCCAGTGTGAGTAGAATGAAACCTGGTTAGAGGATCACGGAACACTCTGAGAGGTTTATTGTCTCTAACCAACATCCAGATAGCCTTAAAAACACCTTGCTCTGGCATGAACCTCCGGGCTCCAGAAGCAGTGCAGTTATTTAGGTTAACGAGGAGGAGACCTGGAGAGTAAACACTCTGGGCTCGGACCAATGGCTTTCCACGACCTTCTCTTATAGTAAGATGACTTGCCGTCAGAGGTCACCCCCATCAACAGCTCCTGTCTTCCAGTGGGATATAAAGTACAGCATTTATCCTGATTCCTAGGCTGTCAACCTGCTGTCATGGTAACACATTTATAAGCCACTGGTGTAGCTACTCAAAGAGTTAAATCCCTGCATTAAATTTTCTAAACGCAAATTTTACTTTAATTTCTTTTAAAGCAAAACGTTCCTGCAGAAAAAAATACCTCATGGCAAGTTAAGGAATGGTACTGATTTAGATAAGGATTAAATAAGCTTTGGTACTCAGCTGAAGTCCCCAACCAACACTTTATGTTGTTTGTTTTCCCATTTTGGGTTTTTTTGCCAGGTGGGGGGGCAGTGATGAGGGAGAAGTCCTGTAAGAGTTCACTTTCATTATTATATCTCTCCATTAGGTACAAAAGTTTTCTTCTTCTCCTAAACCCGCACACATGTATGCTGACAAAGTGGGGAGATAATTACAGGCATTTAATTTAATTTGATTTTTATGTATTCTTATTTCAGGTATAGGAAGGGATGAACACACACAATTAGAAATGTTCACATACAGGTGTTATCATTTTATGTAAAATGTTTTCTAAAATAAAGACTTTTGTTTACGGAAGAAGACATATGTAATGTTCTCATGAAATGAGAAGTAAGCAAGAAGAGTGAAATTCAAGAAAAAGGTTGACGCAAACGTGTCTGTTCTCCGGCACTGAGCTTTCCTCTTAATCTAATGGCTTACAAAAAAAAAAGAATTGTTTTCTTTAGAGAAAACAATACTCCGCAACTTTTCCAATTCATCACTTTAAAATGTGTCTTAGAGATGTCAAAAGAAAGATTAAACTCTTGTCATAGGTTCCTCCTACAACATTTCAATTTAGCATTTACAGGCATTATGGGAATTACTGCCTCCAAATTGTCTACATAATTCTGGGATGATTTCTTTTCCTTTTCTTTTCGTTTTTTTCTTGATCTTTACAAGTGAAGCTCTAAATGATTCAGTGAGGCAAAGAGTTCAAAACAAAGAACTGCAGAGCCAAGGGGTAAAAATACCTCATTTTGAGTCATTTGCAGCACAAGTGTTTCTTGAAGTCGTTTTCATTTTCAAGAGAGGAACTGAGTGAAAAGCCATCACCTATTTCGGGCTTGGGCAGCACTGCAGAAAACTGAGCGCCCTTAGGGACTGAAGACGGCGCTGTCTCCCCACAGTACAGGCTGCGGCGGCTGCTGCTGAGAAACTGGATCAGCTCAAACATTCCACCTGCAGCACATGTTCAGCCCCCGTTTTGATGCCACTACAATACTTAACTTGACAGCTGTCTGGCTCTATCAGAGTTAATAAGAGAAGTCAGTTAATTATTTTAGAGACACCATTTTGACAGCTCAGTTCTTTGTTCCTAGTATGGTTAGGATCACTAAGAGTAATGTTTGCAGCCAAATCTCAAGCGGTTACAGCTTCTTAAGTATTGCGGTATAAATCTGAATTCTTAAATTGAACAGAATATGCTTCTGAAATGGCTACTTTCTTAAGGGATTATAAGTCATTCAATATTTTCTAAACTCTTAAGGGCTCAAAAAGCATTCACTGAAGCAACATCTATGTGTGTTCCCATTATAATAGAGACCGACGGACCACACCTAATACCCTGAGGAACACAAAATAAATTCTTCACGAAGTAAAGAGGGCAGACTAGGCAGTTATGTTCTTTCCCAATCTTGAGGAGGGGGGCGTAGGGGTAGCAGCAGAGGAAAAGAGCAATGCGTGGTGAAAATTTTGTAAATAAGGGAAATATAAACATGAAAACAAAAGTTATTTGTGGTTTCAACTCTTAAAGAATACAAATAACTACACTTTTTCTGATGAGAAATATAATCTGTATCTCAGCTTACATCAAGACATCAAAATGTTCCTAGAATCATAAAAGTAAAATGATTTATCTTTATACAATTAAACTAAGGAGGAAAATTATATCAATGGCTTTTTAAATAACATTTTATGAACAGATATGGTTGGGATGCCCTTATAGCTCCAAAGTACCACTACCAACTAATTACATGACCTGGAACAAATAGATAAACAATTCTTTCTAAGCATTCATTTTTCTTTCTGTGAATTAGAGATTTCTGTCTCAAAGTGCCAATGGTATAGTATTTTTTTCAGTGTGAACTACATATTTTCGAAGACCCCAACTACCAACTACCAAGTGTATTTCATTTTACAATAATTGTTTTCATTACCCATGCTTAAAATCAGGGATACAGCTGCCAATCAATGATGCTAATTATTATGACATACCCCGCAGGTACAAATGAGTTAATAATACTGCCCAAATCAAAGGAAGTAGATGTTTTTAAAAGCCAGTAGAGCCTTCTTACAAGTAAATGCTTGTTTCCTCCTAAGTTTGAAAATACTGAAAGTGGCACTTTGACCTCTAAAAAACTCTATCTAGTTCCTTCAAGTCTACCTTTCAGTGATGTAAGTGCAATCAATGAGGCTACTTCTCATTATTAGTTAAATAACGATAAGACAGCTTTGTGAAAAATCCCAAAGAAAAATATTAGAAATCTAGAGCTAAAACAGAGCCAACATGGGTGAACAAAAGAAAAGCAAAAGTACACTGGTATAATTCTGACAACAACTTAAAAACAGAGAATGCAGAGAAAAATAATTTAAAAGTTCTGTATATACAATAAGCTCTCAAATTGTTGGTTTGAAGAAGACCATATGGAACCAAAACTAAACAGCCACCACAAATGTATAACAGCCTCCTTAGCCAAGTTACTGATGTGGTATTTATATTAGAATATAAAATTCAAAACCTAATTGCTTATTTTTAAATAAACATTTAGCAAATTATGTCCACGCCATTGTATAACGGACAGAATATAGTAATCAATGCAGTAATTATATTTGCCATTTGTTTAATCTTCTTCCTTCTTTTTCTGTTAAGGCTGACAAACCCAGATACATTTCAGAGCCAAGTGGTAATAGGAAGGGGTGAAGCTGGTCAGCTGGAGGTGCGGCCCAAGCCAATCAAGTTCTTACCTTCTCCCTAGATAATTCATGTAATTATTATGCCTTAAATACCATCAATATGCTGTAGATTCTCAAATTATTATCACCTTCCAAGATCCATCCTCTAAGTTCCAAACACTCAGATACTACTAATTTATATCTCTACATAAATATCCTACAACCATATCAAACTGTAACACGTCGTAGGGCTAGGCTCTATTACTTCTCCACTAACCCTATTTTTACTATCCAATATTTTCCTTCTAAATAAAGCCAGAAACCAGTCATTGGGTCCTTCCTTGTCTCCACCTCTATCTCTACATTCTTCTGAGCAGCAGGATTAGCCCAACCTCAAGAACTGCCCCCAAGCACATGCCCCAGAGTACCAGACCCAATCAGCTCAACCGCTCTCATAAGCCATCAAAGTCAGCCTTAGAGAGCCAGGTGGCTGGATCCATAAGCTTCTGGTATTGACCTTTCCACCTGGTCTGCAGATAACAATGTGTCCTATAAGAGGAACTCCAGGGCAATTCTGTCATTTATAACAACCATGGCTAATGAGTTGAGCCTGGGCTGAATGCATTCCAGGGCCAAAGTGCTGTCACTGATTACTTCAGCTAAAATTGGAACAAATTTGGTATCACCTTTTCTAATCAGAGATAGAGATAATGACCCACAGGGCACACATAAATTATGAATCGGTTATCCCTCTATGCAAATCCCAAGTGACCAAGTGTAGCTTTATTTTGGACAGAGCTCCACATTCGATGAGTATATGATCTATAATCCGTAAACACATAAAGTCTCTTATCACACACCTAACATAAAAGTTTTCTACTCAGTAAGTACTGTTCCGTGATGCCCACAGAGCCTCTAGAAAGAAAGTGGTTTTTACCATGGTTGGGGTCCTACAAGTAGAACTGATATCAGTTGGGAAGGCACAGGTGGATGGCACCTCCAATGTGGCTCCTTGGTCAGTTAATGGGCCTTAAGGTTCCCAATTCAGCTCCAGAAACATGTTTGGAGGACCAGTCAGTTTAATCTCTGTTTGTCCATACCACTACCCAGTTGCATTTACCTGACCTGTGGAATGAACGAATAACAACTCTGGAAACGATGAGGAAGACATCTAAAGGTGTTCCTAGGCCCTTTGCATGGGAGGTGAAGGAGATGGGTCAATTTCCTCTATGGTTTGTAGACTTGGTAAGGCTAACGGAAATGGTGTCAGAGCTGTCAGGGGGAGCAGAGGCAGAAGTCAGTTAAATTTAAGGTGGTTCTAGCAGTATGGGAGGGCATTCTCCCTCAAACGGGAGGTTCTGAGAGTGGCTCAGAAAGACAAAAATCATGAATGTTTTCCAACCACTGCACCTCCCAGGTGTAAGGTTTTCTATCTACGCAGTAAGGCTTGTTGCTCTGCCCCATCACTACAAAATCACGTGCCGTGTTTCGGTTGCGGCAACTTCTATTCCCAATCATCCCCTACTTGTACACAGACCTTTCATCAGAAATGTCATAAGCAAGAGGGCCAAGGACATTTTTATTAAACATACACAGGCCCATATGTTCCCCGCTTTGCCTACAAGGTCCACTCTAGGAAGACTCAGAGAGCAGTTTACTCGATCAAGTGATCAGTATCATTCAATCTCGGATGATTCAACCTGACAAGAAAATTTGAGCGGCTGAATTAGAATAGGTTTGAATCCTTTGCTGCAACCCCTTTTGACTAGGCTGCCACCCAGGGGGTGTACCAAACAGGCTGGTCTAGGGTAGTTATTAGGGGGAAGACAGGCTCATCATGTCTAGAAATGATCAGGATGACACCTCTAATTTTCAAAATATAAAATTTGATATAATTTCTCAACCCTGTCATCCTGATCATAGCCCAGGAAGTGGCTGAGAGACGATCTGTAACTGGGGCCAGTTGGATTCAATAACCAAATTGTCTTACTAATGAATGTGGACCACAATGTGGTCAGGGAGGCAGCATTATAAATCTCTGAGTTGATTTTACAGAAACTGTGCCAAAACTCGACAATATGAAATGCGTGTGGATTATCGGAAGTGGGGAAGGACCACTGAGTATCTTGCCTATCATGAGCCCTGGCTTTTGTGATAGGAGGTGTTCCAATGTCATACTTCTATTCGTAGATCAATTTCAAGGGCCACAGTGGCTGGAGTTAGCTGACTGAAATAGACCAGCAAAACCATAACCTGAGGAGGTGTCAGTCACAGTGAGGCAACAATGGCAGTCTCTAGAGGGGGTGCAGTGCTGTCAATCTCTTGGCAATGGCAGGGGTAAACACCCGTAAAATGTCTTCCCTCACTGAGACAAACAGGTCCACTGTTAGCAGGGGTTACCGATCTTCTGCACCCCTGCATCTGAAATACACAGTGCTTTACTTCGTGCCTGTGACTATGGGTGTGCTGGGAGTCTAGTACATTAATGAATCCGGGCAGCAACGGCGGCAATGTGGTTGGCGCAGCTGAACCAGCAACTTGATGCCAGTTGGTTCTCATCAGAGAATAGGTACTCACCATAAGTGTCTTCCTGAATGACCCTGACAGCTTAACCATTTCCACAGCTTGTGGCCCCCAAGAGGGATGTTTTTAATCTGCCAGTTGGTAGTTTTTCAAGTGGCAGACCAAACAACTAGGTCACTGGCAACATTCCCAGAGACAGTAAATATATAACAAGATTCATTAAGGGAAGTATTGGCCAGCGCTATGAGAACTGCCTTGAATTCTGCACACTGAGCGGAGACCAATATCCATTCTGCATAGCTGATGGTGAGGCTGAACAGCCACAGCAGGCCGGTGGATGCCATTAGGTTTCAATTTAGCCAATCCATCAGGGGACCAGGTCCAAGCACTTAATGGAACCTCCTGTGAAGATGCTGCTGGTGTCAGCCCAGCTGCATCCCTGCCCATATCATTTCCATTTGACAGTCGGGGTTTGTTGGGCCCTTCCTACCTTGTCACTCATTTAGTGTGAGCTGCACCACTCCAAAGCGAGAATGGCAGGCTGACAAGGGTCAAGCCATCCATGGGCCACGTGTTCAGTTTGACTCAAAAGGAGTGTACTCGGTGTCCCTGTCAGGGATGAGATGGGTCTGGAACTCCACGTGCTACCCCCAGGTGGAGGCTGCCTTCTTTGACCAGAGGCTCCACGCAGGAAAGTCACAGTGACTTGAAGCTCAATAGAGGTCACTAGGGTTGTGGGCCCCCAAAGGTATTAGCACTTCTCTATTTGCAGCTCTTTGGGATCAGGAGAATCCCTGCTGGATTTTACAAACGTTTACAGTGTAATGAATCACGTAAAATTCAGTAGTGATAGCTACAACAACGCTATACTGAACTGGCCCAATGGGTCCTACCCACAAGGCCTATTAGTTTCATTCCCCCCACTGCAAAACCTGCAAGCCACCTTCACTGAATCACTGAATTCAGGCATCCCTTCCCTCCACAGGATTGGCAGAATGGTGAACTGAGCAGTTTGGAAGTTGACGTCCCTCCCCTCCTCAGAGTTTCGCAGCATGTAACATTTCTTATACACCAGTTGGATGAGTATATGGTGTTTTTTAAATTTAATCTTCACCTGAGGATATGTTTACCAATTTTAGAGAGAGAAGAAGGGGTGGAGGGGAGAAGGGATGGAGGGGTCAGGGAAGGATAGACAGGGAAAGAAAGAGAGAGAGAGAGAGAGAGAGAGAGACAACGATGTGAGAGAGAAACGTCAATCAGCTGCCTCCTGTATAAGCCACAACAGGACTGAACACGCAACCTAGGTATGTACCATGACTGGGGATCGAACCTGCAATCTGTTAACACATAGGAGGACATTCTAACCAACTGAACCACCTGGCCAGGGCAGTACATAAGAATTTTGGTCCTTCATCAGGACAGGAGACCTCAGCCTCATTCATAACCCGTATCTTTCTCTTTAAAGAAGCTGAAGGTGGAGTAGAGAGGGAGAAGCTAGGGCCACAGAGGAAGAGAACGACTCCTTATTAATAAAGAAGGTGCATTTACTTTCAGTTTTGATTGATAGCTGACTCAGGGCTCGATCATATGAAATGTCTACTGTTTTCAGTCTGTGCAGTAGATGCTCTGTATTGGGCAGCAAGATCATCATCACAGTCATCATCTATTTGGGTTTCGGCAACCCCTAGACCTAACAGCCATAATCACTCCAGCTGTGGCTATGGTATTCACTCTTTTTAGAAGACTCGAGCTTGATTTTCACAGCAGTGATTACTTTAAGGAGCCTATTTTAATTGAGGGCCTTTACTGCCCTATTATTATGATAACCTCTCTAAAGTTCTATCCTTGTTTCAGCATAAGGTGTATGGGATTTCTCCAAGGCAAATTGGATGACTCTAGAATTTGTCTAGGCTTCTTTGGGTCAATTTCTTATTTTCTAACAGATCACCTTCATTCGTATTACAGGCAGTAAAAGCCCAAATACAAGTCAACGCCTCCTCTATGGTTTCCATAGGAGCTTCTTGTTTCAGGGAAATCTTCCTGGGAAGGCCAAAGCTCCCTTACAGCAGTTCTGACCCACTACAAGAACTCTAAAATCTTTTACTGCCTTCCAATGGATTTAAGGTCTGTATGACAGACTAAACTGTAAAACGGACCAGTTGTCGCCATCCTTCTTTAACAACCACTACACACCCCATACCTTCCTCTTGCAAGTGAACTAGTCACAGCTCTAGCTATTTGACTGGCTCCTACCTGTGATGTTTTCAAGTTCCCCTCCTTTCATGTTTAGCATATAAAATTATAACTGTTGTCTGGAGAGGGTCAGAACCTTCCTCCAGACCAGATGAGTCACTGCCCCACTGGTCACAATGGGGTGGATCTAAAGATAACCCAGAGATTGGCAAGGAAGTCCCCATGCCTAGATCAGATTTATCCACAAGGGTACCTTCCCAGCAGCTGAGTTTGAACCTGTTTCTCGGTACTTAGGTAATGACCACCTCCCCAATTCATCATCATTAACTGGTAAAAATAATGGAGGACCACTTATTCTATGATTGACCAAGCAAGTCAGTCAACATGTTCGCTAATGATGGTTATGAAGTTCCCTCATATCCCAATAATTATCCATGGCACCTTCATCATTCCACAGGGGGACATGACATGTGCCCTTGTAACGGGCTACATGACAGTGAAACAACCCTGGGCTTAGGGAACCCAGACCTTTCATAATGGGCAGTAAGCATGCTCCCCTTTGCTACAGAGGAATATGTTGTGATTTATATGCAAAGACTTCATATATAAAATCAATTTTATAATTAGGGATAATTATACATCACTGCCAGGTTTACTGAGACAACAAAGTAATGGGAGATACACAGTTTCCCTACTAAACATCAGGAATGCCACAGCTGTCTCATACTGAACCCTCACAACTTCTATCAGGAAAATAGCTAAATAAGGACCATAAGAACTGTGCTTCTGAACAGCCAGAAAATGTATCAAAGTTTACATACCTGAGGTCACTGACTATATTATAGAACAATCCAATGGACTCTTACTCAGACACTATTTACTATTACTTTACACATACCTAAAAAACTAAAAATGCTAGTTACCATACTGCAGCTCCTCCTAAAAAGGGGACTGCATAGCTGACATGACGTGATAGTTACCCAAAAGCAGAGAAAATAGAAAGCTATGATTCAAATACAAGAATCCAAAAGACCTGTATGAAAGGACAAATGGCCTTCTACACCCCAACTGCCCCTTAGGGTTTCAGTTCATTAACTGATTGCACAATGGTGGCCTTGAGCCTTAGGGAAGTAGGAAAATGTTCAGCCAAGAGATTTTCACAGGAAAAGGGGTCCAGGACTAGGTGTGGGAGACTGCAGGTCTAATCTAAGCTACTGGCAAGGTCACCTTGGTCAAGTCCTCCTCCTTTACCCTCAGTGTCTGTATCTGTCAAACAAAAAACATCTTATGCATCTCATCTGGTTGCCTTAAGCCATTTTCTATAATGTGCTTTATAATCTATACAGGACTCTAAATCTGTATCAGACAATTCTTGTGTCATTGTGTTCCACCACCATGCATTTCCATCAGTTTTCTTGAAAACAAAAAGAGTCCTTTTTTTCTACAAGGTCTCTCATCCGTGTTTCCAATGCTCTCGCTCATGTTCTGTAAGACTGGCTATCTCTGACCCTTCAGATCTCAGCTTAAATTTCACTTTCTCAGACAGACCTTTCCTGATCACCCAGTCTAAAGCAGTGCTCCCATGTCCTTTCTTGTAGTACTGTCTTGTTTTCCTTCTTAGCACTTATCACAATTTGTATGCATTTATTTGTCTGATTGTTTTTTTTACCTGTCTGATGTCTGCCTCCCTACTAGTTCTCACATGCTTTGTGAAAGCTGGATCGATGTCTGTTTTTCTAAGAGTTTATCTACAGATTATAGCAGAGTACATGGCACAGAACTGCTCTCAACAAATTTTGGTTAATGATTGAAGGAATAAATATGTAAATATAAGGCAATACTATTCACACCTTTTTAAGAAGCAAGTATATGTGAAATAGTTTTTAGAAAAACTCTCCATCAGAATAGTTCAACTAGAAAATATTCTGATACTTTAAATGGGTAAAACCTAGAATAACTAAAAAACCCAATAAAAATGCATGACTCCTTTTATCTGTGAATTTTACATAGGAGAAGTATGACTCATTAGATGTATTTTCGGTCCAAAATTAGACTTTTTTTTTTAATTTTATTTATTTATTTTTAGAGAGAGTAGAAGGGAGGGAGAAAGAGAGGGAGAGACACATCAGTGTGAGAGAGAAACATCTACCAATTGCCTCTTGTAGGCACCTCGACTGGGGACTGAATCCGCAACCTAGGCATGTGCCCTGACTGGGAATCGAACCAGCGACCTTTCACTTTGTGGGATGATGCACAACCTAGCCATACTGGTCAGGGCCAAAAATAGTTTTTTGAATCACTTATTCATTTTTTTCATTTGATCCTGTGAGAGAGTTATTATCTCAATCTCACAGAGGAAAATAACTGAAGATTCAGATATTTAGCAACTTTCTCATGGACACAGAAATAATAATCAATAGTCAACAAGATTCAAATTCATGCCCTTTGATACAAGTCCAGTGGCCTCAAGTGCACTACACTGCCTCTGCTGTAAAGAGAAGGCTCTGATCAGAAGTCCGACTAGAAACATTTCGGTTTCTTACTTTCAGATGAGTTACATACCAGTGAGTTTTGCTGTGTTAGAGCAAGAACTTCAATAAAATTAGCAGTAAGTCAACAAAAGCTATGAAGTTAACAGTGGGGGTTCACTCAGGGTTTGTTTTATCTTTAATATTTGCTGGATTTCAAACCATATTAAAAGGAAAATATGTAGTAACAAGCTTAGTAATAATTCAGATAAACCACATGTATCACTGTGTGTGTGTATCACATATATAATTATTGTTCCTAAATATAATATATACATATATACACAAATGTATACTATTTAAATATATTTATATAACCATTTTATAATTATTGTCCCCAAAATGGCAATAAGCATTACTATAATATAAAGTCTGCGCCCCAAGCAAAAATATCAAAAAGACCTCCTTATTCTCCCCCACAATTACAAAATAAACAACCCAGTGATGAAGAGTATCATTTTGCAGGACTGCGTTTTGAGAGAAATGTGTTAATGAGAAAAGAGTTGCTTCTGGATAATAGGCTTCCGTCTCTTTGAAAACTACTGCAAAACAATTTAGATTTCTTGGACATAATCTGGAAATGAGAGTGTTTAGATTTATGTCAAATTCTGAAATGTACGATGCAAGAGTAGAAAGATATTTCAGAAATTTTTCCAAATGATTTCTTCAGTTCAAAAATCATCTTATAATTAGATCTGGTTCTATTATTTAGTTAGAGTGAAAAGGCTACCTTTCTCCATAGAATTTGTTTTGTTAGTTTAACAACATTCAGATATTTATGCATAACAGATTTGTGTGAGAATACAAAGGTCCTCCCTTTGCTAGAAAATGAACCTGAGTCCAGAAAGGCTCAGTGTAACCAAAAGAGAAAAAAATGAGGAACAGACGACTGTTTAAGAGTTAGTAAACAAGGACCATTAAATATACTGTAATTGTAAATATACAGAGAAAATTACCAATTTAAGTTTAAATATATATAATCTATTATATATAATTATATATTAACCATTCTTAACCAAGCTTATCATGAATGAAAATAGGAATATGAGTCCAATTTATGGTTGAAATAAACAACTGAGTTTGACTGATAGAAGAATTGCTTGAGTCTAATTAAAAGTTTGGAATTAATTTTTCCTAAATACTTCACTGCACATTAGTTACATATATATTTAAGATCATTACTCGGTAGGTATTTACTATATTCTTATTATATGTTTTCCTATTAATAATTCTGATGCCATAATATGATAAATGCTCTTGCATTTGAAAAGCTCACTGTATTAACCGGTGTTCTTCACTCCCTTTTTAAAACATACTACATAACACCTTGATACTTTGAATGCTAACAGATAGTAGACTAATCTTTAGTAAGCTTGTTCGCAAAACTCTTTCACGTTCATTATCCTGATAATATCAAGAGAGCCGGCTTCCTAGTAATAGCTATGATTTCTAAATCTGAAACTGAGTAGACTTCACTATCACCTCAGCAGCAGTCAGCCTCTGCTATCTTCGGCACAACTTTCATAGTAACAGCACTAAGTAATGAATAATAACTTTAGAAATCAAAAAGTTTTAGGACGAGTACCACAGAGAGTTCTGGTCAAACACCGATTTCCTTAACATCGTGATCACAACCACCAAAATATGTATTAATACAACATGAATAAAATATGCCAATGTAAATAATTCACATGTTATTCCATTTGAGTGAAAAACTGTAAATAAGTGGTATGACTCTGGACTCTAAAGTTGATAATATATTTTATGGGCTGACTTTTGTATCCTTCCAAAATTCATATACTAAAGATCTAACTTCCAATGTGATATATCTGGAGACAGGGTTTTGTGAGGTAAGGAAGGTTAGATTTGGTCATGAGGCCCTCATGGTGAGATGAACGCCCTTACAAAAAGAGACACCAGAAGGCTTGCTTGTCTCTCTATCTCTCTACCATTTGAGGACCCAGGGAAGATGTAACTGTCTATAAGCCAGGAAGAGAGCTCTCACCAGCAACCAGCCATGCTGGCATCTTGATGTTGGACTTGCCAGCCCCTAGAACTATGAGAAATAAACTCATGTGTTTTAAGCCACCCAGTCTATGATATTTTGTTATAGCAGCTTGAATTAAGACAATATGCAACTGTATAATGTAACCCTATTGATATTTTTCTAACAAAGCTTGCCCTATATTTTTTGGTTTTTACATTCAAAATCCCAAATTCTTAAAGTACATAATATTCAAAAAACAGTTTTCAACATAAGAAGCTTAATCTCTGAACATAAATAATAACACAAAGCTATTTAGAGACTTTAGAAGCTATTTAGAGACTTTATCAAAGATACTTATATAATAATCACTAAGAAAAAGCCATTGTAAGTATGCTTGGAACTGAGGTTCATCCCCAGGAAACTGTACTCATTAAAATACTATTTTTCAAAACCATTTATCTGACCCTTTATTATGATGTCTATGGACCCAAAAGGTATGTTTGTTATTATAGTGTCTAAAAGCGTTGGCAGCAGTCTTAATGAAAAGGTCCTGTTTCTGTGATTTCCCATAAACCATCATGTGGAAAAAAACAACAAACTACATCCCCACATATATCTTCAATGGATCTGAGTCATATCTTTATACTGAAGCTGAATGTTTTCATAAATAAAAATGAAGTGTTTCACATTTTCCCCCTTGGCGCAACTTTTAATAAACTGAAGGACCCTAGATTCTTTTTTTTCCTGTGAACTGTTCATTCCCTATAAACTATTCATGTTCCAGAAGTCCTCGCAGAAATGTATACACTAAATTTTATAGGAATCCTTATAAAACATTAGATAGAAAAAGCAGCAGTTATAAGGCCATGGAAATGAGTATATATTTTAGAATCAGAAAGTAGAGGATTTGTGTTCCGTATCTCTTGCTTAGCAATTTGGTGAAATTCTTCATAGGAAAAATTAAAATAAAATGGCAGTAGCTGAGTGACTGTGGTGCACAAGTAAGGCTATGAACCACTATTATTGCCATAGCTTTTCAATCCATCACTACCACTGCCCATAAGAATAACAGTGCCTTTTATTACTACTGGTGGTATATTCAGTCCTGACAGGTAAGATTATAATTCCTCTCTGGAATTCATGGTTACAAAGGTTCACTCAAGGATTCAGGTGACATTTTGTCACAGAAGCTGTAAACAAGGATTTCTAAAGCATACAGACTATCGTCCTTAATATTACAAACATAGATGCTATTATGATATCTGCAATCTTCCTTAAAATGCTGTAGCACACAATATATTATTATGTGTGGGTTACTTAGATTAAGCTATAATTTAGGGGTTGTAAGCATTCTAGTTTTTTTTTTAAATGCAATAACAGATGAGCCATGAACTACAGACGACTCTGATGAGAGAATCCTGCATTTGGTATTCTGACGTTTGTACCAACTAAAGCTTTTTTTTAAAAAAATCCTTACCAAAGGACACATTCACCGATTTTTAGAGGGGAGAAGACAAGGGGGAGTGGGGGAACAGAGAGAAAGAGAGAGAGAGAGAGAGAGACAGACACATTGATGAGAGAGAGAAACATCAATTGGTTGCCTCCCAAACACACTGCGACAGGGGATCAAAGCTGCAGTACATGCATATGCCCCAATTGGGAATCGAACCTGCAACCTTTCGGTGTGAGAGACGATGCGCCAAACAACTGAGCCACTGGGCCAGGGCTGAGCTAAAGCTTTCATGTAAAGTGGTGGTCACAATACCTAAAAGGACATAGAGCTAGAACTTCCTTGAACCTACAAAACAAACCACAGGGGCATTTTTGACTGTATGTTTAATTGATAATAAAATGTTAAAATGGTTTTATGTAGAAGGTAGAATTTGGTTGAGACTTCTTTCATTTTTACCTAGATTCAAGGTTTAGAAGGGAAGGTAAGTAACCTTTACTCATCTCCACATTAACTAACAGAATTAAAGAACTGTCATTTTATACACACACAGAGAAGCACGGGCTCACACATCAGTGCTGTTCATTGACATGGCGTTAGAAATGGAATATTGATGAACAGATCATTGAGCTCAGTTTATGTGAAGTAGAAATAGAGGAATGACTGAATAACAATCATGATACATTGTTCAGGAAAACGCTACATCATTAGAGAAATAAACATTCTTAGCAAAATGTACAATCATGATTTTTTTTTAATGCACGTGAAATTTATACTGAGGTAGAGAAAATACTGCCCACAGTGTACTTTTCATTTCAATACAAGTCTTGCTTTTAATGGATAAAAGCTATGAACTTATAATCATCTGAACTTGTAAATACATGTCCAAAATATCTTTAGTGTTGGGACAAGATTATTAACTTTCAACAATTGCCAACCATAATATTTTGAGCTAAGACATGTGCGGCTTCATTAGTTGTATTAAATGTGTTGGTTTAGCTATGGGTGATTATTTCCAAACTTTCACTCTGTCTTGAGAAACTCTTCCGTTGATTAAACTTGACTTCAACTTCATGTTTCTTTCCTTCTCCTTTAAGTGATGCTACAATTCTGACTTCATTATCAGCATGATTTTTTAAAAAATATTGATTGAGTCTAGAGGGATAGGGGAAGGGAGAGAGTGAAAGAGAAACACCAATTTGTTGTTCTACTTATTTATGCATTCATTGGTTGATTCTCGTATATGCCCTGACTGGAGAGCAAACCTGTAACCTTGAAAACAGGGACAACGCTCTAACCAACTGAGCTACCTGGCCGGGACCCATCATGTTTTATAAATTAAGTCAATGGTTATGTTCATTAATTATACATCTCCAACTATCTTCTTTTCCATTTTATTTCAACTTGCATTTTTTGATGAAATAGTACTAAAGGAAATTTTAAAATTAAAAAAAATCCCACTAATTCATCAGAAAAATTATTCACATTATTTATTTCTCTAGATTCCTTTTAAGATATCCACCCCATATACATGTTACTTTTATATAACATTTTAAACCACTGATGTAAAAGATGTGGAATAAATACTACAAATTATAATGTATATGTACATATTGAATATTTTCTTTCACATATTCAGTATTATAGTAAAAAACTTCCATGTTATTTCTTTGTTTATCTTTTAAAACTCCAGACTAATCATCACAATAAAAAAATCTCAGTACAAACTTCCTTTTGAACAAGAGATAACAAGTTATTCACATGGCAGCCATCAAGTTGTGAGATTATTGTATTTTATCAATTTTAACCACATTAGATTACATTTTATACACAAGAAATGCTTACTGTAATGCTTTTAGCAACAAAAATACTGACAAAAATCAAATGTATATATAAAAGTATCTGGCTTTGGGTGATAATGATATATCAATTCAGGATCATCAATATTTAACCAATGCATAGCTGTGGTGTGGCCAATGTGGGAGGCTGTGTATGTGTGGCAGCAGAAAGAACATGGGAACTCTATCAACTCAATTTTGCTGTGATTCTGTTCTAAAAAAATAAACTACTCTAAAAGATAAAAGTTTATTAGTTAAAAAAAATATTTGGCAGCCTTCAAAAAGATTAAAATTAAGCTATCAGGTTTCTGAGATTAAGAGAAACCAATTTAGATCTATAGTTCAAAGTACTAAAAAGAAAGTAGGGATTAAATAAAGAATATTTCTTTTATATTAATTTTGTCTTTAAAATAGCACAAAGTCTCCCATTTCTTGCTTTAAACTCTTCCTCAAAACTTGTTTCAAAATAATCTAAAATGAGTGAGGGGACTGGGAAGAGGGTATAGGTGAGCAAGTTTTGTATTGTGTTGTTAATTGTTACAGATGAACCATGGGTATAAGAGCTATTAGGGTCCTTTCTCTACTTTAGTATGTTTGAATCTTTCCATAATAAAATATAATTTTAAAAATATCTCTCTCATGAACTTTTATTAGACTCTCTCCCCACTCACAATAAAACAAGACTTCCAGATAAAATATAAGAAACGGTTGATTTTAAGCAGTAAACAAAGTCAGCAGAATAATCCATGAAAGAAGGGAAATAAAGGAGCAGAAATATAACAGGTTTGTGTCTAGGGTCACTTTCTGAATTATGATTCAGGGAGAAGCCAGATGTCAGAGTTCCAGAAGGTTAGGTGCCTGGAACACACCAGGCATGGTATTGAGGATAACGGGGCTACACAGACAAAGAGCTCCAGAAATGTGCCTGGGGTCTCTTTAAGTAGTTGATAAAATTAAGCTGTACATACATAGGTTGAAACTCCACATGGCAGGTAAAACAAACAAGCAAAACAAACAAACAAAAACTAATGAGATTTCATCCTCATGGGCAGAGTTTACAGAAAGCTAGAAGACATTTGCGCTCTATGCAGCTGAAGGAGAAAGACCTCACTGAATAGCTGGGGCGTTCTGTTGAGACCCTGGAAGTTCACACCTTAAGGGAGAGACAAAACTAACACTAGATTAAGGGCTGCACTGGACTTGTCTTACACTTAAAAACAAATCTCTAAAATTCAAGCCAATTCGAAAGTTACTTAATGACTTGCTAAAGCAAGACTTAACACTCCACAAGGGAAGACAATAAAATCCAGACACTCAACAACACAACACTCTTAATGTGTGGCATCCCATAAAATGTGCTAGCCATTCAAAGAAAATATAACTAGAAGTTATCAGTCATTAGCAATGTGCACAGCAGTAACAGAGATAATATAGTTCAGAGAAATGGATATTAAAACCATTATCATATACATATTTGATACTTAAATAAAATATGAATGTAAAAAATAAAATAGAACTTCTTGAGCTAAAAAAACAGAATAGTTGAAATAAAAATTTAGGGATTTAATAGTAGTTTTGATACTGATATAGAAAAGATCAGCACACTTGGGGACAGAGCAAACTGAAGCACAAAAAACACGCTTATGATAAACATTTTAACACCCATTTCTTAAAAAGTTAAAATCTGAAAGACAATGTCAAATGCTGTTGAGAGTATGGACTATCTGGAACTCTTAGACATTGCTGATGTGAATGTAAAATGGTAAAACTATTTTGGAAAATAGTTTGGCAAACTCATAAATTTAAACATTTATCATATGACCCAGCAATTCTGCTCCCTTTTACCCAATAAAAATGAAACCATAAATTCTCACAAAGACTTGCATATGAATGTTCATATCTGATCCATGGTAGCCCCCCAAACCTGAAAACAACCCAAAGAGTCACCAGCTGCTGAGTGGATAAACAAATTCTGGTATAGTCACAATACGGCGACTCTGTAAACAGAGCCACAACATGCAGCAACAAAAAGCACACATTAGTGTGGTCAACGAGACTCCAGTGAAATCCCAGAGCGTCGTGCTAAGAGAAGGGAGCCGAATAGATACCACACTATATGGAAGCGCTCAGAGGAAATTTTAGAAAAGGCGCAACTAAACTATAGTTACAAAAAGATCAGCGGTTGTCCAGTCCTAGGGACAGGGCATTACTGATTGCAAAGAGGCGCGAGGAACATTTGAGCGTAATAGAAATATCTTATATCTTGATTAAGATGGTAGTTACATGGATGTATACATTTATTGAAAACATATCAAAATTATCTTTAAAATGGGTGCATTTTATTGCAGATAACTTGTATATCAATAAATGATTTTTTCAAAACCTCCCTCAGATTCAGCCCTGCTTCCCCATTACACTTCTCTCTATTTGGACAAAGAAAATCCTAGTCCAAGACAGAATTATTTCTCTCCTTTGCTGTTACAGAAGACTTCTTAGTGCTCTCCCTGCTTCTATTTTTGACCTACCACAACACATCTATAGACCAGTGAGAACGCTTTCAACACATTGTTCTTCAGGCTGCACAGTATGACTCTTTGCTGTTCATAAAACTGAACCCGTACTTTTTTAGCACAATGGAATAAAAAAGAAAATATCAGTGTCTTCTGCATAATAAAATTAACTGCATTTTCATAAAATTTAAAGTGTGCGCACGTGTGTGTGTATTGGGCTGATACGTAAAATATTTCTATAAGTCTAAACCAAAGGAGTATGAAGGTCTCTGTTTCAAATATAAAACAGATTATCCTTAAAACTATCCCATGCCTTCACACTGATTGCACTTCATATAAAATCCACACTCCACATCCTGTGCTCCAAGATCATCTTTCTAGTTAACTTATAAGATGGGCTCTGCCTGCTTCCCCAGCCTCATGTAGCTTCAGTCTTTCCTTCTGACAGTCCCTCTGTCTGTCCTGTTTGTTGTTCCCCAAAGACAGTAAGCTATTTTCTGTCTTCCTGTTTCTTCACTTAATATTCCCATTGTCTTGAAGCTCTGCCCCAGATCTTTGAATGGTTGCTTTTCTTGTGGGTTTGGTCTCTGCTCAAATGCCACCATCTCAAAGACACCTTCATTAACTACTCTGTAAATTAGCCACCACCCTAACCTCAGCACTATCAGAACATTTTGTTTCATATCTTTGTAAAATTAGCTTTTTCATCAGTTAATCTGATGACTGTTCGTCATATACTTCCCCACAAATGAACTGAAAGTTTTATTCAAAGATGGACCCTTAAGTCTTCACCGCCGTAACTTAGCACTTGAAACGACATGTGGCCCATAACAGGACCTTCCCAATAAATTTTGTTTGCTTGTTTCTCTGTTCAAATACACTGTCAACCTCACAGACTAGGCAGACCCCTGTCACCATGAGTAGCAATCAATAGGGGAATTAGAAACACTTCAAAAAATTATAGGAATTGCTTTTCATCAAATATTCTTGATTGGATTGGTATTTAATATCTAACCTGTTTTCCATTCAAGTTATTTTACAAACTTTTTATAAAGATATGGTTTGCTACAATAGGTAGATCTCTGATATTTATGTTTCTTTTACCAGAGCTCCTAAATTGGCAGCCTACAAGTTGAATCTGGTTGAAAGATAAGTTTTGTTTGACCTGAATAAAATTTTGAATTTGAAGTCAACATTTATGAGTTATTAAATCTCACATAAAAATCTGGATTTCCAGCTGCTTCTTCCAAGTCAAATGGGGGTGCACTATTTTCCCATGACAGCACTGATGTGCAGCTCCCAGATGGGGGGCTTGGCTCACCAGTCTGACATAGCCCTCACACCTCTGTACTGACTTATCCCAAAGCACGTCAAATCTCTACATCATCTGCCTGGGCCCTAGGGCATTTCTTTTTGGCTTACCATGTACTTGTCGGTCCTAGCTACCAGAGTAAGAGACCAGCACTAAGTTATGATTATTTTCAAATGAAGATGAAAGTTCCTAATAAAACTTGGATGCATTCAGTCACTCATGCATTCATTGTATTTTCATTCATATATCATGTATTAACCTACTAAATATTTATTGAGTGCCTAATATGTGTCAAGTACTTTTCTAGGTGGTGAGTATATAGTGTTGAGATAAAAAAATTCAAAATCAATGATGAAGAGAAAAAAAAGTAAAAAAACAGAAAAGCAGAATTTTCCATGCTAGCTGATGTTCACTACCATTGGTCAGCAAAATAAGCAAATACAGAATGGGTGGGTAGTGGCAGCGTTGACAAAGCAGGTCATCAGGGAAAGCCTCATTTAAATATATTGTAGCAAAGAACAATAGGGGATAAGGAAGCAAGTCATGGAGACATTTTCCCAGTGAGGACTTTACCAAGGGAGAAGATGAAGTTCAAAGGCCCTGAGGCAGGTGTATGTCTGGTGTGTTCAAAGACCACAACATGCTAATTTGGCTAGAGTAGATTACTGAGGAGAAGAGAAATAAGAATGTCAAAATATGCCACTGAGGAGGACCTGAACATGTATAGCATTGTCGGTCACTGCAAAGACTGTGACTCCCACCTGGAGTAAGACTGGCTGCCAGTGGAAGGTTTGAGTGACATGATCTGGCTTCTATTTTAAAAGGCTCACTCCGGGCTGTGCAGAGAACATCCCACAGAGAGACAAATTAGGAGGCAACTGCAATCACCTAGGTGGAGATGGAACCTCCTGAGGTGGTAGAAATAAAGATGCTGGAATTTGATCAAATTCTGTTTATATTTTAAGGCTAGAGGCAGGATTGCTAATGGGTAGGATGTTTGCGGACCATGAGAAAGGTCTAGGCTGGATTCAGAAATGTGTGAATCTTCATTATCAGAACAGTGTTTAAAACTCAGAAACTGGGTGAGACCATGAAAGGAATATCCAACACAAAGAAAAATGAAAGAGATGAGAAGAGTACCCTTTCCCTGAGTCTGAAGGTTTCAACTTAAATCATGTTTAAGCAAGAATGATGCTAGAACAACCCTGTCTCATGGATTGTTAATGGTATAAGATACTTAAAATACCATCTGTCAAATGAGAAAACTGAGGGCTGGAATGAATGAAGCATTGTAAAAGTCACACCACTAATTACAGCAGGGCCCAAACTTGAATAGGTACACCTGACTATCCGAGCCCTTTGTGACCTATGTAATCTGCCTCTCTTGGTAACATTTAAACAACACTATTACCACATAGAAAAAGAATTCTCTAATCTGCAGGAAATATTCACTAAATATTTACTGAATGAATGCAAAATTATGATCAGTTCATATATTACAGATTTCTCTTAAAACTGAGAGACCCAATGAAGTTGAGGATACCAGTTCTTGAATCAGATGTCCTCAGTTAATGGTTTTCCTCTGCCATTAGCTAGGTATGTGACCCTGGACAAGTTACTTAACCACTATGTCTCAGTTTCATTATCTCTAAACTGGGAATAACAATAGTTACCTATGCGTAGAGTTGTAGAAATTACATAATCTATGAAAAATGTTGACAACAATGCGTGGCATTGAGAAATTCATGACAAAGGTTAGCAGTTACTATTTCTCCACACTGTGCTAAGTCTAGGCAATCGTCTTGACTTTTTCAGTATATGCCATTAGATATGACAGCTACAGAATGATAGGGGAGCATAAAGGGAGACGGGCATAATCACCATTTCGCATGACACTCAAGTAAAACGGAGTTGAATATAAGTATATTTTGAGGAAAACAATAAAAAACTAGGATAATCACTCTTTCCTCAAGAACCTTTCAAATAAAATATACATTTTAAATATTCATAAAGAGAAACTGAAAACCACATAAAAACCAACAGCAACAATACTAGAGAAACATATATTTGAAATAAGTACCATGATCAGGGATTCATGTAAACCGAAACAATGAAATACTTGGACAGCATGAAATACTGAAAAAAGTTGTCAGGAGAAGGTCATACAAAAGAATGAAGTATTTTGCTCCCACTTAATCTCAAGCACCCAGACTTCTCCAAAGCCCTCCTCATGGAACTTTGCTACTTTTTTTTTTTTTCACTTTATTGATTTATTTTCAGAGTATTTCTTCAGTTTGTTTTTTATTGTATTTTTTCATTACCGTTTATCCCCCTTATGCCTTCTTCCACCTCCACCCACCCACCTCGTCCCACTATCACCACTCTGTTGTCCATATCCATGAGTTCTGTTTCATTTTTTGCTGAATCCCTCCACCCCCCACCCCACCACTTTCTTCTCTGACCCTTGTAATAATACTACAGTAAACAAAGAGAACTGTCTATCTCTGCAGTGACCATGAGCTCCTTAGAATGGGGGGCTGGATCTTCATCTTTACAATACCAGATTACCAAACGCCTTTTAAATGTAATTTGGTCACAGCTCCTCACTAAAACAAGTGCTGCTATTTCCATAATATACACCATGGCAGCCACAGGGAAAGGCCTTCTGCATCACATATGAAGTTCATGTCCTGGGCATAGTATGGTGTGGGGACTAAAATGCAGAGCATGGAGTCAGCTTGAGAGGGTGAAAAGCCTCACGCAGCCACTCTGTGTGACCTGGGGCAAACTATTGCTCTATCACTGTGTAACAGCCATGCCTGCCAGATAAAGCTGCAAAAGGATAGAATGAAACAGTAAATTATGAAAACCATTTTGTTTCCAGTGACATAGGAAACACCAATAAATATTAATCCAATAAATATGTAAATATTTTTATATTATTTTGTAAAAAAGCATAACTAAGGAACTGCACAAATCAACAGAAAAGAGAATAATTCTAGAACATCCAAGGACAGTAATTTTGAGTCCCCAAGGTTCCTAATCATAAAATTTTAAAATATAACAAACCTTAATCCTGAGAGAAATCATTTTTGATTGTTATTAGTTCTACCTAAAAATTGTACAACACATATAAGATTGATTATTGATGTGTTTAAGCTTTTAACTACTTCAATGCTATTTATTTGTCTACTTTTTCAAGCCCACGAAACTGTACATTCTACGTACATGTCAAGAAGGATTATGCAACTATCTCCCAGAGAAGAAACTTGATATCTGTATCAAATTTTAGCCCGAAGCTTAAACAAAATTAAAATTATTTAAACCTGCAATTTGAAAAAAAAAAAACTTTTTACTTCTGGAGCACATTGGAGACATGATCTAGAAAGCTCAAAAGACTAATAGGCAAACCAATCACTGCGACCATATCAAGCAATCATTGCCCAAAAGCTGTTTTCTCTCAGAACCACTAAGCCTGACTCAGCCCCCACAAACGGGCTCGATGAGTGCACTTAACTGAGGAAAGTGAAGCGTCCGTCACCCACATAATCTGCACGTTCACGCTCTCAGATGGCAGGCTACATGCTATAGCAAGTCTTCCATTCAAGGTAACCAGTGTTGGAGTAATTCTGAATTAAAAACACTCTCTTTCTGTAAAGATTTACTTATCTTCTCTTACCTTTTATATATTATACATAAGTAAATAGTAAAATATGTTTCACAATGTCTAGAAATTGGGGAGAATCCAAAAGCAGGTTTTTTAAAAATTTCTTGTGCCCTTTCCACAGAATCGATTTTCTTAGAGTTAACTGAATTAACAGACAAATTCACCAATTACTTGCTATGAGTCTCAATTTCCATTTTTAATGTACAACTAAAATAGATTTTAAAATGTGCACATGCACTGTTACTTATTACTAAAACATGAAAAAGAGAAATGCTTGGCTGATAATCCCTTTTAAATATGTTGTTCTCATTACATTGTCAGTTGTTTTATAACAACTGGAATAGTGTAAAGTTTTTATGGTGTTTCTATAATATTTCTCTATACATCAATATCATCAGAACAGAGAAACTAACAGGTTTGTTTCCTATAAATTTTATTAATGGAGAAAAATAATTGACAAACATATTTACAATTTTACATACTTTTGACATATCTTCAGAAGTTAAAAGTTGAATATGCAGGTTTTGAATTTGTTTTTAATTTTAAATACTTCAGTAAATCTTTAATAATATGTGTATGTCAATGCAAAGGTATATACATAATATTTAGTATATTCTTCATAAAGAAGTATATTCATATTCTTCATAACATAATAAGAAAGTCTAGTTTGTTAAGAGAGCTTGGCCAAATAATCCATGCCACAAAATATTACTCTTCACGAGACAGAAGTGGCGGAGTCCACATCTCATCACCTCTGCCACTTCACTTTCATGTAAGAGCTGTAGAGTCTGTTAGCACACTATATGGAAAGAGCCTTATTTTCTTTCTTCCATGGAATAACATTACACATTTTTTCTTTTAAGCTGTTTAATTCCATTATTTATTTTTAAAAACTAGATAAAATCATAGTTCCATATATACACACAGTTATAAAAACAGCATGTCAAGAGCTAACATTTTTACCTAACTAAAGAAACATGAAGGATTATCCAGTCTCTTTTCAGAAATGAGAACGTTTCTTTCTAAACTGGATGCCATCTATTTACAGATTAAGTAGAAAAGAAAAAAAAAACCCAAGGCATTAAAGGCATTTTTAGAAGATAAGCCAGTAAATTTCTTGGTTCTGATGATATTGATATATGAAGCAATATTATATAAACACCACAAAACTTTTACAGAATTCATGATATTATCAAACAACTGAAAACAGAAACAGTAAACAAAGGGATACAATGCTGATATTATTAAAGAAATATTTATCAGAATCACAATTTGGGTTATGTATATATTCATATTTGTATGCAATATTTTATTAAATATTTCATTTATATAAACTATAAATGCATAACATATAAAATATATAATATTTACATCAAGGTGATCATTTCAAATGTCATCTTATTTAAAAATACTAACTTTGCCTAAAGGCACTTTTCTTACCTAATTGGCTTATTAACCTAAATTGATATGGTCAAAGTATAAATAAAACCTAATCTAACACTGTAAAACTGACCTAACACATTAACCAATCAGATCAGATTGAAATAATTTAATAAAGTCTTATAATCAACTTCCGGTCAAGATGGAGGCCTAGGCCAACATGCCTTGCCTCCATGCACCACTATAGAAAAAAATACAACTAGACTACAAAACAAATATTACTCAGAATTGTCGGAAAATTGAGCTGTGTGGAAGTCCGACAACCAAGAATTTAAAGAAGCCACACTGATCCAGGCAGGTAGGAGGGGCAAAGAGGCGGGAGAGGTGGAGAGGTGAGGAGAGGTGCAGAGAAAGAAACAGCCGGTACCAGATCCACATGTTTGGATAAAAATCTGGAGGGATACCTTAGGAGCACAGGACCCCAACCCCAAACCAAACCACCCAGCCCACAGTTCCAGTGCCAGAAAGTTAAGTCCCCATAACTTCTGGCTGTAAACAACCAATGGGGGTGGGGACGATGGAAAAAACTGTGGGAGTCTCAAGACACTCCTCTTAAAGGGCCCCTAATGGACTTAGGACTCATGCAGACCAATCTCCTCTGGGATTCAGCACCAGGGCAACAGCTGGAAGGGCACAGGTGGCAGATGGTGAGAAAGTGAAGTGACTGGCATCGGGACAAGTGCTGGGAGACAGCTTCCTCCTAGGCAAAACTCCAGAGGCCAGGTAGTGGCACTATCCCCTCTTTGAGCCCTCCCCCACACAGAACAACAGAGTGGTGACATGGGTTGCCCCACCCTGGCAAAAACCTAAGGTTCTGGCCCATACAACTTAACAGGTGTGCTTTTCCACAATAGGCCACACTACTAACACAGGGAGTCAAAACGGCTCTACCTAATACACAGAAACAAACACAGGGAGGTTGCCAAATTGAGGAGACAAAGAAATATAGCCCAAATGAAAGAACAGAACAAAGCTCCAGAAAAAGAACTAAACAAAATGGAGATAAGCAACCTATCTGATGCACAGTTCAAAACATTGGTTATCAGGATACTTCAGGAACTCTATGGGTACTTCAACAGCATAAAAAAGACCCAGGTAAAAATGAAGGTTGAGTCAAATAAAGGAAAATCTACAGGAAACCAACAGTGGAGGTGATGAAGCCAAGAATCAAAACAACGACTTGGAACACAAGGAAGGAAAAGGCATTCGATAAGAACAACAGGAAGAAAAAAGAATTCTAAAAAATGAGGATATGCTTAGGAACCTCTGGGACATCTTTAAATGTATCAACATACAAATCACAGGGGTACCAGAAGGAGAAGAGGAAGAACAAGAAATTGAAAACTTATTTGGAAAAATAACAAAAGAAAATTTCCCTAATTTGGTGAAGGAAATAGACATACAAGTTTAGGAAGCACAGAGAATCCCAAACAAGATGGACACAAAGAGGACCACACCAAGACACATCACAATTAAAATGTTAAAGGTTAAAGATAAAGACAGAATTTTAAAAGTAACAAGAGAATAGCAGATAGCTACCTACAAAAGAGTTCCCATAAGACTGTCAGCTGATTTCTCAAAAGAAACTTTACAGGCTATAAGGAACTGGCAAGAAGTATTCAAAGTGATGAAACACAAGGACCTACAACCTAGATTACTCTATCCAGCAAAGCTATCATTTAGAATTGAAGGGCAGATAAAGAACTTCCCAGACACGGTAAAACTAAAGCAGTTCATCATTACCAAGCTATAATTATATGAAATGCTAAAGGGAATTATGCAAGAAAAAGAAGATCAAAATGATGAACATTAAAATGGCAATAAATTCACAACTATCAATAACTGAATCCAAATAACAAACTAAGCAAACAAGCAGAACAGGAACAGAATCATAGGTATGGAAATCCTTTGGAGGGTTATCAGTTGGGAGGGGGAAGGCAGAGAATGAGAAAAGATGCAGGTATTAAGAAGCACAAATTGGTGGGTACAAAATAGACAGAGGGATTTTAAGAACAGTACAGGTAATGGAGTAGCCAAAGAACTTATATGCATGACCTATGGACATAGACTAAGGTGGGGGATTGCTGGAGGGAATTGGGGTACTGGGTGGAGGGGGGGAAAGGGGGAAAATTGGGACAACTTTAATAGCATAATCAATAAAATATATTTTTAAAAATTTAAAAAGTCTGCCCCCGCTGGTGTGGCTCAGTGGATTGAGAGCCAGTCTGCTAACTGAAGGGTCACCAGTTTGATTCCCAGTTAGGGCACATTCCTGGGTTGTGGGCCAGGTTCCCAGTCTGGGGTGTGTGAGAGGCAACCACACATTGATGTTTCTCTCCCTCTCTTTCTCCCTCCCTTCCCCACTCTCTAAAAATAAATAAATAAAATATTTTAAAAATAATTTTTAAAGTCTTATTATCATATGCAAAAACAAAAATTCTCAAAAAGCTGAAACACAATTTGAACTACTAAATTTGTAAAATTGTATTTTTTTGTTTATGCAATTATAATTGTTTCTCAGAAAGACAAACAACCCAACTTAGAAATGTGCAAAGGACCTGAACAGGCACTTTTCCAAAGCAAAATTATATTTTTGAAAAATCATAAAACACCACAAATCATTTGAAAAGGAAAAGGGTCATGGACATCCTTCGTCATAAACTTAAAACCACAGAGTCATAGGTCTACACCAGTATATTTCATATGTGGAAATGGAAGACCTGAGGAAAGTCAGATATGTCATGTCATCAAGGGACTGGGTCTCCTTCCAGTCAAATGTCCTCAACACACAACTGTGCCTGACAATGCATGCTCATCCCTTGATCTACTGTATAATGCTCAGCTTCATTACCTTCATCTGTACAGATACTAAATAAAGAATCTCTGCTCTCTCTTCTCGCTTCAAGAACAAAACGATATTTTATATCGTAATATAACAAAGCCAATGTAATGATTTCTTTAATAAATAAAATTTATTGATAAATAATGGTTATCAAATTGCAAGACTTTTGTGGCAATATTTTTCTGAGGAGCAAATAAAACCTTGCACATATTAGAGCCCATAATCTTCATCTCACACCCTATAAAAAGAAACTATTCATAAATAACTTATGTGAACACTTTAATACTTAATTGTGAATACATAAATATTTATGAAAAATATAAATCTCATTTAACTCATAATCTTCCTCTTCTATTTTGATATAGCAGCCACAATTTCAAATAAGAAAAATGAATGTGTAAGCACTTTTAGATGGTACTGGTGATTTGTTATCATTAGTCTTTGTCAAGTCTACTAAAACAAAGGCATCATAATACAATTTACCATTGTGTGTATGTGGAGGGGGCGGTGGTGCAGAACACGGTAGAGAGAGGTGGAGAGATTTGTGGGCTGGAGTGGGGCCAGATGCTAGGAAACAAGACCATTATTGCCATAGGACACAAGCTGAAACAGTCTGAGTGTACTATCAAGATCTATGGCAGGAAGGACAAAAGGAAGGAAGAGGGCTGATACTCAAGGATGGCATAGTAGAGACAGAGCAAAAGAGTGTACAAGTAAGTGGGAAATGAAGATCCATAATAGATCTAAAGTAAAAGACAGGTCAAGACCCACCTCGGTAAATTCAGCTGAAGGGTCACATGTAGGAACTATATCTGCTAACGTGTACAATTTTGTTCTAATGGATCTCATCATGGTCGAGCTTCTGTGGGGACAGCCTAAGGCCAAGCTCTTCTTGAAGAGGTCTACTTCATCGTTTCTTAGGGTGTCTGTACATATTTTAGAACAGTCCATAAAACACTTTTAAGATCAATTTATTCTCCACCTTCTAAGAAGAAACCTATAAAACTAATAAGCTATAAAACAAATAACATGAAGTAGTCATGAACCTAAATATTCATATTATGGCTTTTCCATAATTACATCTAGCTTATAAAATAAACACAAATTCATTCAATGAAAATACAAAAGATCACTAAATTCAATATAAATAATAGTGTTCAGAATACAAAACTACAAATAGAGTATACAACTAAGAATCAAGTCTATACCATATTTTTAAAATATCAGCATCACAATATAAGGAAAGGTTCAGCATTAAAATAAATTAGTGCTGTTTAGTTTATATCAAGCTCACTTGATATAGGGATAGTGAATAAATACTTCAACAATCCCAAAATCTTGTCACTACCTGTTTACCGTGGCCAGGCCCAGATATAAAATGCTAAAGGCTTACAGTATGCAGGGTAAGTTCAACATATGCCTTAAGCCAAGTTCAGTTAAGTTCATAAAAAATATTGGAAACCATATTTTACAGTGGGCGCCTTAAATTGGACAGGAGCAATATACCTTGTTATCAGGTAGCCTGGGTAATATAGGACCTGAATTCAGATGCTTACTATAAAACACCCTCCCCATACCCTTGATTTGCCGGCTGACTTGTATCTGTCTCACTTTCCCCCATAGAACCCACACAATTGTCTTGGAATTCAGCCTATTTGGCTGGACCCTGAAAATGTGTCCAGGCTGTGTGAAGCCCTTCTGGGTATTTGACCTGCCTATGTAACCTGTTTACCTATTGGTTAGAATTCATTCTTAGATTTATATCAGCCCAGATCCAAAATGGCTTCACGATACCACCCACCTGACTCTACCCTGCCACAGAAGAACCCCACAGGTGTTGGTTCCAATCTAGGCTAGTCTCAATTTCAACTCACTTTCTGAGATTCTATTATCTGGATTGGGGCTTAGTCTGATAGTAAATTACCCTGAAGCACTGATCATTGTGGGTTAATGATCCTATGCCAGTGAGCCCAGTTAGGGTCCGGCATGTTTTAAATGAGCCCTCAAAATATTATGAAGAAAATTCAGTAGCATTAGACCACATACTGTCATATAATTAATCTGAAATTTAACTATGAGAAGACATGTTACAAAAGTAAACAGGTTAAAAAATTTTATTCAGTCACTTGGGGAGACTGCTGAAAATCAAATTTCACTAGACGCTATCCATTCCACACTAACTATTTCACTTGTTGAATGATATGCTTTTTTTTTCCCTTAAGTGGTAGTTGGCGTAAAGCCACCATCCCCATTAGCTACATACTTGGTGAGAAACAGTGGAAATTTTCTGTCCTGCTTATCTAGAAATCCTGCCCTCTCTTAGCTAGTCATTTGTGAGTCAATGTTGTTTTTTTTAATACAACTATCGCAAAAGTTCTTTGTTTCAAGGCTAGAAAAGAATTTTCTAAATTCTATTCAATGCAACACCTCTAAATTAGAATTTATTAAGACTGTTTTTATTTGGAAGTCCATAAAGCTGATTCCAGTTTAAATATAAATTTCAATGTTTTAGTGAATTTTACAAAGAACTCCACTATCAAAGTTTCATCCACATATCTCAGGAAAGGATGTAGATTAGTTCACACAGTAAAGTAGAAGGAACAGTGGCTTTGACCAGAAGGTCTTCTGAGTGTCAATCTTGGCTTTATCACTTACCTTTAGAATTTATATTATCATATATTTAAACTCATCCATGTGTCTGTCCATCGAATCACCTATTTGTTCAACTAACATTTGATGATGAACACCTACCATGTTCCAGGCACTCAGCAGAACTCAGAGACAAAGTATGAACAAAAGAGATAAAAATCTCTTCTTTTTGGGGTGCTTGCATTCTAGGGGAGTCAAACAAATGATAAATAAGTGGACAAGTAAATGTATGGCATGTCCAATGGTAATAAGGCCTATGAAAAGATATAGCTATAAAGGAGGTTGGAGAGGACTTGGGTTTCTACAACTCAAGGTGAGCCCCATTGACAAGGCGAGGTTTCTACAGAGACCTAAAAGACATGAGAGAAGGAATTCTTAGGTGTAAATGGAGGACAAACATTCCAGGGGATGAATGTGTATGAGTCCCAAGGCAGAACTGTGCTCTGAGTGTCTGAAAACAATAAAGAGGCCAAGGGGTTGCAGAGGAGTGAGAAAGAGGAAAGGGGCTCGAAGCTGAGGTCAGAGGGAGTGGTGAAGCTGATGATTATGGGACTCTGGAGGCCAATAAAGACATGGGCTTTTACTGTAAGTCACATGGGAAGCCACTGGAGGGTGAGAGCAGAAGAGTGGCATGATGATCTAACTTTTCAAAAGAACTGTTCAGGTTGCCATGTGAAGAGAGAAATGCAGAGGGGTGAGGGAACACACTGGAAGTTTATTCCAAGTCTGTGCCACAAGTCAGCATGAAATTAGAGGGGGCAGTGAGGAGTGGTTAAAGTGTGAATGCACTGTGAAGATTTGGTCAACATGATTTACAAGTGGACTGGATTTTAAATAGAAGTTATTCCTCACAGAGCCCAAAACTTAGGATATAATAATGTGTAACTCCTCCTACATTTATTCTTACTGTGGTATAGACCCTGGACATGAACTCTGGACTTGAGCACCTCGAATACACATTTTAGGAGAAGGTCATCCTATCTTTCAAAGAAGACTTTGCAAAATGGAACACTGGGTAAACACAGCACACAGATGCCTGAGTGACCTGAAGGACCCACATTATGGAAATGTGAAGAAAGGTGTTAGAGTGTCCTCAAAAGTACTCCAGGTAAAATGTGGTCAGGCCCTTTTGAATGGCACAAGTGAGAGAAAGATGTATAGATTCAGGGGGGTAAAGGCAGAAGAAGAACCATTTCTGTATGCAGAGCAGTGGTTCAAAATCTTTTCAGCAAAGAATGGGACATGAAATTATAAAAACTGCTGTTACTTTTATTCTGTTTTTGTCTATAACCACAATCTCTTCAGTAAACAGAAATGGTTGAAATGAACTTTTCACCATGCATTAACACATTAAGCCTATGAACACTCTTAACATTGGTAACAATTTTTTTAACCCACTTCAATGGGCATGACAAATTCTGATATTTTGACTTAACATCCCACTCTCTTTTAAGTCTTTTCCACCACCTTACATTAACCTCTAATTGGTTGCTAAATTTTACCAATCCCATGATCAGTCTTCCAAACTTGCTTGTTGGTTTCAGCAACTATTTCACACACCCCTGTAATCCACTCTTGGCCTTGATCCCTGATGACTCAACATCATGTTATTAAGTTTTCTGGCTCTGGATGCACAGTCCTTCACTGCCTCAAAGTCGGTGACTTCCCAGGTCTTTTCACCTTCACCTTCCTATAAACACCTACCTAGACCTTGTCATAACTGACATAAACTTATCAAAGCTTGAGCTCATAGTAGGTCCTCTCTAAATACAAGCTCTTCTCTTATCACTTCAGAAGCCACATTTCCATAGAAAATTCTGCCCTAACTACAATCTATACGCCCCTTCCAGTTGCCATGTTTCATTAGACAGCCAAGAATCCATGATCATCCTTTCAAAGGATAATCTTATCAATAAGCAAGAATGACTTTTCCCCCTCATGTCCCTTGCATATTTTCACTTCCGCCCCAGGGATGACCTCTTCTTTGCAGACACACACACAATCATATTTCCCTAATTCCAAAAACAAAAGAAAAAAGTCTGATATTCTTCCCCTGTTGGCTCTGTACTACTTCTGGGCACTTAAACCCATCTGCCTTAACTGCAACCATCATACCCCTGCAGGCAGAAAACACACTGGTGCTCAGAGCAATGGTTCAGACCCTCTGAAGCTACGGGTCACTCCTTTAGAGACCTAAGAAAATTGAACTGGTCCCATTCTGGCAGATATCACTATCTTGTGCTGCTTCAGCAGAAGTCCAGGTATAGTCCATTTTTGTGGCCAGTTAGCTAGTTTCCTAAACAATCCATCCAAACTCATGAAATGATTTCTTCAACAATGATTTGCACAAAGACATTTGACAAGTCTACAGGCCAGTTTGCACAGAACCCAGGCATCCTGATACCCAGGACAGTGCTTTCCTTCCCACGCCCTACACCCCCAGCACTGATTTCAGCACCTAATAAGGTCTTCTGATGGCGATAAAAATGACTGGCAATCAATTTACAAGAGACAAATGATGCCCAGAAGACATCATCTTCTTCACAGGATAAGTATGATTCTTAAGAATGTATATTTTTAGTATATAATACATTTGCCTATTTCTCAAATAATGAAAAAAGAAAAAATTAGTGATAATTTCCCAAATTTTATTGTGTGTGTGTGTGTGTATGGGAACACATACAATACTGCATGGTTTCAGCAGGAACTAAAATTGGTACCCCTCCTATAATCATCATGCCATAGCTAAATTAAGCACTACTGAGTGTGTGACTGCTATAATCTTCCCTAAGGAACTACTTGAAGGCACCAAGGTGGCAGTGAGTTAAAGTACAACAGAAAGTATTGTATCAAGGACCATGGTCTTCTGTTACACTATCTATCATTTGTTTATAGATACAGTTTTAATGGAGGCTTTAGTTATGACAACTAACTGCTTCCAGGGGTAAAATAAAAGGTTTGCTTTTTATAAATTTCTGTCAATGTAAATTAAGTAGGGACCTTTTGGAAAGAACCATACTGAAATATATATGTTCGGGTAAAATTAAACAAAATATCCAGTTACCTCTTGTTGAATAAATATGGCAAAATATACATGGTTACTACAAAAGCAATAAATTCACTGACTATACAAAAGACACAAATATAATTTAAGTCTGAAATGAACATAAATTATCAACATCAAGTGCTAATGAAACTATAAATGATATTTTCTTCTAATTTATTAGAATTGTGTTAGGGTTTCTAAAATGAGTATCTATTACTGTGGTAGTAATATTTTTTTTTGCTAATGATTATATGTTTAGCCAATAAAGTCAGCTCTAAAGTAAGCATTTGGCTTTTTCTAATCCCTACAGGGATTTAATATTAACTTTTACATTTGGAGAAATTCTAGAGAAAATGATAGCTTATACAATATTTTTACATAATATAGCTTCATAGAGAATAAACAGTGCAGGAAAGTGCTTTTAAAATTTTTACCATTAGAAAATATTTACCATGTAATTGTCTGGAAACTGTATTAAATGAGAACAATTAGGGAAGTATACCAAATTAGTGCTATTTTGTGCAAAAGAAATATACTATTGGCTATTTTTCTAAAGGTCTATTTTTCCAGGCAAACTGTATTTCATGACCAAATGATACATTTCCACTTTAATTTCTCAAAATAACTGAAACCCATTACGTTTAAAACCAAACCTTGGACCTTTCTCCCCAAGCTGTACACTTTCAGAATTCTGGTCGTCACCGTCTGATACCAACGTTGTTCTAGTTGTACAAGTCAGACACCTAGGAGTCATCCATTACACCCCGTTCTATTTTGCTCCCCATTAACAACTAACATGAAGTGTAGTCATTGTTTACCTCCTAAAATGTATTTATTTCTCACACCTATGCTTCTCTCTCTTGTCACCACCATCCTGGCACAAAGCTATCATATCGCCTCTCTCCGGTATACCGCAAGAGTGTCCTCATTGGTAGTCCACAGTCATTTTTTTCTGTGGTAGGCCAAGCACAAACATTCAATTTGTTGCAGGCATTAATAGTCAACCCTGGTCCCAGACTCTCAGTGGAGGTTTGTAGGGTTTGAGACTCATCCTATGAAACACATATTTACATTGCTGATGTGATTACACTGCAGGTGTTCAGGATCTGGAGGACTTAGCTGCTTTGGGATTGTATACAATAGGCTGTCTGACTCTGACCTGGTAAAGGATTAGCCCACTGGCTGTAGCTCCTCATGTACCAGAAACCCTGTGACCAAGTGCATAGGCTGAGTCAAGTAACTTACCCAGCTTGCCATCCACTCTCTCCCTCCAAATTTTTATTATGAATTTTTTTTCATACAGACAAAAACATTGAAAGAATAGTGCAATGAACACTTAGATAGTCTCTTCCTGGATTCCATAATTCTTAACATTTTTCACTGTGTATTTACCTTTAGTTCTATCTATGTTATAATCTCTATTAAATCATTTGAAAGTAGGATGACATTTCAACCTTACACATGTCGTTTCCTAAAAATAGGTTCATTATCATAGCTATAAAAACTACCAATACCATAAAATCCTCTAATGTCCCCAACTGTCTCAAGAAATTCTTTTTCAATCACTTTTTAAAACCGAAATAAAACCAAGATCTTTACAAGTTGTTTTTCCATACATCTCCTTAATCTCTTTTAATGTTAAATGGCCTCACCATCTTTTTTAATCTATGATGCCAAGTTTCTGAAACATCTAGGCCAAGAGCATTGCTGAATATCCCACCATATGGTGTCAATTGATCCTTCATTCTTACATTTTCCACAAACTCAGAGTTAGATGTAGAGGCTTGATTATAGTCAGGTTAAACCTTTTTTCCCTTTTGCATAAATACTTCATATGTGTGGCTGGGAACTACCTATCACATCACATCACAAAGCCTATAACATCAGGCTGTCCCCACCATTAGTGAAGCTAAGATTAACCCTTGGTTAAAGTAGTGACCCTTCACTGGAAAGTTACAATTGTTTTTCTGTAATTAATACTGGTTCTCTAGGGTGGTATTTTGGTACCATATGAATATGCCATTCCCCCACAGGCATTCATCTAGTGGTTTTAAGCTTCCGTTAATGGTACCCCAATCAGTTATAATATTGGGAACTCAAAAAATGGTGACTTTATATCATTCCTTCTACTTATAAGAGCTAGCATTTTTCTGTAAAGAAGAGCTTTTCTTCCCCACTTCTTTCCCACTGCCAAGCATCATAAGGATTCATGGTTTTTAATTTCTTTCATTCATGTTACATAAATCATAATCATGACTTTGTATCTTTTCTTAATGCCTCTAACCTATGCTCTACAGTGCAGCCAAAATAATCTTTTCTAGAAGCAAATATTTTTCTACTTTCTCTCTCTCCCTTTCTCTCTCTCTCTCCCTTTCTCTCTCTCTCTCTCTCATAGACACACACATACTTTAACACTTTAAGGGCTTCCGCTGCTCTTAACATAAAGACAAAAAAAGGAAAACAAAGCCAAAGAAAACAATAAACTTCACTTGGACTACAGGTGCCTGTGCTCTGCCCCCTACTCACCTGACAGCTTTACTGCACTTAAAGCTCACCTGGCTCTCAGGGTTCCAGGTACACGGCATCACGCTCCGTCTCCTAAAGAGAGTACTTGCTATTCCTCCACCTAGAATGTTCTCCCCAAGCTCCTCTTCCTACTTAACTCATTGTCATCAGTTTTAGTCTTCAATAAATCCCTCCTCCGAGAAGCCTTTTAACTATTTACCTAACTTTGAAGTACTTAAGCCAGTAGGATTTTATATTTATTTGCTTTATCCCTCTTATATCAACTTAACTGCATGCAATATGAAGACAAAAAATAGAATCTATTTTTTTTAACCAGGCATGGTGTTTAAAACAGAAGCTCAATGATAGCCTGTTGAATAAACGAATAAATGAATCTACATGATGTTATTAATTTTACTTACCTTTAGAACTATTTAGAGACAGGATGGAAACACCTGTAAAATTTTACAAAGTAGTGACCAAAGTCTCCAGAACTTATTGTTGAGTATATCTATAATTAGCTTAAAAAAAAAAAAAGGCCTAACATATAAAGGCACACTGCTGTACCACTGTTGTATTCTTCCTTTTCAAATTTGTTTTTATTTGTATAGTGATCTGTATCAGTGGACTGCCCTGTAAAAATCAGAAATGCAGATAGGCCTCCAGTGGGTCATCAGTTATATCTAAAAATAACTTTCCTTTCTTTCGTGGAATAAAGAATTCTCTCTTACAAAAACATATTGTATCATAGCAAAAGTGATGTGAAGTGGTCAATTTGAGCTTTGAAGATATTCTTATTCCTAAAATTAGCTGAAGAGTGTTTTTTATTGTCTAGGTCTATTTGTAGCTCAGTTACTGGATGGATTTTGAAATTTCAACAATGAAAGAAATTCTCAACAAAAGATAAATCAATGCTAAAATATGCTTTATATAGGTGCTCCTTCTAATGTTTATATTAATACCTGTAACCTTCAAAGTAGGTAACAGAGGCTTAATAAAATGAACCTTAATAAAGTAAACTATTATTTTATAAAGAATTTGGTGGAGGTCACTGGTTTGTTTGTTTGTTTTTTTCCTTCCTAACAGTGATAAAGTAGATTGGCAAATGGACACTCATGTAGGAAAAGTACTGAAACACAATACAACTTCTAGTTGGTGCTAAAATGTTTGGCCCCGGTGATACACACCAACTAGACACATGGTGGCAGAGTAATATATTTAGGCAGAGTCTGCTAATCACAGTTACTAACACAATTTCCTGATACCACTGGAGAAAAATAAAAATCCTGCTCTGAAAGTCTTCCTGTTACCACCAACCTACAAGCAAACAGATGACATTGACAGAAATGCTCCATTTGAACTGGACTATTTTAAAGCCCTGGTTGCAAAACACTGAAGGTTTGAACCTCTTCTCTTATACACAAGTAGTGTGAGGAACCAGTTACACAAATTCTGCACTATGTGCCTTTGGGGCATGTCATGGACAATTTAGGCTTATAAAACCGGAATTTTTTTTAAAAAGAGGAATGTTTTGTTATTATCATATACATCTGCTAATTCAAATGTCTGTTGTGTTGTAAGCTGAAAGCTGTTATGTGGATAGGAAACATCCTTCCCAAAGACTGATGCATTGTCATTGAGTGAAATAGCGAACTAGGCTCAAGAACTGTACCGAGGCTTAACACTTCTTCTGCTCTGTCTTTTTAATTACGCTAAGTGGTCAAGATTGAGAGATAGCTGAGTGCAGTGGAATTTTACCAATTAAAAAGAAAGAGTTCTTTAGTGTGTATATACGGCTCACCAGTAAATTCCTAACCATGAAGGAACGTTTTTCAGAAGGCAAGATAATTTTATTACCCTCAAAACTTCTGTCACTACATAGTAATAACACTCAAAATGTATAGTACAACCTAATCAGATTATAGACCGATATTTCTCACTGCAATTACCATACCATTTTCCTTTTCTAATACATTCATTGCTATTCTAACATATTAAGACAGAATATTAGGATATTTCTAGCACAACTGTTAGAAAATAAAGGGAAAGTAAATCATAGGGGATTATTTGGTGTTAGAAATTAATAAGGGTGAAATATTGAGCCACTAGTCTCAGTTTTCACACAACATTCTTAACAGGTGCTTAAGGAGTAGATTTAAAAAATGTTCAATTTCTTCTAAGAAGCAAATATTGAGATTATCACCAAGGAGTAATAACATCTTAGTCAATTATTAGGAACTATTTGATTATTTCCTAGATTTCATAACCATCCCCACATAGAAATAGAGTAAAAATTTAATGCCATCTATTTTAATTTCCTTTCTAATGCTTAAAGCCCCATTCTAGAGGCAAACTCAGAGTTGTTTAGTCTTTTTAAAAACATTTCTATTAATGGAAGATGCACTGCCTTTTAAGGAAGTTCATTCTAGTGTCTGGTAGATTAAGTCGGTAAGTTCTCATCTTCTTTGCTCCCATTTATCAAGCGTTCATTAAAGGATCCTATGTGCCAGGTACTAAGTCAGCGTTTCCGCGTGTCCCCTGCCTTCTTAGGGTTTACGGGCTAGGAGGAGAGGTATAGAAATAATCATAGGAAATGACTATATACACATTTTGACAAGTTATCTGAAGGAAATCCAAAGCTGGCTGGCACACAGTAGGTCCAAACTAATTTAACACAATATGCATGAATCAATGGAGGTGTGAGGAGAGATATTAACAGAGGGGTAGCAATGATTTAGGCTGAGAAATGCAAAAAGGCTTCTCGGAAGAATTGACATTTAAGCTAAGACCTGAAGGATGACTGGTAGAACATCTAAAACAGATCCAGGAGAAGGCAACAGGAGCTGAATTAGGAAAACCTTGAGGTAGAAAAAGTCATGGCACCTTCCAGTTCCAAAAATAATATTACTGATGCTGCAGCAAAATGAGTGAGGGGGACAGGTACAGGTGACTGGAAGAAAGCTGAAGGAGTTGCAGAAGCCTTGTAGGCCTTATTAAGAAAATTAGATTTTAGTCTAAATGAAATTAGAAATCTCCTGAAGAGCTTTAATCAACAGGGATGAGATGATCAGTTGTTTTGTAAAGACTTTTCAGTCCACTTTCCTTATCAATTAGGCCCATACCTTGCTTTCTATGGCTACAAAGAATAGGTCTCATTTTTTTTTACTGTCCTTTATTCAGACAGCAAAGGGAAAAGAAAGCCATAATACCTGAGCAAATATTGCCAGGGTCTCGGGGAAGGTTTCTGCTCGGTGACCAGGGGGATGCCCAGTGCTCCTGGACGCTATGGAGTCCCCACTGAAGTGTGGTGAAGTCTCCTGATCTACCCACTGTCCTGTTAGGATGGGTGTAAGCCTAGTTGGAGGCCAGTGACCCCCCATGGACAGATTTGTCAAGAACAGGCAGACAGACCATTTACAGGAGAGCAGAGCTGCACACCTACAGTTGATACCAAAGTGTGACTGCAATGACTATTTTTAGCCATTAAAGCTGACACTTACCAAATGCTACAATATTCCAATTTTGAGATGGGTAAGTTCTGGAATCTATCATACAGCATAGTGACTACAGTTAACAATATGGCATATATACTTGAAAGTTGCTAAGAGAGTAACTCTTAAATGTTCTCGCCACCACAATGAAAAAAATGTAATTATGTAAGGTGATGGATGTGTTAACTAACTTTACTATGGTAATTACTTCACAATATATCTGTATCGGATTATAGCACTGTACACCTTCACCTTACACAAAGGATGTCAATCATATCTCAATAAAGTTCTGAAAAGAAGTAACATTTTCATACTTATATTAGAAACTTAACTCATATTATTCTTTAAAGTGTTTTCTGTCTTTGATATCTTCAAAATACTTAAAAAACTGAAAACTGCTTCAATTAAAAAAATCAATGTGTACACAAAAAATACATAGATTTGGAATTCAAATCTGAAAGTATTGATCAGTTATCTTCCCTTTAGGTTCTGAAATAAAATCAAGCCAGCTTCTTGGATGATCACATTGCAAGAACTCAGCAGTGCTCTATAAAAAAGCACTGTTGCAGTAAAGTAGGTCCTTTCTTAGAAATGGAACAGACAAAGCCTTTCATTTATTATTCATGGTGCCTTGTGCCCATGTCAACTCCTGATTAATAATTAAAATTAATCTCATTACTGAAGATTTCATTACAGGATAATTTAATTAAATGATGAATTGGCTCCCAGATGTTACCTTCTGTGCCATCTTTTAAGTAATGCTGATGATGACACAGGGATTCACTAGGTATCAGTGGGGCCTTAAGAAAGTGAATAATTTATAGGGTTCTGCCATTCTGCCAACAATAAATGATACTGATCACACGTATGCATTATCCTTCTCCAAAGTCACATTTTCCTAAGATTTCTGATAATTTTTCACAAAGTTGTTCAAGGTTCATTGGAAATTCAGAGCCATCATTTTGTCAGTCATAAAAACATATCCATTTGCTGAAAAAAATTAATTCCCAGAATCTACTCATTTTATAGGGTAAGTACACAAAGAGTCTCAGAATTGAAAATCTGAAATTTCAACTTTAACAATGGAGAAGAATGTATTAACCATTAATTTTTACACTTGTGGTGCAAAAAAGAGTTCAGGTATAACTAATAAAATAATCAAATAGCATTAGAAATGAAACTGAAGAATTTGTTTGATTTCCTTATATAAAGTAACCAGTAAAATAATCTTACAAAGTCGATGTATTTTATTTTATTTAATTTGCCATGAACCAATATAAATCACAATTTATAAGAGTTTTAGTTACCACATACTTCAGTCTTCTAAACATACTGCTGTCATTGTACTTTGCACAAGAAACGTGAACTGATAAATTAACATAAGAAAAAATGAAACCAACTAAACCAGGCTTATAAAGTAAAAATATTTAAGGGATATTTCTTTGTTTATGTGGGAAAATCTGGGCTTTTTTGAAAGCCATAGTATATGGCAAAATCTAGGCATTCCAAAAACTATCAGCCAAACATACAAGTTTTAATTATTCTACTTGGTTTATAGTAAGGAATCTGATCCAAAAAATAGGATATTTATATATTACAATCTCAGTCTAAGACTGTAGTTTTGACTTCTGTTATTTCTACTAGGAGAAGATTTTGCTCAAATGGAATTTAGAAAATCAATTTAGAAAATGTAATATAATCTTCCATAAAGAAATGTATTGTTTCGGTAGTGTTATTTTAAAAACTCATTGTGGTTAATTAATGGGGTAATTTAGGTAATTTATTACTACAGAACAACCAACTGTATTGTCATATCTTTCACATACTGTACTCTGGCTAATCAGCAATATAAATCACAGAATCACAGCAATTCAGAGGTGGAACATTATCTTGGAAGACATCTCGTCTATCTCCTAGCTGATGTATGAATTCCTTAGACATCTAACAAGGAAACATGACTTCAGTATCTCTACCAGTTGGATGCAACTTTTCTAGGCTGCTTGTTTCATTTTCTGTCAGCTGATGGGATTAGAAAGTTCTTATATGGGTGCTTTCTGAATCACTTGAGACTTTCCACTCTCTTTTTACCCTTTATTCTCTCATACCCACTGAACTTTCTTCTTCTTCTTCTTCTTTTTTTTTGTTTAATGAAATGAGCAAGTTCCCAACTCTGGTCAAGGTGATCTACTTTTCTTGGATAGCTCTTGTTCATTCCTTTCCATTCATGGCTCCTTCTCTGCCAAATCATGCCTGTTCTCCTTTAGAGTTGATCTCAAAACACCACTTCAGAATTTTTACATCAAGTCAAGTTCACGTTCACAAAGAATCCTTATTAGCCCTTATGCAGGGCTATACTGTGTACTACATGGATCTATGTGCAGTCTTGGACTGTACTACAAAGGCAGGTCTCAAACAAGTAAGACACAATTCGTGAGAAAACACCAAGCCTTTTTAGCGATACTGATTATTTAGCTCTATCATTATTAACTACAATGTTAACAGAAAGACATTATGACTGTGTATGCAATACAAAACCAGCCATGAACATACACAGTTCTCACAAAAATAATTAACAGCTTAACCATGACTGGATAGTTCTTCAATATTTCTATTAATTGAAGTCTGTGACTTGTTCTTTCATAATAGACAAGCTAAGACTTCCCAAAGCTATTAACAAAATTTTTTTCTGTGAATTTGAAAAAAACTTACAATTTGATTTCAAATCCCCCAGCTAGAACTTCAGATATTTCATGACAGGTTCAATTGCCATTTTAAAAAATTCTGCTTTAGTGTCTGTAAATACTTTGTAGTAGTTACCCATCAGGTGTGGGCTCTAGACTGGGAAGGGACTTGCTAGCATATTAGACATTTACAGTGGATATTATTTATATTGGGAAAATAGACACAGGAAAAAATAAATTCAGTTTTAAAACCTTGAAAAGTTTAGGTGGTATAAACACAGCCTTAATCATCAAGTTACAATATGTTAAAATTAATTGTCACCACTCCAAGAACTAAAAATATTTTTTAAAGATTTAGACAAATACATAAAAGATACTTCAAAAGCAGGTTGAGTAGAGAAATTTCCATGTATTCAAGTATCCCTCTATTTGTTGAACTGAATTAAATCTCCAAATTTTTGAAGTTGATATGAGACTTTTGTATAAACATTCAGTATCATTTATATAAGCCAAATGTTTACCTGTAATGGTTCAGTCTCTCCTGCAAACCTGTGAATTTATCAAAACAATTCAACTTCAAGATCTTAAAATTCATCAGTATTGGGTCTTGAAGGACAACTCTCTATATACACTTGTCCGGGACTTCTTAGCTATTTCTCTATACATAAAAAATACAAATCTGGATTTAATTTGTGACTATGTTTTGAAAATATTTACCAGTGGAAGAAAAGTATAAATGACATAAACGGCAAAGATGAGATAGATTTTATTTCCATATATATTTCATTTTCTCCCCCCAAAGAGTCCCATTATTTAAACCAAATATTTTATCTCTCATTACAGAGTTCTTATGAGTGCTTATCATTTACTGAGCACTTACCATGTATTTTTAAATTATCTAAATTTATTGGGGTAAATTTCTACAACAATTTTATGAAAAAAGTTCTATTATTCCCACTTTAATAAAGATCAGGATACTTAAACAAAGATAATTTAATTAATTTGCCCACAGTCTTACAGCTAGTAAATTAGAGCAGGGATTAAAACTCAGGTCTAATGATTCCATATAATAATGATAGCATATTTTTTTAATCTTTGAAGTGTCTTACACTATGATCCCATTAAGTCCTTACACAGCCAACCCTATGAAATTGGTTATTCTTAATATAACTATTTTAAGGATAAGAAAACCAAGCATAGAGAGGTAAAATAATCGTCCTACTCCTAAAGTACAGAACTGGGCTGTAATGATGGTGCAACTCCTTGCTCTTAACCTCTGCTGTAATATTGCCTACCCAAAGCCACTAACTTACCGGCCCTCTATCCTGGAGATTATGTTGGTTATGTAATGATTCTGACCTTTTTTAAAGTCTATCATCTTGACCTACATGGAAAGTGACACTATCCAGTTTGCAGTCTCTAGGAAACTTTTCCATTTCACATTTCCCCCCTTACCCAACCTGACATCTGGACAATTGCAGTGGCCTCCTAACTGGACTTGAAGCATCTTGTTTTTCCTCTCTCCAGTCCGTATACATAAGAAATAGTCTCTATAGACTGATTTTGTAATAAAGGAATTACTATTACTCAATATCATTTCTAGAAATATTTTGATATAAAAGGTAATCACTAGTTTCTTGTACATGTCCACGTACTGAGTTATATCAAGAATTCTGACTCTAGAATTGTAAAACACAATTTAGAAGCAGCAAATCTTCTGGCAGGTTCTTATCACGGAGGGAAAGCAATACTTTCAGTCTGGCTTCGTTCTCCTCTGCATACAAAATTGCTGCCTATGTGGTTCCCTATGTGCCATGATCAACATGAAATCTCACTGATCTTTTCTCTAGTTTTAATTCATGTTTAATATCTTTGAACACTGATTTTAAGGGTCCTTGGAAAATATCTCTTTAACTTAATATTAGTGCAAGTTTTATTTGTATATAACTAACAATAGCCATAAAATGTTCTGATTTGAACCAAAGACCAAATTATATGTCACTACATTGAGAAAAAGATAATCCCCACTTTGACATGCACATTGCTGGGCCAATGGTGAGGCATGAGTCTTCAGCAACAGGTGCCATTCAGAGGTCAAGAAGCAGGGACAGGGAGGATGGGAGCCATCAAGGAAGCCCAAAGAGGCTTGGTTCAGGCAGGCACTGAGAGTTGATAAAGTTCAAGCAATGGAACCAGGCAGAGCCACGGGAGACCAAGAGGCCACCAAGAACAGAGGGCATCATCCAAGGGTTAGCCACCCACTAGGAGAGGCATTTCAGCCCCAATAAAGGTATGAGGAAGATAATTCAGAGTTCAGGAGAATAGCGAATCACCCTCACCTCAAACAGGCTAGGCCCCCTTCCCAGTAGGGCAACAGAGTGACGTGAACATGGGGGAAGGGGTTCCAGGTCCACAGCCACATAGCCCTGCCCAGGGTTTACCCAGGCACCAGTCAGAGGAGAAGTCATCCCATACCTGCCAGTGTATGGAGCTAAGGTCTCCAGCATGCCCAGCACATGTGAAGCTCGTCAAGACTGGCTCTGGAACTGGGCTGCTCCAGGTATCACTGCCTCCATAGGTGAGGGAACAGAAAAAAGGGGCACCAGCTACATCCTCTTCCCCAGTAAGAACCTACAAAGACGGTATGGATGTCCCTTCAGGGTCTTCCTCGGAGAGGGTCTATGAAGCCTAAGAGGTGAAGAGGCAGACCATCAAACAGGAACTTACAGGTACAGCATTATAGCAGAGGCAACCATAAGAGAGGTGGGTAATGACAGAAAACGTTCAGTTCATCACCTGTGACAAGCTAAGGGCTGGGATGGGACAGGGGGCAGGGTTGAGGACTGCAAACCACTGTCTATTTCCCTACAGCTGAGCTAACAAAAGTGAGCAGCCCGTCCATTCCTTCACCCATCGTCCATGGTTGCTTTCTTGCCGCAATAGCAGAGCTGAGTAATTGCAACCAGGACTATATGGCCACAAGGCCTAAAACATTTACTATCTGTACTTCGTACAAAAAGTCTGTTGACCTCTACCTTGGAGAAGTATCAGTCTTTCCAGATGCAAATCAATACTGGGAAATAAGTGCAAACAATGAAAATATAAAACTGTAAGATATGAAAGGACAGATCATAAAACTATCATAAAGTTAGTATCTGCATCTAACCCACACTAAACAGATGGATCACACAGATGTGAGTATAAACAATAGTAATTTTGATACTAACAAAATGGTCCATACTAATAATATATATTTCAGCTCTCTCCCCTCTCTCTTTCTCTGTTTTTCCCTCACTCTAACCAACAGGTTTACTTTCCACAAGAGTATATGATTCCTTTCTTCTTGGAATCACAACCATATTCCTGCACAAGTTCCACTCTCACCTGCCTAAATGCACATGCTGCACTGATCGTTTTAGGAATGGGCTCTTGGTTGCCACAGTGGATACTTTACTTGATGAGCTAACCTGGTATCCTTGAAATGTGCTCGCTGGTTTTCAGAGATAAGACTGCCTCTGTCGAAATAATTATTGAAATAAGCTATGTAAGTTTCCAGGAAAAACTCACAAAACTTGAAAGAAGGAACTAGATCTATTAATTTGCTTATTTTGAAATAATGGCTTATTTTCTCATGAAAAACTTTATTTTAATGTATTATTATTATTAAGATCTACATTTAAGAATGTTCAGGCCATCTTTCACTCAACAAGTTTTTACTGGGAACCTACTATGTGCCCTAAGGTGAGAATCAGTTTGGACAAGAGAAATAACCTGCTATTAGTTTTCTATTTTTTAACTTTCACAGGGATCCTCTATTTTCCAAGCACTCAGACATACTTTGAAATGATTTTAGACATTTATTTTACATAAAAAGAAAAAATTTACAAACTACCTTTATATATTCCATAAGACAGGAACACTTTTAAAATCGAATACTTGAAAACTGAAAATTGGTAAGCCAAGTATTATGACTCTCTCTCTCACACACACACACAAAACAGATTTAAATTTTTCATTGCTTTCATAATTACATTTTTCATTTCAGAATCTAGAATGTTATTGTAAATAAAGCTTCTTACAAACACTGTTTTTGGGGGACAAAATACATTATAAATTGTCTGTCATATAAAGAGATGCACTGTATAATAATTAATGTACTCTTCCAAATTTGAGAACTTACGTTTCTAACATGAAGCTACATAAAGATTGTTTGACAGCAGTGAAGAGGTTATATGCATTGTATATGAACCAGTATCCAATATTCAAGATGTCTTTGAAAAGTTGAGGGGATGATTTTTCAAAAGAAGAAGAAGAAATCAACAGTATTTGAACTTGTTCAAATATAGGTGGAAATATTTTTGACAAAATTAATGGAGGATGAGTTTTAACCCCAAACAGTTCTTTTATTATCTGAGAAATAAAACTGGCCACCCCAGTACCACTTTGTGAGGCTTCTTAGGGGGCTTTAAGAACTTTGAGAGTAAGGACTTTGCATTTGTACCACCTCTTCCTGATGGGTGCCTTATAACCTCAGGGGGACTATAAAGAATTTGTAAGATTACAGAAATAATTGTGTCAATTCCTTTATTATTTTTGTGTGCATGAGCACATAAAACATAGTCACTGCAAAACAAATCTTTGAAAGTACCAGCTCTTGAAATATTCACTCCCGTTCTGCTTCCTCTCCCTACTCCCACACACACATGCCCCCCACCACACACGTGCACATGCTCATAATAATCCTTGCTTCCACTAGAACCACGCTATCAACTACCAAGTTATTACATACAGGCAAAAAAATACACATTTGTACTGAGCCATTTGGTGATACAATCATTCCAATTCAGTAAGGGGTGAAAACATTGTATTTGGATTTTATAACTGTTCTCATTAACCAAGGTTTACATAATTTTACAATCTCTAAGCTATACTAAAATGTGATACATTGTGCCTTATAAAATTTTTGAAAGAACCTGCAGCAGCACTTTTTTTACTTTGGTTGAAATTCACACTCAAACCTAGGCAACGCACTGCAGATCACAGTCTCAGAGCTCTTCTTGGAGTCACTTTAATTCCTAACATCTTAATTACTTGTACTTATTAAATAACTGAAACTCTCTAATAAACAAAAAATGATATCGTTCTTCTATCTGACCAATATGATGGCATGAGCTTATTCAAAAAGGAGAAAAGCAAGAATTATATTGGCTTAGGGAGATATGGTAATGAGTAGAAAAATGTAAAGCCTGTATTCATCATGGGTTTCTGACCCTTACACACACAAGAGAGACTTTGTACTGATATATGTAGATAAAGACACACAGAATAACAATGAATTTGGTCCTGAGAAATTGGTAATACATTTAGAAACAATGACCAGAATCATGGGCCCTTGAAGACAGGGTAACGAGGCACCATTTGGTCATTTCTCACTAGCAGCAGCCACACGCATTTAAATTTTGTGATGCATACAAAGTCTAAATGTGCTTGTAAAATATCCTTTATCCTGCCAGTTTTAATTAAAGTTCTGTATATTGCAAAGCATACTGCTTCTGAATTTCTCTTCTATGTGTCTATTTACAAGATCCATTGCAATTATAGTGTAACAGTCAAGACATAGTCTTATGTTATACGTGTACCGTTGTGTGTGAGTAGGTGAAACAGGGCTTATTCTTGTATTATTACTTCTTAATTATTGTATTATTTTCCATATGGACAACTGTAAACCTACTTTTGCCCCACCCTGTATGTAAGGATCTATTTCAGTACATAGAAAAATGAGTCCATATGGATTCAACAGGGTAAAAGAAAAAAAAGATAAATTCTTGAAAATGTAATTAACTGTTTACTATTAAAAAAAACTAGTAAAATTGCAGTAAAGATAAAACCAAAACTTTAGTCATTATTAACAATGAAAATTATTCATTGAGTATTTGTAACATACTAAGGTATGTCCAGAAAGAGGATATAAACACAGATTAACTTTAGACATTAAAATGTATAATAATTTAATACCTATACTTAAAAAGTAAAAGTTATCCCTGAAGAAACAGAATTACATTGTATAGCTTTCAAATAAACAGAAGAAATAAAACAAAATAAAGAAGGCTTTAATTATTCACTAAAGAGAAGGAAGGGAGAAAAATAGCAAAACAGAAGGATAGTAAAAGAAAACTCAAAAGAAGGTAATAAAATAAATATGAATATACCTGAAAACACAAAAAATATAAACAATACACTCCCTATTCAGAATTATCAGGTATTCAAAAAATAAAGAAATCAAACATTCTGCTTTGAAAGAGATAGCCCTAAAACAAAACAATGCTAAGCAATTGCTTTTAAAATGAGACCACTGGAATGGGAAAAGGAATATTTAACAAAAACTAACAAAGAGAAAGCTGATCCAGCAATGTTGATATAAAAAGAAATAAAGTTAAAATCAAAAAAGTATTAATAGGAGTGAAAAGGGACATTGCCCAGTACCAAAAGGAAAATCCACCAAGAAGATATAAATATTATGAATTTCTATACACACGGCACATAACATGCAAAATATACAAAGTAAAAATAAATACCAAATGTGCAGTCTTACAGGGAGATTCTTATTCCTCTACTCTGATGGCAACTGATTACACCTAAATTCTGACTGCCAAATGTAAGCACAAGGACCTTGTGTCTAGTCCTGAAATTCTCCACTTCTTAACATACACTATCACATAGATATCCACAAGATTTAAGCAAATCTAGGATAAGAATCCCGGCCTCCCCCATAAATCTGTGAAGAGAGGCTTCCTGGGGTCTAAAATCTGGTAGGGGCGGGGGCCAAGCTGAGATGGGGTTTTATGATGCACTGTGCCCCGTCAGAAGGAGACCTGACTGGGAGGTATAGCCTTTGAGCTGCCTGCTGCAAGGTGATTAAGTGAAAATGCTGTGAACATGGCCTCCTGTAAGTAGGGTCACTGTTTGGACACAGTTCCATAGATTTGTCTGGGTTTTCGATAATCTAGTATTTTATGCTCAGATGATTACATTAGTGCAATGTCCACTACATTAAAGTGGCAGGGGGAATGGTGCCAAAGGAAGTGAAAAAAATCCTAGACTTAGAGGGAAACCCCAAATTAGAAACACTTAGGCACACATGAGAGTATTAGATTAAAATGAGCACGAGGGTACCTAGAGCAGTACAGGTGATGTTCAGGTATGATGGGTGTTTAAAGAGCTGCTAAAGCTGCTGAAGTACCAAGTCAGTTCAAGAGACTCTGGATGGTAAAATAAAATTGTTTACTTTTTGAACCAGAAGCATATAGACAGCAGAATAAAAAAAGCATCTGGAAACAGAATAAGCCAAGTGTAAGTCTTATAAGATGTGAAAAAAAGACATGAAGGTGAACATATAACCTTCACAGTAACTAGGATGTGAAAATAACTAGAACAAGCAAAGAGAAGCCATTCATTTTTGCTTATCTGCACAGATAATCCAGTTTTTCTTAGTTTATTCACTGTCCAAAAATCTTTACATTAAATTTTAAATAGTCACCAATGTCCATTCAGCTCTAAAGTGCTAATTCTAAATTCATGATAAATCCTCTTACATTTTTCCTCCTTTAGTTCTATCTTCAGTGGAGCCAGCAGAGAACAAATAACCAGTCACACCCATGAAAGGCTCCAGCACCTACCACAACTCAGAGACTGAAATTGCTCACACATTGTCATGCTTCAGACAAATAATTCTAATTCAGTAACCACATGCTGAGAAATAAAGCACTGGTACAACAGCCTCTGAACTCTAGATCCACAAACAAAATCAAGTATATTCTACAAAAGCATATATTTATCTTCAAAACTTCATGAAAAAAGAAAAGTTTCATTGCAAGGTAAACAGTATGGTTGCACTAGTATGAGAGACAGATGATGGATGGATGGATGGTAGTAAAACTGAGAACAGTTATACAAAAGTTCAGATGGGTACACACCAAACTATTGTGTGGTTATCACTCAGGCAATAGGAGTGACATGATGGGATGATACCATTCTTTCGTTTCATAAACTTAAGAACAGTTTTGCTCCAGAACAGTGGATATGTATAGTTTTATAATTATTTTTTATTTTTATTAGTATAAGCACATTCATTCTAAATAGTGATAGAACCATAATAAACATAAATATAGAATTATGTTAAATTAGAATAATTCTAATATGAAGTCAGAGGGAAACCAGAAACATATTCTTATTAGTAGATATATGAATTGTTAATAATAAAATCGTAATTACTTTGAATCCTAATGTTTGCCGAAGAGAACTGATGACTAGATTCACGACAGCAAACTCAATTTGGACACCGCTTGCCTGGCAACTAAATTAACCTTTAGCCCTCTACCTACGTGGGTGATTGTAACAGCATTCCTCGAATGAGGCTGAGATTCTTTGGTGCATCATGAAGATCAGCACACATTAGTTATTTGGTGGTTACAGTTGTGTATTATAAGCTATTTAAATGAGCTGCCTACAAATACCCTACTTTTTAACGCCCCAGCACCTTCTGTCCTTCTGATATGCAGAGGGAATGAATGAAGCTGTACGGATTTGAGCAAATGCTTGATGGTGATAACATCACTTAGCGTAGACTCTGCCCTTCAAACCCCTCATTCGTCTCTCTTTGCCGTTCTCTTTCCTGTTCGAAATGAACAAAGAATTTAGACAAGACCCCAATGATCCAACATGAATACAGTGAGCCTAGGCATCTATGCAGGCCAAAAGAAGAAAATGCTGTGAACCACTCAGACAGAGGAAAGGCACCACAGAGGACCACAAGGTTTCATGGACAGCAAAGTCATCAACAGTCAGTAAGGAAGTCGAGCTGATACTGGCAGGTACCTTGAACTAACATGTATAAGGCAAAGAAAGGCTGTGCCAGCCAGGTTAAAATAGTGATTTGAGAGGAAAATATTGAGATGGACACTATATATATCTGTCAGTGTGGGATGAGAGACAAAACACAGTATCAACGGATAGCCGTGTATAAGTAAGGAAGGACTAGAAAGGAGTAGAGAAAAAAATCTATGGAAAGTAACTGCAAACATGACAGTGGGGGGTTAAAGTAATGTTTTAATTAATAATCACTTGAATATTAATTTTCTAAGTCATCAAATTATCCAAAAAAGATAATCTACCAAAATCTACCAAAAAATTTCACTACCTAGAAAAATCTCTTTTAGTATGAATTTACCCTAATATCCAGGCTAAAATCTATTTAAGTGGCTCATTATAGAACTCTATTGGTTATGGCTGAATACTTGGAGCTGTAAGATGCTTACCCTGAGCCCTATAGTAACATGCATGGTAAAAGGACTTTACCTAAAATTTAAGGAAACAAATAAG